>JAJEJO010000591.1:368023-411636 GCA_020662805.1 Glaucomys volans | reverse complement strand
TATCCAGTAGTAGAATTCCTAGATCATGGTCTATTTCCAGTTTTTTTGAGGAACCTTCAGACTGCTTTCTATAATGGCTTCTCTAATTTATGTTCCTATCAATGTGACATGAGAGTTTCCTTTTCTCTACATCCTCCCCGGCATTTATTATCACCATCATTATTGTTATTGTCTTTTTGACAATAGCTATTCTAAGGGAAGTGAAATAATATCTCATTCTGATTTTGATTTGCATTCCCCTGATGATTAGTAATGTTGAATATTTTTTCACATAATTTTTGGCCATATGTATATCTTTTCTTGAGAAATGTTTTTCTTGTCCTTTTCCCATTTTTCAATTGGATTAATATTTTTTTGCTGTTGAGTTGCTTGAGTTCCTTATACATTCTGGAAATTACTGCTTGTTGAATGGCAAATATTCCATTCTACAAGCTATCTCTTCATTCTGTTGATAGTTCTCTTTGTGAAAAAACTTTTTCATTTGATGTAATCCCACTTGTAAATTTTTGCTTTTGTTTCCTGTGTGTTTTGGGGATTGTATCAAAAAAATATTTTCCAGACCAATATCCTGAAGTGTTTTCCCTATATATTCTAGTGCATTCATAGTTTAATATCTTACATTTTTTTGATCTATTCTGAGTTTTTTTTTTGTATATTAGAGATAGGGTCTAGTTTCTTTTTTCTGTGTGTGAATATCTAGTTTTTCCAGCATGTCTTATTGAAGACACTTGTCTCCAATGTATGTTCTTAGTGTCTTGTCAAAAATCATTTGAATGTAAATATATGGATTTATTTCTGAGTATTTTATTCTGTTCCATTGATCTATGTGTCTTTTTTTTATGTCAATACCATGCAGTTTTGGATACTATCACTTTGCGGTATGTTTTGAAATGAGGTGTTGTAATACCTTCAAAAATTTTTTTTTTGCTTATGCTTGTTTTGACTATTTAGGGTCTTCTGTGTTTCTGTGAAAATTTTGGAGTATTATCTCTATTTCTGTGAAGAATGTCATTAGTGATAGGAATTGCTTTGACTTTATAGGTCTCTTTGGGTAGTATGGACATTTTAATAATATTCTTCAAATCATGAACATGGCACGTATGAGTGTGTGTGTGTGTGTGTGTGTGTGTGCGTGTGTGTGTGCACATATTGCCTCTTAAATTCCTTTTATCAGCTTTTTGCAATTTTCATTGTAAGGATCATTCAACTTTGTTAAATTTATTCCTAGGTATTTTTTTGAGCTATTGTGGATGGGATTGCCCTCTTGCTTTCTCTCTAAGCAATTTTATCATAAGTGTATAAAAAAAGATACTGATTTTTATAGGTTGATTTTGTACCCTACAACCTGACCAAACTGATTGATCAGTAAAACAGTTTTTTTTTTTTTTTAACTTGAAGCCATTAGGGTTTTCTACATGTAAAATTATGTCACCTGCAAATTGGAATAATTTAATCTTCTCCCTTCTTATTTAGATTCTCCTTCTCTAAATAGGAATATTTCTTCATCTTTTTTTATTGCTTTGGCTAAGATTTCCAATACATTGAATAAGAATGGTGAAAATAAAGAGCTTGTGTTGCTTCTGATCTTAGAGGAGATTATTTCAGCTTATCCCCATTCAGTATGATGTAAGTATGGGTGTATTATTTATAGCCCTTATTGTATATAGGTATATTTCTTCTATCATATCTTTTATTGGAGGGTGAGGGATGGTACCAGGGATTGAACCCAGGGGCCTTGAACCACTGAGTCACATCTCCAGCCCTTTCTAATATTTTATTTAGAGACAGGGTCTTGCTGAGTTGCTAAGTGCCTCACTAATCTGCTGAGGCTGGCTTTGAACTTGCCATACTCCTGCCTCAGCCTCCTGAACTGCTGGGATTATAGGTGTGCACCACCATGTCTAACTGGGTACATTTCTTCTATACCTATTTTTTTAAAATCATGAAGGGTATTAGTTTTATTAAATGCTGTTCTGTGTCTACTGAGATGATCATATTGTTATTATCCTTCATCTGTTAACATGATACATTAGCATTTGTTTTTTACTTTGTTGATTTGATTCTTTTGTTTTTCTGCCCTCCTCTTGAGTTTTGTAATATCACGTGTTTTCATGATATAGTTATCCTTTTGCTGCTAGTGCATGATTCCTTTAAGCATTCTTGCCTGGCCTGTTTGGTGGTGATTCATTACCTGAGTGTATATTTATTTTGGAGAGTCTTTATTTTTCAATTCCGAAGGATAGTTTTGCTGGGTATAGTATTCTTCATTGACTTTTTTTCCCCTTTCAGGACTGTGAATATATAATTCCATTCTTTCATAGCTTGTGTGTTTCTGAAGAAAGTCTTCTGTGAGTCTAATTGTGAGTCCCTTTTAAATAACTGAATGCTTTTTTCTTGATGTTTTTAGAATTCTGTCTTATTCTTATACTCCTGACAGTTCGTCTGTAGTATGCCTCAGAGAAGGTTGAATCTTTTAGGGGTCCTTTGAGCTTTCTTACCTGGATGGCTATATCATTCCAAAGAATTGGAAAATTTTAAGCAATTATTGTATTGAATATATTATTCTATGTCTTTTCCCTTTTCCTTTTGGAACATCAAGTTTGCTCACTTAGAGGTGTCCAGTAGGTCTTGAAGGCATTCTTAGTTCTTTTTAATTTTTTCCTTTTGTTTTTCTTTTTAAATATATTTGATTGGTTGATTTCAAAAGAATATCTTCAAGTTCAGAGATTCTTTAGTCTGGCTGTTGAGGTACTCAATTGTTCTTTTTATTTCACTTATTGAATTTTTGAGATCTAAGATTTCTTATTGGTTCTTTGTCATGTTCTTTGTATCTTTGATGCATTTATCATTTGTATGATTAATTATCTTCCCAATTTCATTGAATTGTCTGTCTGCATTCTTTTGTATCACATTCAATTTCCATAAAAATCATTAAAAACATTTTTGTCACGTGATTTGTTCATATCTTTCTTTGAGGGGTCAGGACTTATTGTGTTCCTTTGAAGGCTTCATGTTACTTTGGTTTTTCTTGGTTCTTATGTCCCTACATTGGTATTTGTACATCTGATTGGTCAGTTGTTTTTGTCAATTTTATAGAGTGGCTTTTGTAATAAAAGACTTTCTGCTAATTATGTGTTGATTGTGTTGATTGCATATGTTGTGTTGGTTTTGGGTACAGATGGGCACTTTAGTATAGTGTCTGTTTAGATTAGTTAGCTGAAATCAACACTAAGGAAAGTGCCTTTTAGTTCACTATTGTTCTTGAGAGACATATGGTAGCTGCTGTATGTTCAGTTCCCTTCTTTAGGGGGCCCATTGTGTATCTCTATATCTTGTAACATCTCCACCATATTCTCACTGTACTCTGATTCTCTTCCTCAAATAATCCAGTGAAATAGCTTTTTGTTTTTTTCTTTGTTTGGGTCCTTCATTGTGGAGGAAAATATACAACTCTAGCAGCTATCTGCTGGAGACACTCCTTTATGATATATTTAAAAATAGAATCCTGGAATTGACTTGCTAATGTTTTCTTTAGGATATTGATGTCTGTGCTTATAATGTGCTTCTTTATGATACTGATGTCGGAAATTTTCCTTTCTTATGTCATCATCCTTGTCTAGGATGATGAGGTTACATTGTCTTCATAAAGAATGATGGGAGCTCTTCCTCATTTTCTTTGTTCTCTGAAGCATTTTATATAAGATGGGGTTATCAGTTGCCTGAAGGTATGGTGAAACTTGTCTTTGAAACCATCTGAGCATGGTACATTTTTGTAGGTTAATTTTGTGACTTCTGATTTAGCATCTCTGTTGGATTTAGGTTATTCGAGTAGTGTATTTCTTTTATTCTCTTTAAGTAACTTATTTTTTTCTAGTAATTTTCCCATTTTGCCTATGTTCTTAAATTTACTGACAAATTTGTTCATAATATTATTTTATGATTCTTAAATCTTTACTTGTAACTGTGCTTATTTTTATTTCTAGTATTTCTTATTTTTTCTCTCATGTTTTCATGACCAATAATCAGAAAGTTGGTGATTACTATTCATTTTGATTACCCAATTTGTATTCAGTAATTTGCTCTATATTATTCTGTTTTCTATTTTGTTAAATTTGATTTCCATCTTTACTATTTTCTTCATTCTACTTTCTTTTGGTTTACTTTGTTTATCTTCTAACAACTTCTGTGTTGAAATCTTGGCTAAAAGTTTTCCGTATGTTTTCTCAAATATGTGCATTTTGAGTATAATTTATCCTATTAAGTACCATTTTATTTGCAACCCACATATTTCTATATAGCAAACTGCTAATTTATTAGTATTCTATATATCCATTATAAAATGGAAATTCAAACTGTGGATTTTTTTAGCAGTGTCATTTTTATGTAGTATACTTTTATGGAGAGTATTAATGTGATTTTTGAATGATTTTCTGTTTATTCTTAATTTCCCATTTATTGCTTAATATTCTGTGCACTAATTCTTGGTATTTAGTGTTAGTTGAGAGATGATTGTAATGTTATATAGATAATTATTGTAAATGTATAATGTGTGCCCGAAAGGACTTTTTGGTCTTAATTTTTCTTTTAATATTCCATTCCTTTTCTTAGGCAGTTTTCTTTACACACTATTTGTAAGTTTAATAAGAGTCTGTCAAAGTCACTTTTTTTAAAATCTGAAAATACATTTATTATTTTCTTGAATGCTAGTTTAGTCAGACTCCTGATTCAAAAGCTACTTGAATAACTAGTGAGTCTTAACTTTAGTCTATTTAAATTTCAACTTTCTCTAGTCTCAGCTATAATTGTCACTTTTGCCCTCTTTGTCCTACTCAATTTTTAAAAATGCAATTAGTATAGCCTATACATACATATATGTATTTTTCTTCTTTTTTTTGGTATGTTAACTTTTTATTTTTATTTTTTAAAATTTATTTTGATTCATTGTACATACTACAGTGATACAGCCACATCAATGTTCACAGCTGCTCAATTCACAATTGCTAGATTGTGGAACCAACCTGGATGCCCTTCAATAGATGAATGGATAAAGAAACTGTGGTATATATACACAATGGAATATTACTCAGCCATAAAGAAGAATAAAATTATGGCATTTGCAGGTAAAGGGATGAAGTTGGAGAATATCATGCTAAGTGAGATTAGCCAATCCCAAAGGTCGAATGATCTCTCTGATAAATGGATGATGATACATATTGCAGGGTAGGAGGGAGGCAAGAATGGAGGAAGGATGGATTTTTTTCTTTTAAAATTATTTTTTATATGTTCTAATTAGTTGTGCATGACAGTAGAATGCATTTATATATTTTGACAGATCATACATAAATGGAATGTATTTTCTCATTTTTCATGATTGTACATATTATAGGATCACAATGGTCATGCAGTCACATATGTACATGAGGTAATAATGTCTGTTTCACTCTACAATCCTTCCTCCCCCCACACCCCCTTCTCTCTCCATATATGTACTTTTTTAAAATTTTAAAATTTTTTAATTTTTTTTTTGGAACTGGGGATTGAACTCAGGGACATTCAGTCACTGAGCCACATCTCCAGCCCTATTTTGTATTTTATTTAGAGACAGGGTCTCACTGAGTTGCTTAGCGCCTTGCTGGTGTTGAGGCGGGCTTTGAACCTGCGATCCTCCTACCTCAGCCTACCGAGCTACTGGGATGACAGGCATGCGCCACCACGCCTGGCCCCATATATGTACTTTAAAGATATTTTTATGTCTTATTTTTTCTTCTGTGAAAATCTTTTATTGGTTCCTTATAATGTTACATAACAGTGGGATTCATTGTGCCATAGTCATAAATACACTTAATTTGATCAATCTCATTACTCAGTACCTTCTTGTTTTAGTCAGCTTTTTCACTACTGTGGTCAGAAAACCTGACAAGAATGATTTTAGAGAAGGAAAAATTTATTTTGGGACTTACGATTTCAGAGGTCTTAGTCCATAGACAGCAAGTTCCATTCCTTGGGGCCCAAGGTGAGGCAGAGCATCAGGGCAGAAGTGTGTGGCAGAGGAAAGTAGTTGGGAACATTGCAGCAGGAAGCAGAGAGAGAGCTCTGCTTAACAAGGACACAATATATACCCCACACATGCACCCCAGGGACCCACCTCCTCCAGCCACACCCGTCTGCCCACAGTTACCATCCAGTTATTCCCTGTCAGGACATTTATGCACTGATAAGGTTAAAATTCTAGTAACCCAATTGTTTCACCTCTTGCATTGCCTCACACTTGACCTTTTGGAAGACTCCTCACATCTAAACCCTAGCACTTCCCTCCCCCCCTTTGTTCCCTCTATGTCTATTATTTATCTATCCTCCTAGGATGTAAGCTCTGTGAAGGTAATAATTTTTGTTTACCCCCAAATATTGATATATTCTAGTACCTAGAACAACAGTATTTGGCACATAAAAAGTGCCACAAAATGAAAGAAAAAGTGAATTTAGAATTCTGTTTTTATATTTATTTTATATTTACACTCTGTAGATATTATTATATTTCTATCATCAGGGTGCAAGCTTTATGAATGGAAGAAGTTTTGTTTGCTTTTGTTCACTGCTATATTCTCAGATGCTAGAATACTTTCTAGCATTCAATAAATATTTGTGAATAATGACATAATAATTAGGTTGCTCTCCATCTAATTGTTTTTTTGTTGCATTCAAAGTGGTTACTTTTGTGAGTTTGCTTTAGAATTTTTTTCTTTTTGATTTCCTACAGTTTCTCCATTATGTACCTAAGTGTAGATTTATTTTTAAATTTTTATGTAAGGTCATTTTGCTTTCTGAATCTAACCATGGGTTTTTACCAATTCTTAGCCATTATTTCTTTAATATTTTCTCTATTCTACTTTCTTTTGGAACTTCTGTTCGAACAGACTGATGAATGTCTTCCTTGTTCTGTCCTCTACAACTTTCATCCTCTCATTTTATATTTCTATTTTTGAGTTGCATTCTTGGTAATTTTCTCATGCCCATCTTTCCATGTAATAATTCACTCTTCAGCTCATTCTAATTTGATGATTAATTCACACATTGTGCTTTTAAAAAAGATTAATGATTATATATATTTTTAGAAATTCTATTTGTTTTGAAAATCATGTATTATTACAAGTTCTTCTGTCATTATGTCTCCATTTCTTCTTTTATTGTGCTTTATTTTTCAGTACTGGGAATTGAATCCAAGGTCTCACATATGGTAGTCAAATGATCTACCATTGAGCTATACCCCAGCAACTTCTTTATATCAAGAATAAGTACCTGAAAATAACAGATTCTTCTATTTTCTAAAAAGTTTTTTTGGGGGGTAGGGCATTCTATTTTACTTATTTGTTATACCAAATGATTCTATTTTGGTGAATAAAGTTCTCATATAACTTTTAAAGTTTGTGAGTTAATCTTCAGGAAGAATCTGTTTTACCATAAGTTATATGTGCTGTAGAAATACACCTAGAGAGGAACAATTTTTTTCTGTACTCCAGGAGTCCAGTTTTTTTAAAAACAATTTCTTGTTTTGGAATAATTATGTAACTGGAAAGGGATGGTAACATAAAATTTGCATTTGTATTGTGATATATGAAGACATTATGGAAAAATATAAACAAGAGAATCAATTACTTATAGCTATATCTAGCAATAATGTTATCTGAAGGTCACCAGACATTCTAGGTTTTGTAAACCTAAAGAAAGATTATGGGTTAACATCTTACATACCTAGGTGTGGCTTTTCTTTAGAATTTAGAATGCTGAGCAAAGGGAAGGGAAATCAAAGGACAATTCTCAAAGGAGCAAAGGGTAGCCACTGTTACATTAATTCAGTGTTGAAACTGTTTACTTTGACATTTCTAGCTATGAAACTGAAGTAGGATAAAAAACATAAGGATAGGTAGAAAGGAGATGTGGGAAAGCACAAGAATGGCTGTGATTTAAAGTTCAGATTTAAAGTCTACTTTCACATGGATCAAAAGTCTGGATTTAAAGGTCACAAGTAGCACTATTAAATCAGTTTTATATCTTATCAACAGTAAAAACAAAGCAAAACAAAACAGAACAACAACAATATTCTGTTCACAAAGTAAAACCCATCAAAAAGAAAATGAAATGACCACCCCACCCCATCCCAGTCATGGTTGACAAGTCAGTAAATGACCCCTCCCTCCATCCTGGTGATAACAAGGCAAGCTACCAACAGGAAGGAGAACTTAAAACTCCGTCTTAGATCTTGTCCTGTGCCATTGATCTTCCATGCATAAATATGCTTAGCTAGGAATGTAGGCAGTGAGTTCTTTAATGCCCACTATTCTACCCTGTTTTTCAGAGTGTGTACTTCTTTCATTCATTCAATAAATTCAATCTGTGCCCCACTTTGACCCATTTTTTAATTCATTTTTGTGATGATATAAAGGATCTTTGAGGTCTGAGTTATGGTCCACTCCCTTTTGAGGGACCTCCTCAGGACCCTTGTCCTGGTGACCTTAAATGTTTGGGCTATGACACAGAAACAGAAAATGAAAAATCATAGAATTATAGAACTTAAGAACTAGCTGGATGTGGTGGCACAGGCCTGCAGTCTCAGATTCTTGGGAGGCTGATGCAGGAATATTGAAAATTTAAGGCCTGCATGGTTACTTTAGTGAGACCCTGTCTCAAAATAAAATTTAAAAAATGGGTTGGAGATGCAACTCAGTGGTAGAGCACATGCCTATCCTATCATGTGTGAGACCTAAGTTCAATCCCCAGTACCAACAAAATGAAACCAAACCAAACCAAACCAAAAATAAAAATTCAGAGCTAACAGATAACATTCTTTATACTGTCCAAGTTGTCACATATTATGTAAACCTACAAAGAAAAAAAGAAAACTGCTATTGACAATATGAGTATTTACTTTAAAAGATTAAAGTCTATATATACATTAACTGTCCCCATAAACTAAAAATTTTCCTTTTGACCTATTTTATGATCAAAGAACCTCATGGACTTCATAGACCTATTAAATACATAGATAACATCCATCATTGATAAGTTAGTTTGTACATGCAATTTTGTCCAGTTCAGTGGGAGTTCCCTTCAACATAATATGTATTTGGAAGATGGCTTGATAATGGGACTAGTACCCTGCTTCTTTTGGTATATTTCCTACTTAGGTTGAACTCAAAAGTAAATTTAAAATTGTAATAAAAATGCTGTTGAAGTTACCCAAAGTGAGGAAAGAAAAAAAAAAAAGGAAAAAGCGCCAGGAGGACAAAAAGTAGCTGCTGTTTTGAAAAGAATTCATTTTTCTTTCTCTGTGGGCATACAAGTGTGGGTAGATTTTTCTCAATTCTGTGGTTGTTGTAAATAAATTAGCTATAAAGCAGTCACAGATTTTTTTTCCTCCTTTAGTCTTCTAAATTACTTCAAGTGTCAAGCTGAGAAATCTGTAGGGCTTTCAGCAATAGCACACTGTTTCATATTATAATTTTTTAAAAGCAGAGACAGAAGCAACCCAAATAATTCCATTTACATCTGAATTAAATTCCTCAGGCATTTCTTGGATTTTATTAGCAATTCAACAAGAAGCCTAGAATTAGGAAATAGGGAGTAATTACAAAAGAAAGGGAGGGTTAGAAGTAAAGGGGCACTGAATTAATAATGCAGAATTTGGCTGAAATGGCTACTTTTGTTGTAATTAGAAGGTGGTAGATAAATTTTAATCCTTCAAAGTAATTTTCTACGGCTGAAAATCTGTATTTTAATTTTTTTTACATGTAATGTACTAATTGTTCCTTTGCAAAAGTTGAATCATTAATAGTTTTGTAATTCATCTCAACAGATGTGGGGATAATTCCTAAGTCATTCACTAACTTAAATTTCATATAATCTATTAGTGTACATATGTATATATAAAATAGTTGTTTATTAAAGAGGAAACATTTATAAACAGTTATATTCATTACTAGCTGTGTTACATTGGCAAGTTAACTATTCTAGGCCCATCGTCTTCATCTTTAAAATGAGATTGTTCTAATACTCCATGGGTGTATAAAGCACATTTTCTTTATCCATTCATCTGTAGAAGGGCACCCAGTTTGGTTCCGTAGCTTGTCTATTGTGACTTGAGCTACTATAAACATTGATGTGACTGAAGCACTGTAGTATGCTGATTTTAAATCCTTTGGATGTATACGAAGGAGCGGGATAGCTGGTCAAATGGTGGTTCAATTCTTAGTTCTTTGAAGAATCTCCATACTGCTTTTTCCATAGTGGTACCAGTTTGCAGTCCCACCAGCAATGAATTAGTGTACTGTTTCCCCTACATCCTCACTAAAATTTATTGTTATTAGTATTCTTTGATAATTACTATTCTGACTGGAGTGAGATGAAATCTCAGTATAGCTTTAATTTGCATTTCTCTAATTACTAGAGATGAACTTTTTTTTTCATTTATTTGTTGACAGTCATGTTTCTTCTCTTGAGAAGCATCTCTTTGGTTCCTTTGCCCTTTTATTAGTTGTGTTATATGCTTTTTTGGTGTTTTTTGAGTTCTTTGTGTATCCTGGATATTAATGCCCTATCTGAGGTGCAGGTGGCAAAGATTTGCTCCTACCCTGTAGGCTCTCTCTTCACACTCTTGATTGTTTCTTTTGTTGTGAAGAAGCTTTTGAATTTGATGCCATCCCATTTATTGGTTATTGATTTTACTTCTTGCACTTTAGGAGTCTTATTAAGGAAGTCAGTTCCTGAGTCAGTATGTTGGAGTGTTAGGCCTACATTTTCTTCTAGTATGTGCAGGGTTTCTGGTCTAATTCCTATGTCTTTGATTCACTTTGAGTTGAGTTTGCAGGAATATTCTTGAAATATTGTATATCTGAAGTTAGGAGGCTACTTTTAATGCCTATTTCTTTTTTTACATTTTTAAAAAAATTTCTTGAAAGCACAACTTTTGACTTTCTTAGTTTGGCTTCTTTTGCTTAACATAGTACTCAAGAGTTTCATCCATTTTTCTGCAAATGACGCAGTTTCATTTCTTCTATATGAATAAGACTCCATTGTGTGTGTGTGTGTGTGTGTGTGTGTAATTTTCTTTATCCAGTCATCCATTGATGGATGCCTTTGACTGTTCCCATAATTTGAATTGTGCTGCTATAAACATGTGTATGAATGTATCATTATAGTACACTAACTTTAGGATAAATAACCAAGGAGTGGTATAGTGGGTCATATTGTGGTTCTCTTCTGGTATCAGGGTAATGCTGGTCTCATAGAATGAATTTCGAAGAATTTTCTCGCTTTCATTTATTTTTTTAATAGTTTGAGGAGAATTGGCATTTGTTCTTTAAAAGTTTGGCACAATTCAGCAGTGAAGCAAAGTGGCTCTGGGCTTTACTTTGAGGATGACTTTATTACTGATTCAGCTTTATTGCTCATTGTGATCTGTTTAGGTTTTCTATTTCATGGTTTAATCTTGGTAGGCCATGTGTTTCCAGAAATTTGTCCATTTCTTCTAGGTTATCAAATTTGTTGCATATCATTGTTTACAATAGTCTCTAATAATCCTTTGTATTTCTGTATTGTAGATATAAGGTTTCTTCTTTCATTTCTGATTTTATTTATTTGGATCTATTTTCTTTAGTCTAGCTCAAAATTGGTCATTTTTTCATTATTACAAAAAACTACCTTTTTTTCTTGGTCTTTAAAATTATTTTTTCTAGTATCTATTATATTTGTTTCTGCTCTGATATTTATTTCCTTCTACTAATATTTACTTTGGTTTGTTTTTGCTTTTCTAGTTTCTTGAGTCGTATTATTAGGTTGCTTACTTGAAATCTTTCTACTTTTTTGATGTTGGAATTTATTGTTACAAACTTTTCTCTTATTACTTCTTTTGTTATATCCCACAGGTTTTGGTATTCTGTGTTTTCATTTTATTTGCCTTAGGAAACATAAAAGTTCTTCTTTTATGTTCTTTTTTGAACTATTGGTCATTTAGAAGCATGTTGTTCATTTCTAATTTTCTTGCATTGTGATATGAGAAGATAGATATAATTTAAATGTAAAATATTGTGACTTGTTTTATGGCCTCACATATCTATCCTGGAGAATGTTTGATGTGGTGATGAAAAGAGTGTGTTTTCTATAAGTATTGGATGAAATGTTCTAGAAATGTCTGTAAGGTATATGGACTATAGTATGGTGTAACTCTGATGTTTCTCTAATTTTTTGTCTGGATGACCTGTCCACTAGAGAAAGTGGGTGTTGACATTTGTATCTACTATTATATTTAATCTTTCTCTTCCTTTAGACCGCATATTTGTACTATGTATTTGGGTGGATTAGTGTTAGGTGCACACATATTTACAACTTTTATTTACTCTTGTTGAATTGATCCTTTTAAAATTGTATAATGAACTTCTCTGTCTGTTTTTACTGCTTTTGACTTAATCTTTTTAATCTAAGAGGACCAGTGTTCTCTTGCTTTGTTTTGGCTTCTATTTGTGTGGAATACACTTTTCTATTTCTTAACTTTCAGTCTCTGTGTGTCTTTTGGTAAGATGAATTTCTTGTAGGCAGAATATAGTGAGATCTTATTTTGTCCATCAACCAATTTACATATTTTAATTGGAAAATTTAATTTATTTACATTCAAGTTATTATTGATAAATAAAAACCCATTCCTGTCATTTTGTTAGTTGCTTTCTGTTTGTTTTACATATCCTTTGAGTTTTTCTTTCTCTTTTAATGTTAATCTTTGTGGTTTGATGATTTCCTATAGTGATAAGGTTTGATGCCTTTTTCTTTCTCACTTGTGTATACAGTGTACTACTGAATTTATACATTCATGTGTTTTCATGATAGTAGTTATTTTCCTTTCATTTCTAGATGTAGAACTCTAGGGAGTATTTCTTGTAAGGTCAGTCTAGTCATTCTTAATTCCCTCAGTTTTTGATTACACAAGTAACACTATTTCTCCTTCATTTCTGAAGAACAGCTTTGTTGGGTATAATATCCTTGACTGACAGTTTCTTTTTCTTTTAGCACTTCAAATATATCATCCCATTCTGTCCTGGCATTTAAGGTCACTGCTGAGAAAATGCCTGTTAGGGCTTTCCTTCCATATGACCTGGTATATTTTTCTTACTGATTTTAGATTTCTTTTTCGTTGATAGCGTGATCATAATGTGCCTTGGAGAGAACTTCTTTGGGATTTGGTTTGTTTTTAGCTTCATGGATCTGTATGGCACATATCTTCCCAGACTTAGCAATTATGTTGTTATATTTTTTTAAAATGCTTTCTGTGCATTCCTCCATCTCTCCTTTGGTGCTCCCATCATGAGACTATTTGTTCATTTAATGGTGTCTCCCAAGTCCTGTAAGTTTCCTGCTTTTTTTCTGACTGGGTTAATTTAAAAGGTCTGTCTTATGTTCAGAAATTCTTTCTTTTGTTTGATCTAGTCTGTTGTTGTGGCTCTCAATTGTACTTTTAAATTTCACTCATTGAATTCTTCAGCTGCAAGATTTCTATTTCTTTCTTTTTAAAAAAGGTATCTATCTCTGTTGAATTTCTCATTCAGAACATGAACTATATTCCTGATATCACTGAATTGTTTGTTTTCTTTCAAATTTTTATTCTCACTGAGCTTCCTTAAGGTCATTATTTTGAATTCCTTTTGGGAATTTCATAAATTTCCTTTTCTTTTGAGTCTGTTACTGGATAATTATTACATTCCCTTAAGGTGTCATCCTTTTTTCTGCTTCTTTTGTTTCTTGTGCCCCTATTGTTCATATGTGCACTTCTAGTGTTTCAGTTGCTTTTCCTGTTTTACAGAGTTTTTTTTTCCTTTCCTTTTTCTTTTTTTTTTTTTTCCTTTTCTTTTTGGTAATTCAAGACTTTCCTGGGAATGATGGATAGGGTATCAGTTCATATGGTGCATTAACTTTAATTCTGGGTGAATTCAGTAATGTGGTAATTTCCTTGTAGAGTCTTTAGCTGTAATCCTTATCAGGATTGCACTAGTGACTGGGTGTTGAGCCAGATAGGGTCATGTGTATTTTTTCAGAATCATTGCCATCACAATGTCATATTATTTGTATCCTTAATTTAAAATACTTGATCTCATAATATTGGTTTTATTATAGTTTTCATATAAGAACAATTATTTGCAGACATTTCTCTCCCAGACATTTTGACTTAGAAGGATTTTTGAAGCAATTGGAAAGTTAAAAAGATTTATCTACCAAAAAAGTTCTACTAAGTGGAGTTTTTAGTGATTTTCACTCTGAATTTTGAGATCGTCTGAGCTTTATGAAATTCTCATGTCAACATTAGGAGTAGAAGATGTTCTTTGTGTTAGATAGAAGTATTTTCCCAATTGATGAGCAAAACTACAATTTCATTGAAGATTAGTTCTTGTCCTTCAGGGCTAAACTCCTATGCTTATGTCATATTTTTTATTCAAGTGTGACTTTTATCACATAATGATGTGGGCAAATTTCTCTCTTTTTTTTTTGGGGCGGGGGACTGGGGATTGAACCCAGGGGTGCTTAACCACTGAGTCACATCCATAGCCCTTCTTAAAGATTATTTTATTTAGGGACAGGGTCTTGATGAGTTGCATAGGGCTTCACTGCTAAGGCTGGCTTTGAATTCATGATCCTTCTGCCTCAGCCTCCCTAGTTGCTGGGATTACAGGCATGTGCCACCATGCCTGCCCAAAATTCTCTCTTTAATAAGATGGTAGTTTCTGTGTAAGCAAGAGCCATGGCTTGAGAAAGTATCTATCACAGTGCCTAGTATAGAATCTCTATATGTTATGGTTTTGATATGAGGTGTTTTGCAAAAATTCATGTGTGAGACAATGCAAGAATATTCAGGTAAAATGATTAGATTCTGAGAGATGTGACATAATCAGTGGATTAATTCAGTGATGGATTAACTGGATAGTAACTCTAGGTAGGTAAGGTGTGGCTAGAATAAATAGGTTAGTTAGGGGTGTGCCTTTGGGGTTTATATTTTGTCTCTGGTGACTGGAGTTTTCTCTCTGCTTCCTGGTTGCCTGTCCTGAACTGCTGTCTTCCACCATACCCTTCTGCCTCACCTCAGGCCCAGAGCTATAGGGTCAGCCAGCCATGGACCAAATCTCTGAAACTATGAACTGCAATAAACTTTTACTTCTCTAAATTGTTCTTGTCAGGTCTTTTGATCATAGCAACAAAAAGCTAACTAAAACAATATATGACAATTTTTAGTTATGCAACTATATTAGTTTCCCATTGATATTATAAAAAATTACACAAACTCACTAGCTTTAAACAACACAAACTTATTTTCTTATAATTCTGAAGGTCAGAAATCTAAAATTAGTTTCACAGGGTGAAGGCACAAGTCAGGGTGTTTGCTTTGAGGGGGAGTATCCATTTACTTGGTTTATCTAGCTTCTAATGATCACCCATATTTCTTGGGCTTATGGAACCCCCCACCATCTTCGGAGTGTATCCCTTCAGTGTCTGCTTTCCATCATCTGAGTGCCTTTTTTGATGCCAACTCCTACTATGTCCTTTTTATAAGGATTGTCACAATTACTGAGTTAGTCAGCTTTTTGTTTCTGGAACCAAAATACCTGGAAAGAATAACTTATAGAAGGAAAAGTTTATTTTCAGCTCACAGTTTTGGAGATTCAGTTCATGGTCAGATGAATCCATTGCTCTGAGCGCAAGGTGAGGCATAATTACATGGCAGAAGGGTGAAGTAGAAGAAAACTGCTCACTTCATGGCAGCTGGGGAGCAGAGAGGGAGAGAAAGGGGTCACAGGGAACATGAACCCTTCTAGGCCATGTCCCAGTGATATGCCTCCTCCAGTCACACCCCACATGCCTATAATTTCTACCTAGTTAGTCTATTCAAATTCATCCAATGGATTAATCAACTGGCTAGGTTTACAGTTCTCACATTCTAATGATTTCAGCTCCTGCATTAACATAAGTGCTTTTGGGATATACCTCATATCCCACTTCATATGTTGTAGAGGTTTGGACCTGAATATTGTTGGGCGACCATTATTCAGTCCACAGGAGCAACCTGCACAGAGCTTTGTACATTGTAATTACTTAACAATCACTAGCATGTGTTTGTTGGATTGCTTGGTATGTAACTTTTAATAAATTTTTCCCTGAGAATAGAGTTTTTTGTTTGTTTGTTTGTTTGTTTCCCCAGAAGGCCCAGAGTTGTCAGTTTCTCTGTTCTCTCTCCAGGACTCTAGGTGTCTGTTTTGTTGGACAGAGTGTTATCTTCTCCAAAGATGTTCTGTGTTTTATTTACATTTTATTCAGATATGTTAAGATGAAAAAATTTGGTCCTTTCTCTCCATCTTGTATTATTTGTATTTTTTCAGCCTATCAAAACTGTGATATATTAAGCAAAAATGAAGGTTTTTTTTTTTTCTGAGCCTCTTGCAAACTTTTCTAGATCAAAATCATGTTTCTCACCCCAATTTAAGCCTCAACTTACATACCACCTCCTACATGAAACAATTTGTTTCAGAGAAAGAAGAGAACTATTAATGAGGATACTTTATACACATTAATTCATTTCTTCCAATTTTATGGTGATGGTGAGGGAGGTCACATCACATGCTTTGCTCCAAGTTAAAGATTGATAATTCAGAAGCAGGTACTTGTGGAAGGGTGTGAAGTCTACTGGTCAAGAGACTGCTCTTGAGAACAAATTTTACCATTTAAAAAATTTAACCATTTATCAGGTATCTCTTTGCTCTGACATCTTTATCAGTTTAATAGATATAATAAAAACTTCACAGTATGTGTGTCCCTGTGTATGAAAATTAAGTGAAGAGGGTAAGAGTGTGTGGGAATTATCTGTACTTTGCATTCTTTTTTTGTAAATCTAAAAATTTATTGCATAAATTTCATATTCCTCCATATTGTTCATCATTTTTATTAGGCTATAGATAGTTTTCCATTTAAATCTTTCACTTTACTAGTCTTGCTGTCATGCTCTTAGAAATATTTTTTATTATGAAAAAAACACCAACCCCTATTTGACAGATCTTATCTTAACCTATTAACATTTCTAATTACTGTTCTTCATCATTCTCCAACAATCTTCTTTATCTGATTAGTTACCAAACCCTATCAATTATTTTTCTTAAGTACCTTTCATGTGTGTCCTCTGGTCCCTATTTTTATTATTAATATCTTATTTAGTTGAGGTATTCATTAGTTTATTATTAATATCTTATTTAGTTGAGGTAATCATTAGTTTATTATTAATATCTTATTTAGTTGAAGTATTCATTAGTTTTCTGGATAATTTAAAAATGGCCTCTGTTTTTCCAACTACCAGTTTTTTTTCTCTCTAGTAATATATCCTTTAAACTCTTGTAGAATGATCTGTTTAAAATACAGATCTATTTAGTTCTTTCGGTCATTCATTGATTGGGTTATTTGTTTTTTTTGGTGTTAGGTTTTTTGAGAAATGCAAATTAAAACTGCACTGAGGTTTCACCTCACTCTAGCTAGAACAGCAATTATCAAGAATATAAGTAACAATAAATGTTGGCGAGGATGTGGGGAAATGGGCACACTCATACATTGTTTGTAAGACTGCAAATTGGTGCAACTACTCTGGAAAGCAGTATGGAGATTCCTCAAAAAACTTGGAATGTAAACACCTTTGATCCAGTTATCCCACTCCTTGGCATATTCCCAAGGGACTTAAAATCAGCCCCTGCAGTGACACATCCACATCAGTGTTTATAGCAGCTCAATTCACAATAGTTAAGCTCTGGAACCAACCTAGGTGCCCTTCAACAGATGGGTAGAGAAAGAAAATGTAGTATGTAGACACAATGGAGTATTACTCAGCCATACAGAAGAATGACTTTATGACAGTTGCCAGTAAATGGATAGATCTGGAGACTATCATGCTAAGTGAAATAAGCCAATCCTAAGAAACCAAAGGTCAAATGTTTTCTCTGATACGCAGTTGCTAACCCACAATAAGGCGGGGGAATGGAAGAATAGAAGTTCATTGGATTAAACAGAGGGGAATTAAGGGAAGGGAGGAAGATATGAAATGGAAAGACAATGGAATGAATTGTAACTTTCCTATGTACATTTATGAATACACCACAGTGAATCTCACCATCATGCATATCCACAAGACTGGGGTCCTGATTAGAATGAGATGCATTCCATGTTTGCATAATTATACCAAAGTGGACTCTACTGTTATGTATAACTAAAAAGGACCAATAAAAAATACAGATTTATGCTGGATGTGGTGGTGTATACCTGTAATCCCAATGACTTGGGAGCCTGAGGAAGGAGGATTGTGAGTTCAAAGCCAGCCTCAGCAACTTAGCGAAGAGCTAAGCAACTTAGCGAGACCCTGTCTCAAAAGAAAAAATTTTCAAAAAGAGGGGGATGTGACTCAGTGGTTATCACCTCTTGGTTCAATCCCTGGTACCAAAACTAAAAACCAAAAAACCAACCAAAAAACAAACAATCAACAAACCCCTCCAAAATTTATTCATGTCCCTCTTGTCCTTACGTATCTTAAGATAATGATACCATTAATGGTCCCACTCATTGAGAGTCTTTTTGTGTGCATTAAGCACTGTCCTAGATTGATTTTAAACATTGTATTTGACCCTCAACAATGTTTTAGGATAGACCTGTTTAAAAATGAACAAATTTAGGCATGCTGGTGGATAAACCATTTGCCCAGGTTTGTACAACTCATTGGTAGATGTGGCACAGGGCAGTTAGGCAATTTATGCCTATACGATAAAGAAATATAGTTTCTGGCCTAGCATATGAGGACTTTTATGATTGAATTAGCTTCTCCTACTATTTCTGTTTCATTGTTTTTTGTTTATTATCTGTATTTCTCATGAGAATGGTGACCATATTTTGTCTGTTTTATTCATTACTGTATACCCAGTACCTAGAACAATGTGTATTTTAGTCATCTTTTGTCACTGTGACCAAAAGACCCAATAAGAGCAATTCATTGTAGGAAAAGTTTGGTACAGCTCGCAGTTTCAGAGGTTTAATCCATGGTCAGCCAACCTTATAGCTCTGGACCAGAAGTGAGGCAGAACATCATGGCAGAAAGGCACGATGGAGGAAAGCTATTTAATTCATGACAGCTAGAAAAGGGAAAGGGAGAGAGAAAGAGAGAGGGTGGGGGAGTACCCTCTGTTCACCAGGGACAAAATTAAACCACAATGTCATGCCTCCAGTGACCTACTTCCTACAGACACACTCTACCTGCCTATAGTCACCACCCAGTACAGTAGTCCTTTCAAATTATTAATCCATAAACTAGATAAATCCATGCATTAGGTTTTAGCAGTCATAATCTAATCATATCAACTCTGAACATTTCTGCATTGTCTCACACAGGAGCTGTGTGGGACACCTCATATCCAAACCACAACACTGTGTAACATAACATATTCAAAAATATTCCTTGAATAAATGACTGTTGAATGAATGATTTAAAGTGGTGTAAATTGATGTTTTAAAGACCCCTTGGGATCAACATATTGACTACTTGATATAAAGATAATAGAGTATATTTTATTCATTTAAATGATTATTGTTCTATGGATGGTGGTTGAAAGTAGGAGCTCTGCCATTTGTTTCTTGGGTTCTAATTGTGGCAGTACCATTTGCCAAGTGTGTGTCCTTCTGCAAGTTGCTTAATCTCTCCATGCCTTAGTTTCCTTAACATAAAATGGGGAATAATTTTAGTATGTATTTCATGATATTATTGTGAGGACTAAATGAGATAGCACATGTAAATTGCTTAGCACAGTGCTTGGTACATAATTGGTATGCAGTAACTGTAAGCTATTATTTTGTTTAATATTTTCAAGAGCACTAAGAAGGGGGCAAAAGAGTCATGGAATATGTCAACTGCAATATTCAGTGAAAGAAATCATGTAGGGGATTTTGCATAAAAGTATTAGTACAAATATTTTAAAATAACTAAATAATTAACCTATGGTATAAATAGGACAGATAGTTTAGAAACAACCTTTTCATTCATAACACTGAGTAAATGTTTGAGGAATTAGTTTGTATTTTCAATGTCAAAGCAATTTTAGACTTTCATTTAAACATGTATAAGCTTGTCCAGTGAAGCATTATCTCAGTATCATACATTTGAAGTATTCAGTGTAGAGCCTAAATTAGTATCAAGCTGTAATTGCTATGGAAAATGAGTATCACACTAGATTTGCAAACACATTAGTCTTATTTAGCTTTTAACATTTTATGCACATTGAATAAAATTATAGCTACCTCATTCTCATTCCATCCCAGATATTAATTCAGTTAAAAATTTTGTATCTTTCTTTTCAACATTTTAAGAAAGGTGTTTATTTTGAAGACGCTCTGTACCTACAGCAACTTGCCAGAATACTATTTTTAAGGCACACATGTGGCAATTCCCCTACTAAAAATCTTTCAATGTTCCCCTCACTTTTTAAAAAAATAAAGTGCAAAATTCTTAGCGTGGTATTTTGGGCCTCTGTATTCTGGTCTCTATCACTCCAGCTTGATTTTACCAGTGCTCTTTACTTATAGGCTTTCCTTTCTTATATTTCCCCAAGAGCCCAATTATTTTTTACTTTAGCTTGGTATACATTGTTTTGTCCATCTGGATGCCCTTTCTCTCCTTTGAATTCATCCTTTGAATGGCTAACGTATATTTACAGGCAGACTTCACGTTATTGCTCTTCACTTTACTGCACTTTAATGTATTTCACTTTGTGGATAATTCAGTTTTTACAAATTGAAGGTTTTTGGCAACTTGGTGTTGAAGATATCTATCACTACCATTTTTACAACTGCTCAGATAATGTTTATCATTTTTTCAGCAACAAAATATTTTAAATTAAGGTATATGTGTTATTTAATGTGTTTCTTAGACCCAATGCTGTTGCACACTTAATAGACTGCAGTAGGGTGAATATAAATTTTATGTTTTAGGAAACCAAACATTTTTGTATCTCACTTTATTTTGACATTTGCTTTATAGTGTGTGGTGTAGAACCCAACCTGCAATTTCTCTGAGGTATGCCTGTACTTGTTCTTAAAGACAATTCATATTTTGAAGACTTCCCTTACTTTTGTGCTAAAAAATATTTTTAATCTCTGGGTATGGATGCTTTATGTATTCTTCTTTTAGCACTTTTTGAAATAGTAAATAATAGTTATTATTCTTCACATCTTTTTAAACTCTTCTTTCTATGCACTATATTTTAAGTGGAAATGTTAAATAGATTTGTACTTTTTAATTATTTTTTATTATTCTTGGCTTTGTCTCTATGCTTTTACTACTTATCCTATATATCCCTAACTTCTTGTATTACATTTTTTGAATTTTTAAAATGTTTCCTATTTTTAAAATTTGTTCTAATTAGTTATACATGACAGTAGAATGCATTTTGACACATTGTACACAAATGGAGCACAACTTCTCCTTTCTCTGGCTGTACATGGTGCAGAGTCACACTGGTAGTGTAATCATACATGTATATAGGGTAATAATGTATATATTTAAAGCTTGGTTAATGTCTTTTTATGTTGCTCAGCTTTGTTTGAATATGTGATTGTTTTCAGTGTATATGTCTTAAAAGTAGGAGTCACTCCCTCTCCTGGCCAGAAGTTTCATACTGGGTTAGTTTTCTGGACATGCTGCTAAAGGAGTTGGATCAGTTAGTCTGTTAGCTGTATTTTAGGGGAATATACTTTTGTTTCACATTCATCTTCTTTTTCGATTCTTTGGTTGGAGGATTTCTGAGAACTAGATAAAAATTGAGAGGAGATTTAGAGTTATCTATATTTTGAGTAATAAGGTGGACTATGAAGGCACTGTTGGAAATAATTTGGTAAGAATGACTGCAGAAAATGTAATTTGATTTCCAGAATATAGAAGTCAAATGGTGAAGTCAGATTTGTAATTTACTTACTCATTTTGATCTGGTCCATTCAGCAAGAGAATTCAACGTAAGCTTATATTATTCTAATTTCAAAGCAACATCCTGTTTAAAAGATGTAGTGAATTAATGGAATATAAATAGAAATATCTATCTGGGGAAGATACTGTAGGCAGAGGACCAAGATTATCTTATGATGGCAAAAACCTGGGCAGATTCTAGCAAAGTCCTGGTAAAGAAATTTAGGTCTGAAGTCATACAGACCTGCCTCAGCCTGTCCAAAGCTTACTAACTATATATTTCAGCAAAACCTAAGTCATCATTTCTAATTTTGTAAATTTTTAATCTTTAAAACTTGGTTTTCTCTTTTGAAAATTGAGAATAATAATAGCATTTATCTTAGTGCTTAATTCGTAGTCCAAATGTACAAAGTGACCGCTCAAAGTGGTAGGAATTGTTATTATTAATGGATTGAAGATCAATTGTTCAGGTATTGACTTCTCAATGACATTAAGGTGGTAATACTAGAACCAATTAGATTAGGTGTACAGGACTAGTAAGCTTTCTTAAAAAGACAATAATGGAGCTGGAACTGAAGCTCAGGGGTAGAGCACTTGCTTAGCAAGTGTGGTGTCCTGGGTTTGATCCCAAGCACCAGAGGAAAAAAGTGACAATACTATAAGAGGAATAGTCTCTGAAGGGGAAAAAAGGAACATGGAACATTTGAATTTGTGGTTCCTATATTGTAATGTTGTTGGGTTTGTTTTTGTGTGATAACACAGTTATTCTGTTTGTCACTCTCTCATTCACATATACATTTGTGGGGTTTTATAGTAATAAGAGAGGTTTGAGAGATTTGGTGTGTGATAAGAAAAATCATGACAATAACTCATTATCATAGTCTAGATATAGTTCCAGTGTAATAGAAGATGGTAAGAAATGGAATCCACTCTGATTGCAATGTAAGGTTACATAATTTGTTCTAAAAATTTCTGTGATTTGCAGGATGAAATCCCAATAATTTTACTGATTAAATTCTATTTTCCATTTACTTTTCCTAATCAAACACGTTGACTCTACTAAATCTTGGTATAATTTGGCCTCTGAAAGAGCATTTTTGAAAAGTCTTTGAAATATTTAATGAAGGAAGAAACCTAAAATATGATGCTCTTTCTTTTCAGGCATGAGGAAGTATATTATTCTGTTTGCTCACTGATTTTCTACCCCTATCCAAATGTACTGTGTTCTTCTATGTCCACTGAGTTTTATGGATCCATATCTTTTTCTGTATTATTTTGAATTTAAAATAGAGTTTAATTGAAATTCAGCACCAGAGTATAATCACTTAAGATCCAGAATTGTACCTTTTCACACTAATATTAGTTCAGCAATTGTGACTATGTGTTGAATGGCATTTTTGGCAAGTGTGTATTCAGATGTGGAGAGTAAAGAGCACATGAATTGATGAAAATGTAGTCATAGAAGGTAAATTGCTACCTTTAGTAATTATCATTATTGTTGTTCTTAAAAGTCCTGTTTGAGTACATTAGTTATGTTTAACCAAGATGGTTTATTTAGAATGTTATCACTGTTCTAATAATAGGCTTTCTGCAAGAGACTCCCTTAAAGGCAAAGACCATCATAGACTGAAGGTGAAAGGATGGGAAGAAATGTACCATTCACATGTATCTCATAAACAAGCAGGGGTTACAATTGTCATACCAGATAAAGTAAACTTTAAGCCAAAATTAATCAGAAGAGACAAAGAAGGTTATTCATACAGCTTAAGGGAATCGTACATCAAGAAGATATAAGGATCATAAATATTTGTGACCCAGAGAGTGGAGCATCTATGTAAACCAAACTATCCTCAATATTAAGAATTAAATAGACCACCATACAGTAATACTGGGTAACTCTAACATGATCTATCATCTCTGGATAGGTCATCCAAACAAAAACGAAAGAATCTACGGAACTAAAAAACACAATAATTTGGACCTAACAGACATCTATAGAGTATTTCATCCATCAATGACTGAATTCAGTTTCTTCTCAGTAGCATATGGAACATTTTCTAAAATAGACCACATTTTATGTCACAAAGCAAATCTCAGCAAATTAAAAAAAATTAGAGATAATACCTTGCATTCTATCAGATCATAATGAAATGCAGTTAGAAATCAATATAAGATAAACGATAGAAACTGCTGTGACACCTGGAAATTAAATAATACACTTCTGAATGATGAATGGATAGCAGAAGAAATCAAGGGAGAAATAAAAAAGTACTTAGAGGTAAATGAGAATCATGATAGAACATATCAAAATCTCTGGGACTGTCTGAAGGCAGTTCTAAGAGGAAAGTTCATAGCATTGAGCTCAGACATTAAAAGGAGAGAAAGACATTTGATAAATAATCTAACATTTCATCTCAAGGCCCTAGAAAAATAAGAACAAACCAATACCCAAATCAGTAGAAGACAGAAAATAATTAAAATCAGAACTGAGGTCAATGAAATTGAGATTCAAAAAAACAAAGCAAAACAAAACAAAACAAAACAAAACAAAAAACAAAAAGACAAAAAAGCTCCCAACAATGCAAAAGATCAACAACAACAACAACAAAAAAGAGTTGATTTTTTTGGAAAGGATAAATTGGATAAACTCTTTGCCAAACTAACCAAAAGAAGGAGGGTAAAAATTCAAATGTTCAAAATCCAAGATGAAAAATAACATACCACCACAGACACTACTGATAATCCAGACAGTCATCAAAAACTATTTTGAAAATTTATACTCCAATAAGGTAGAAAATCTTGAAGATATGGACAGATTCCTAGAGACATATGACCTACCCAAATCATACCAGGAGGACACAGGAAATTTGAACAGATCAATTTTAAGTAATGAAATTGAAGCATTCCAACAAAGACAAGCACAGGACCAGATGGCTAGTCAGCTGGAATTACCAGACTTTAAAGAAGAATTAATACAGTCATCCTCAAATTATTCCATGAAATAGAAAAGGAGGGAACTCTGAAATACTCATTCTATGAAGCCAGTATCACTCTGATACCAAAACCAGACAAAGACACATCAAGGAAAGAAAATTTCAGACCAATATCCTTGATGAACATAGATACAAAAATTTGTAATAAAATATTGGCAAACTACATACAAAAGAACATTAAAGAGATAGTGTTCCATGATCAAGTAGGTTTCACTCAGGGATATTAGTTTGGTTCAACATACAGAAATCAATAAATGTAAATCACATAAATAGACTTAAAGACAAGAATCATTATTATTGCAATAGATGAAAAAGCATTTGACAAAATGCAGCATCCACTCATGTTTAAAACACTAGAAAAACTAGAGCTAGAAGGAATATACCTCAACACTGTAAAGGCTGTATATGACAAACCCAAGGCCGATGTTCTTCTGAATGGAGAAAAAGGAAAGCATTTCCTTTAAAAACAGGAGCAAGACAAGGATGCCCCCTTTTACTTCTATTGAATATATCTATGAAACTCTAATCAGAGCAATTAGTCAAGAGAAGGAACTTAAAGGGATTTTTTTTTTTTTTTTTGGTACTGGGGATTGAACCCAGGGCACTCTACCACTGAGCCACATCCCTAGCCCTATTTTGTATTTTATTTAGAGACAGGGTTTCACTGAATTGCTTAGGGCCTCACTAAGTTGCTGAAGTTGGTTTTGAACTTGCGATCCTCCTGCCTCAGCCTCCCAAGTGCTGGGATTACAGGCGTGCACCACCGTGCCCAGCTTAAAGGGATATTAATAGGAAAAGAATAGCTCAAATTATCTCTTTTGGCTAAGGACATGATCCTATATTTAGAAGATCTAAAAAATTCCACCAGGAGATGTCTAGAGCTCATAAATAAATTCAGCAAGGTACCAGGATACAAAATCAACACCCACAAATCAATCATATTCCTATGCTCTAATGATGAATCTGCTGAAAAAGAAATTAGGAAAATTATCCCATTCACAATAGCCTTAAAAATAATTATTGGGAATCAATCTTAGAACAAAAGTGAAAGACCTCTACAATGAAAACTATAAAGTACTAAAAAAAGAAACTGAAGAAGACCTTAGAAGATGGAAATACCTCCCATGATCTTGGATAGGCAGAATTAATATTGTCAAAATGGCCACACTGCCAAAAGCACTATACAGATTCAATGCAATTCCCATTAAAATTCCAATGACATTCTTCACAGAAATAGAAAAGGCAGTCATGAAATTCATTTGGAAAAATAAGAGATCCAGAACAGCCAAGGCAATCCTTAGTGCGAAAAGCAAAGCAGGAGGCATCACAAAATCAAATTAGAGCTATAATAACAAAAACAGCATGGTACTGGCACCAAAACAGATATAGAGACCAATGCATTAGAACAGAAGACACAGAGACAAACCCATATAAGAACAATTATGTTATACTAGACAAAGGTGCCAAAAACATATGTTGGAGAAAAGATAACCTTTTTAAAAAATGGTGCTGGGAAAACTGGAAATCCATATGTAGTAGAATGAAATTTAATCCCTATCTCTCACCTTGCACAAAATTCAACTCAAAGTGGTTCAAAGACCTCGGACTTAGACCAAAACCCTGCACCTGCTAGGCCCAATACTTCAATATGTTGACTCAGGAACTGACCTCTTTTACAAGACTCCTACAGTGCAAGAAGTAAAATAAAAAAAATCAATAAATGGGGTGGTACCAAATTAAAAATCTTCCTCATAGCAAAGGAAACGAGAGTGTGAAGAGAGAACCTACAGAATGGAAAAAAAATCTTTGCCACCTACATCTCAGATAGGGCATTAATATCCAGTATATACAAAGAACTCAAAAAACTTAACACCAAAGAAACCAAATAACCCAATCAATAATTGAGCAAAGAAACTTAACTGACACTTCTCAAAAGCATAAATATGAATAATCAACAAATATATGAAAAATTTTCAACATCTCTAGCAATTAGAGAAATGCAAATTAAAACTACATTGAAATTTCATCTCACTCCAGTCAGTATGGCAATTATTAGAATTGCAGGTAATAATAAAAGTTGTGGAGGATGTGGGGAAATGGGTACATTCATACATTGTTGGTGGGACTGCAAATAGGTTCAACCACTATGGAAAGGAGTATGGAAATTCCTCAGAACACCAAGAATGGAACCACCATTTTACCAGATACCCCATTCATGGGTGTATATCCAAAGGATTTAAAATCAGCATACTACAATGAAACAGCCACATCAATGTTTATAGCAACACAATTCACAATAACCAAGCTATGGTACCAATCTAGGTGCCCTTGAACAGATGAATGATAAAGAAAATGTGGTATATATGCACAATGGGATATTACTCAGCCATAAAAAAGAATCACTTTATGGCATTTGCTGGTAAATGATGGAACCAGAGACAATCATGCTAATTGAAATAAGCCAGACCAAAAAGTCAAGTTTGAATTTTTCTCTGATACATGGAAGCTAACTAAAATAAGGAGGGGGGATTATAAAAAAGAATAGAAGAAACATCAGTAGATAAAGGGAAATGAAGGGAAGAGTGGAAGGATGGGATGGGATAAAGAAAGTGAAATGAATCTCACCTAAGTTTCCTATGCACGTATATAAATATATCACAGTGAATCTCATCATCATGTACATCCACAAGATACCAATTAAAAAAACTATATGTAAATAGCAGAAAGATCAGTAGAATAGAAGGAAGGGAAGAGGGGTAGATAGAAGGAAGGGGAGGGGTAAATACTGGGGACTGAATTATAGTAAATTATATTTAATGCTTTTATAATTACATCAAAATTAATTATATTGTCATGTGTAACTAAAAAGAACCAATAAAAAATAAAGAATGTTATCATTGGGCAGTAGCAAAACGGAGTTAGGCAAATGTGGACATTTAAATAGAATTGACATCCATGGCATATCAGTGTTATTTCATCTTATTTTTGGATAGCAGATATTTCCTATTATTGTTTTTGTGGAATTTTATATAAGAAAGAGAAGTGTTTCAATGAACTATTCTGATGTTTTTTCAGATGGTTTGATTTGGTAATCATGCGTATGCTAGAACTGAGATAAAATAACTATATGTAAGACAATGCACTGCCTATTTTCACATACATTTCCATCTTTTGCTTGAATTGAACAAATAGTTCAGGGCATGTACTCTTCTAATCTGTTCTCCATACTGTAGGCAAAGCTATTGTTTTAGAGCCAATCTGATTCCCATTCCCTTCATTATCCACATACAGACCCAGATATACATACTTAAAAATAAAAATTACTCAATTTTTTTTAACTGTACTTTGTTAAAAAGTCCACATACTTAACCCATGGATCCAGGTTCCCTGTGGTCTATATCCTGCAGAGCTTTTCTTTCATCTTATATGCCCTTCTTTACCCCAGGCCCACATTAAGAGGCAACTGGTTTTGCCCCTCCTATTCATAGTATTTCTTGGTGGTTGTTTTCATATTTCTTAATAATAAGTATATATCATTACTTCTTAATTTCTCAATTTTAGACTTTCAGTTTCCTTTACAACAGATGAAAGTTTAGCTAATTTGTTTTTCCTTTTCTTCTCCCAATTTTTGGTAGTTGTGTCACTTAAGTTTCCTTTGTAACTTTAAGCAATGCACAGAAATCTGTTCCTTAAAAAATTAGCATGTAAACATATTTCTCAACTGTAACACTCTCTCTTAATTTCCCATCTTGCAAGATGAAGATATTAATGTCCCTTACCATCTTTTTTCCTTTCTACCCTTCTCATCTATTGCTTAGCTTCTGTCAATGATATCTTTAACATTTTTACTCTCTGTTCTGTGAGCATAGTTAAATCTTATATGTTTTGTTTGTGTTCATTTTAAAAATTAAAGATCTTTTAATTTGTTATGGCATCAGAACTATTTTAGTTGACTGTAACATTACATTTCTCTCCCTATGTTTCCAGTTTTACAGTCTTTACCCCTTAAAGGAGAACAAACAAACAAACAAACAAACACAAGTGTAGCCGGCTTGGCATGGACCGATAATGAGTCTAAGAATAGACCACGAATTATAATGAATTCAGTTTGGGTCCATTAAAAGCAAACTGTAATAAAACTAGGAAGCACATATGGAAAGCTGTGCAATAAATAGGCTTCAGGCAGAAGGAACCGTAAACATACATAGCCTGCTTTGGAAATCTTGGAGGGACTATTCTAAGAAGTGACAAAAGGCCAGATAGGATTGAAATGATGAAAGAAGACAGCAACCTGGAGTAAGGTCGAAGGGGTATGCAAGTAAAGGATCACAAAGGATACTATTTTCAATATTAAGTAGTTTGTATTTTATTCTAGATACATTACGAAGCTTTTTACATGTTTTAAGCAAGGGAGTTCATGTTTTCTAAGAAATTAGCCTGATTGGAGTGTGTGGAATGAATTTCAGTGGGAAAAGAGTGGAAGAAATCATGGTGACTAATTGTGAGAAGATAGAAGATGGTGAGTTTGTCTAGGTGGTGGCTGTGAAGAGAAATGGATAGAGTGAAGATATCTTACTGGAACCAACTCAATCAATGAGAGGTGACTGATGTGAGAATATTCGAGGTAGTCAAGGGAAATGAAAAGAAAAGGAATGGTATGGTAGAACTTTAGAAAAGGTAGGTCTTGGTGGATGAATGGAATTTTACCCATTATTTATTCTCCATCATCCTAGTATTGTTGTCACAAGTTTATCTTAGGTCACTGTTTCCATCTTAGGGTATTATTTTTCTATAAGAGGTTTCCCCTTCTTGCATGAAGGAAAGAGAAGAGAAATGAAGACAAGATGAAAAAAGAAGAAATAGCTGTGTAAGGGAATCTTCATCATTTTTTAAATGAATGTGAGTGTTTGGGTCATATTCTACTATAGTTAGTAATAAAACAAAACAGTAATTTTCATTATAATAGCAATTTGTGAGTTTTATGGTTTTAAAGTTATTTTCCACAAACTTCAAGGACCATTGACCTATGTTAGTGATACTGTGTATAGAAATGCTCATATAAAATGTTAGGTGCAGTTATGAGGAAGCAGACCTCTGATTTGGAATAACTTCTTTCTGTGGACATGTTAAATCTATAAGGCAAGAGGTTCACTGTGGTTGTAGTATGTGGGCGTTTTAGAACAAAAGTATTTCTAACATTATCCAGATGAATAGACAGTAACAAAAGTGAGCCTATTTCTAAGCAAGACCTATAATTGAGCTCATGAGTAATGTTTCCTGACATGCTTTTGTGACTTTTTTTCATGAGCAGAGCAAATATCCCTGACACATGTATACTGTATTTTGTGGCATATTCATTTAATTCACTTTCTAAAGTGAGTCAGTCTTTTATAAATGGCTTTCTGATAATAAGAAGATGGTCTTAAGCCTGATTATTTGTAATTTTCCTCAGCAACTTAGATAATGGAACAGAGACCATGAACATCAAAGTTATAGATAGATGGCATCAAGTTGTTATTTTAAGCACTAGTTTAGAATTCAGAATTATTCTGGCCCAATGGAAAAGAGAGTTCAAAATGGCATGAGTTCAATTTTGAGAGAATAAGTGAGATACTGCATGACAAAGAAGGGTTAGACATTAAAATAACAAGAGGATGAACACTGAGGGCCAGTGGGATGGCAGTTATACCAATTGGAGAACCTACCAGTGGATGTTCTCATACCCCTTCTTAGGGATGTCGCATGAACCTCCTTTGGATAACACCAATTATTGTGTGCCTACTCCAGGGGTTTGATATGGAGGTAGTACTGTCATAACATATATCATATTCATTAGAAATGAACCTGCCTAAAATATTGCTTTATTAAATGGTGGTTTTGTCTACTTTTGACATTGGTAATAAAGTAGTCATTCTAATTTAAGGTGTGTTAACTAAAGATATGGTTATGTTATCTGTATATGATCAGTTCAGATTTTTATATTATTTATAGAGAGAATATCTAAAGACACTTAACTTAGTACTTGATGAAGTTAGTCAAATATTAGTTTTCAATATCTCAATTCATGTTCCAGAATAAGAACCTTGTGCATTTTACTCCATAGTTAAACCTCAGGACACATATTCACTTCAACTGAAATACTTATCACCTGTGCTATGATACCTACTTCTATTTATTTCTTTGCTAAGGAAAGATGAGGACACTTTACTAGTGTGGCCAAGAAAATATGCTTTGCTCTGCACTAGGGTTGGAGTTCTTTGTTTTCTCTGATTCTCTGATTCCTTGCTGCTTGTTCTAACAGTTGTCTTTCACTTGAGCTCTATTTCCCCTGTGTTTACACCATTCCTGTATTTTGGCAAAAAAAAAAAAAAAAAAAAGAAAAAAAAAATCTCTGAAAATGGATCTCCCATTGGGTAATGTTATGGTTCTTTTTGAGAAACACCATGAAATTGCAGTTGGATATTTTAATTCTGCATGTTGGTATGAACAATAAATAGTTCATTTTGGAACTTCAAATTTTAGAGTGATTATTAAAAGTACTATTTGGTGTTTGAATAATTTAATCATTTAATCTCAGAGAAGGTTAGAATGTTAGGGCTAACTTTCCAAGATAAGCAAAATCCTTAAATAGCATTCCTGAAAGACGATTATTACATTCTGTTCAATTATTGATAGTAATGGGATGCTCATTCTCTGAAGTAACCCATTCTATTTTTAGACAGTTTTTTGTTAGTTTGCATTACTGTAACAAATGACCTGAGATACTCAACTTATAAAGTGTGTTAGCTCAGAGTTTTGTAGTTTTCAGTTCTTGGTTGGGTAGACCAATTCTTTTGGTCCAGTGGAGAGGTATATCATGGTGGAAAGTGTATAGTGGAGCAAAAACAACTATGTCATGGCTGGAATGAAAGAGAGCAGAAGGATATAATTGCATAGTCCTTGCAATTTGCTGATGGATCTTTATTGGGGGGATGAGGAAAGAGAACTATTAAGAAAAACTATAATTTTTTCTTTCATTTTAATTTGCATAAAAAGTATAGAACATAGCTACAGTATAATTAATACTTATAAAATTTATTCAGATTAATAAATAAAACTCTAACCCTATCTGAGCCTCACTTCTGTCCCTTCCCCAAATCCTCTTTACTTCTAGAAGAATACATTATTCTGATTTTTATGGTGATCTCATTTTTGCTTTTCTTTAAAGTTTTATCACCTCTGTATACATCCCTAAAATACATAGTTTAGTTGACTTATGAATGTGATATAATTTGAATATTCACATTCAATATATAATCATATTCTTTAATATATATATACTTTATGTCTATAGAATTATATAAATTGAAAATCCATAGTTTTGTCTTTTCACAATTAACCTTAATTTTTTCTGAAGCCAGAACTCCTTTTTTCTATCCACTTTTTAAAAATTAGAGTTTTATAGTTATACCTGGTAGTTGGGTTCATCCCAATAAACTCATACATGCATGGAAAGTGATTTCAGTTCCTGACCTCTCCTTCTTCCCTCCAGTCCTCTTTCCCATCTCCCATTCTCCTTCCTCTACTCTACTATTCTTCCTTTTATTCATCTATTAATTTAGATTTGATTGTTTCTTTATGTTATCCTATCCTTCCCTGCCCCTTTAGTTCTGCATATGAGAGAAAACATTCAAACTTTGAGTTTCTGAGTTTGACTTATTTCAATTAGCATGATATTCTCTATTTCTATTCATTTACTAGAAAATGCCACAATTTCTTTCTTTTTTTCCTCCTTTTTGGCTGAGTAGAACTTCATTGTGTGTGTGTGTACACACACACACACACACACACACACCACAGTTTCCCGCCATTCTCTTTTTTTCTTCTCTCTCTCTCTCTGGTACTGGGGATTGAGGGGCACTCAGCCATTGGACCACATCCCCAGCCCTGTTTATTTTTTACTTTGAGACAGGGTCTCACCAAGCTGCTCAGGGCCTTGCTAAGTTACTAAGGCTGGTTTTGAACTTGTGAGCCTCCTGCTTCAGTCTCCAGAGCTGCTGGGATAGGTGTGCACCACCACAACTGGCTATACCACAATTTATTAATTTATTCATCTATTGATGGGTACAAGATTTGATTTTTTAATTTACTACTGTGCATTGTGCTGCTATAAACATTAGGTGGCTGTTTTACTATAGTATGCTGATTTTAGATCTTTTGGGAAAATATCAAGGAGTGGGATAGCTGGGTCATATGGTGAGTCCATCTCTAGTTTTTTGGGGACGGAAGGATCGGATAGCTTTCCAGAGTGGTTGTACTATTCTGCAGTCCTATCAACAATGTAAAAGTGTACCTTTCCTCCTACATTCTCACTAGCATTTATTATTGTTTGTATTCTTGATCCTTGCCATTCTGTCTGGAATGAGATAAAATCTTAGTGTAGTTTTGATTTCCATTTCCTTGATTGCTAGAGATGTTGAACATTTTTTCATATATTTGTTGGCCATTTGTGTTTAGTTCTTTTGTCCATTTATTGACTGTTTTTTTGTTTTTTTTGGTGTTAAGTTTTTCAAGTTTTTTTTTGTATATTCTGGAAATCAATCTCATATTGGAGGAGTAGTTGGCCAAGATTTTCTCCCATTTTGCAGGCACTCTCTTCATGCTCTTAAATCATTTCCTCTGCTGTGCAGAAACTTTTAAATTTGAAGGCTTTCCACTTTTTGATTCTTTATTTATTTCTTGTGCTTTGGGGGTCTTGTAAGGAACTTGGTGCCAGCACCTGTATGATGGAGTGTTGACTCTCTTATAAATTGAATTTATGAAGTTTGTGGTCTAATTACAAAATTTTTGATCCATTTCAATTTGAGTTTAATACAGAGTGAGAGATAGGGGTCTAGTTTCATTTTTCTACATGTAGCTATTCAGTTTTCCCAGCACCATTTGTTAAAAAGGGTATCTTTTCTCCCAAATATATATTTTGGAAACTTTGTCAAATGTCAGATGGCTGTATGTGAATTTGCCTTTGTGTCTTCTATTTTGTTCCATTGGTCTTCATGTCTATGTTGATGTCAACACCATGTTGTTTTTGTTAGTATAGTTCCGTAGTATAATTTCAGATCAGGTATTGTGATGCCTCCTGCTTTGTTTTTCTTGCTTATTATTGCTTTGGCTATTCTGGGTCTCTTATTCTTCCAAGTGAATTTAAGGATTGTTTTTTCAAATTCTTTGAAGAATGTCATTGGTATTTTGATGGGGATTGCATTGAATCTGTATACTTCTTTTGATAGTATGGGCATTTTAACATTTATTTTGTCTATCCAAGAACATGGGGTGTGTTTCTATCTTCTAAGACTGTCTTCAATTTCTTTCTCCAGTATTCTATAGTTTTCATTGTAGAGGTCTTTTACCTCCTTGATTAGATAAATTCCCAAGTATTTTATTTTATTTTTTAAGTTATTGTGAATAGAATGGTTTTCTTGATTTCTGCCTTGGCTGAATCACTGTTGGAAGTATAGGAAAGCTATTGATTTATGGGTGTTAATTTGGTAAAATGCTACTTTGCTAAACTCATTTATAAGCTCTAGCAGTCTTCTAGGGCAGTTTTTTTTGGGGGGGCGGTCTTCCAGATAGGATTATATTGTTGGCAAACAGAGATAGTTTGACTTCTTTTCCTGTTTGTATCCCTTTGATTTCCTTTTCTTTCCTGATCATGCTAATTTTTTAAAAAAATTATATTGAATAGGAATGATGAGAGTGGAAAGCCTTGTCTTGTTTCTGATTTTAAAGGAAATGCTTTTAGTTTTTCTCCATTCAGTATGATGCTGGCTTTGGTTTGTCATAAATGGCCTTTATGATGCTAAGGTAAGTTCCTTTGATTCCTCACTTGTACGGTGTTTTTAACGTGAATAGGTGTTGGATTTTTATTAAAGGCCTTTTCTGCATCTATTGAGCTGATCATCATTTTTGTCCTTAATCTTGTTTAAGTGGTGAATTACATTTATTAATTTGCATATATTGAAGCAACCTTGCATCCCTGATCATGGTCACTTGATCATGGTCTGTTATCTTCTTGATGTGTTTTTGAATGCAGGTTGCTAATATTTAGGTAAGGATTTTTCATCTATGCTCATTAGGAGTATTGGTCTGTAGTTCTTTTCTTGATACAGCTTTTTCTTATTTTGAGATCAGGCTTATACTGGCTTCATAAAATGTGAGTGGGAGTGTTCCTCCACTTTCAATTTCATGGAATAATTTGAGAAAGACTGGTGTTAGTTGTAAAGGTTAAAGGGCAAGCTGTAAATGTTAAGGGGAGAAAAAATAGAGAGGCAAGCACACAGGATGGTGTACAGCAAGAAGTGGCTTCCGTGAGAACGCCAGTTCAGTTTTATTGTCTGCTCTGGGCTTATATCAGGTTACATTAGTGCAGTTAGCTTTGTGCATGTGCAGATCATATAACTTGCTTGCTTCTCAGAGTCCACTAGTACCAAATGGTTTTATAATAAGATAATGTCTCTAGTTCTCAAGGACAGTGGAGTTGTACAATGTTTCTAAGCCAGACAAACAGAAGGCCTTTATTGTCCTGAAGAGTGTGCTCACTCAGAGGACTTGTGTTCCTCTGTACTTTCTCATAGCTTGAACTTCTACAGTTAGTTCTTCTGTAAAGATCTTATAAAACTCAGCTAAGAATCCATCTAGTCTTCAACTTTTCCTTTTTGGAAGTCTATTAATTGCTATTTCATTTCATCACTTGATATTGTTCTGTTTAGATTTTCTATATCTTCCTGGTTCACTTTGGGCAGGTTATATTTGTCTAGAAATTTGTCAGTGTCTTCCAGATTTTTCAATTTATTGAAGTATAAATTTTCAAAATAGGTTCTAATAATCTTCTGGATTTCAGAAGGTTCTGTGTTGACACATCCTTTTTCTTCTTGGATTTTGTTGATTTTGGTCTTCTCACTCTTTCTTTTGATAGTTTGTCTCTAAGGTTTTTCAATCATTTATCTTTTAAAAGAATCAACTCTGTTGCATTGATCCTGAGTGTTGTTTGTTTATTCTCAATTTCATTGATTTTGGCTCTTAATTATTTTCTGCCTTCTGTTTGTTTTTGATTAGTTTTTTTTTCTTTTGCTAAGGCCTTGAGGTGAAGTATAAGCTTATTTATTTGGGGTCTCTCTAATTTTTTAATGTAGGCAACTCAGTGCTGTAAATTTTCCTCTTAGAGCTTCTATTATACTCCCACAGGGAGTTTGATTTGTTGTATCTTTGTTCTTGTTCATTTTTAAGAATTTCTTAATTTCTATTCTCATTTTATCTTTGATCCATTCTTCATTTTAGGGCATATTGTTCAATCTGTATGTATTTATGTGATTTCTATTACTTGTCTTGCTGTTGATTTCTAACTTCATTTCATTATAATCTGATAGGATCATGGTATTATATTGATTATTTTGTATTGGCTAAGATTTGCTTTGTGGTCTAGAATATGATCTATTTTGGAAAAAAGCTCCATATGTAGGCAGGAAGAAGGCAAATGCAGCTGTTTTGGGCTGGGATATTCTACAGATGTTTGTTAGGTCTATTTGTTGTATAGCATTATTAAGGTTGGAGATATCTATTGATTTTATGCTTTGATGTCTATTGGTGATTAAGGATATAATGAAATCCCCCAATATTATTGTATTGTGGTCTATGTGAGATTTAATGTCATGGAATATTTTTCCCTTGTAATTGCATATGTTGATTTGGGGCATAAATGTTTACGATCTTTGTACCTTCTTGTTGGATTGTTTCCTTTATCAGGATGTAGTGGCCTTCTTTGTCTCTTCTGATTAATTTTTGTGCTAAATCTGCTTTGTCAGATATGAGAATAGCAACTCCTGCTTGTTTTTAGAGTCTATATCCATGGGATTATTTTTTTCCATCTTTCTATGGTTAGCCTGTGGAGTCTTTGCCTATGAGACTCCTGTAAACAGTGTATATTTGGACGTTGTTTTTTCATCATTTTTGCTATCTGTGCCTTTTAATTGGGGAGTTGAGACCATTAACATTCAGTGTTAGTATAGATTTGTGTTTGTGGTTTTCTTCCATTTTTTTCTGTATTTTATTCTATCTTGATCCTTATTAAGAGCGTTATTCTTCTATTGAACTTCCTCTGTTTGGGAGCTTTTGGAATTGCTTTTTAGTTCCTCTGTAGGAAGTTTATCTTTGAGAATTCTTTGTAGTGCTGGCTTAGTGATCATGAATTTTTTTAGTTTATTCTTTTTGTGGAAAGTTTTTATTTTCCCCTCAAATTTGAAACTGAGCTTTGTGGGGTATAGTAACCATAATTGGCAGTTATTTTCTTTTAGGGCTTGGAATATATCATTCCAGGCCCTCCTTGAGTTTAGAGTCTGAACTGAGAAAACAGAAGTAAGCTTCCTTGGTTTCCCTATAAATGTGACCTGATGTTTCTTGTTTTAAGCCAAAACTCTTTGATGATTTATTTGCAAATGTGCTTCTGAAATAATTTATCATTTTTATGAGGTTCATTAATTTTTGGACTCTCTAAAGCTAAAACACATTGATGTCTTTTCCAGGAATGATTATGTAATCTAACATATGTCAGCAGCCCAATTAAGGACACTGTCTCATTTTCAAAATTAATAAAAATTCTTTAAATTTAAACACTGCTTATGTTCATTTTAAAATTCTTGTTTGAATATACTTTCTTTACTTAAAGCAATGGAATGGGTGAAATAGCCATATTAACCTAGATTTTAGGCTGTAACTATATGTTGTAATTAAATAGAATAAACTCAGAAACTTATTTTAAAAATGATTTTTTCTAAGGATTTATGTACAAAGAAATTTAATAAATGTTATAAAGGAAAATCAAGCAGGGTAAAATAAAAGGCAATCATAGAGTTTGCTATGGTGTGAATTATGATATCCCCACCTAAATTTATTTTGAAATTTAATTCCTGATGCAAGGTGACCTGGTGGCACATGGCTGTAATCTTAGAAGTTAGGAGGCTGAGACCAGAGGATTGCAAGTTCCAGGGAAGCCTCAGCAATTTAGCAAGACCCTGTCTCAAAATAAAAACTAAAAGTGTCTGGGGATGCAGCTTAGTGGTAGAGTGTCCCTGGGTTCAATCCTCAGTGCTGTAAAAATAAAACTTAATCCCCAATTCAATAGTATCAAGGGGTAGGCCTTTAGATTAAGTAATGACGCCTTTTTCCTCATAAATGGAATTGTCTCCATTATAAAAGGGATAGAGGTTGAAGGGAGTGTCCCCTTGCCTGTTGACCCTTTTGCCTTGTGAGGACACAGTGTTCCTCATCTCCGGAGAATACATTAGCAAGGTGCCATCTTAGAAGCAGAGAAGAGGCTTCAATAGACCCCAATCCTGCCAGCACATTGATGTGGACTTTGAAGACTCTAGAACCACAAGAAATAAAATGATATTTTTTACAAATCAGCTAGTCTTGGTATTTTGTTATAGCAGCACAATCAGGCCAAGACCAGGTTATTTTGTAGGAGATTAAAGGGTGCCATTCCGAGGAGATGGCATTAGAGCAGAAACTTAGTCAAATGAGTAACAAGGGCTACAAAAATCTTGAACAGAATCTCAAGTGTAGGGAGCAGCAACTGAAAAGGCCCTAAGATGGAAATGAAGTAAGATAGTATAGTGGAGTGCAGTTAAAAGTTTATGCATTTTTAGTTATACTTCAAAATGTATTCAAAGACAACTTTTAAGTATTCCAGTATTAATACAAAGTATATTTCATCTTATATACTGTCATGATATAATTTTTCTCAGCTACTTTAACCAAAACCTCTGTATCCTGTTTATAAACCTCCTGCTTAGTAGTGGTCTTGATATTTAACAGTATCTTTATTTATAGTTATTCTGCAAATGGGACTCAGAAAAATCATTAATTGTAGTTCATAAACTAAATAAATCTGCTTTTATCATTCTTGGAATATTATATTTAGAGCTGTCTCTTTGAGAAACTAATCAAAAATCATTATCTTCAGTTTGGAATGTCTGACCTTGTGACTTAATTTAGGGTAAATATTTAGAACTGCAACTTGGTTTTTCTTTCTACATTTTAGCAATATGGCATATATCTCCCTACCAGCTGTCATTTATGATTGTAATTCAGGTCTAGTTGCTAAAAGATGACTGTCATTTTGAGGTACTTCCCTAGGGGCACTCAGTGAAATTTAGTATGCCATGTAGTCTATATATTAGGTCAGATCATTCTAAACTTACCCTCCAAATTTGGTGAAAATATATCCAGCTGCATTTATTTGACATGGGAAAAGTTAAACAGATGTAATTTTATTTGTGTTTCTTTTTTGATATTTTCTATAAGGAACTTGCAATAATGAAAGTAAGGCCGCCGACCTGGGTCTGCGCCAGCCAACGGGTGAGTTTGGGTCCCCAGCAGCGCTTTGGAGTCGCTGGCCGCGGCTCCGACACCGGCCGGTGGCCTTCCCAGGCGGAGACCGAGCATCTCGGGTTACCTGGGACTTCCAGCGGCAGGGAGTTGGAACTAATCCACTAATCCACGCCATTTTGGCGGCTTAACTGGCGGAGAAGTTCCGTTTCCAGCTTCCTTTGGCATCCAGCTGCACCGGGAGGGGTCTGCCCCGAGCCCCTGAGATCGCTGACTCCGGAGGGGAGTTGGAACTGCTCTGAGTTTGGTGGCTTCCCAGGCCAAGGGGGTCCATTTCCAGCTTCCTGGGGCCGTCAGCTGCGGAGATCGCGGACTCTGGCGCGGAGTTGGAACTAATACACGCCATTTTGGCGGCTTAACTGGCGGAAAAGTTCCGTTTCCAGCTTCCTTTGGCACCCAGCTGCTTCTGGAGGGGTCTGCCCAGAGCCCCTGGGATCTCTGACCCCAGAGGAGAGTTGGAACTGCTCTGAGTTTGGTGGCTTCCCTGGCCAAGGGGGTCCATTTCCAGCTTCCTGGGGCTGCCAGCGGTGCCTGGAGTGGCCCGGCGGGGAGCTTAGGGCCTTTGGCGCCAGCTTACAGGGTCCCCAGGAGAGAGCAACCACCTGCCACTGCCTGAACCCCCAGCTAGGAGTTCAGGTCAGCCTGGGCTCTCAAGCCCAGTGTCTCCATCACTGAGCACAGTTCTGTGTCACCACCCCAACTTGAACTAGTGCCCAGACCCACACCCAGGCCCGGAGTCTACCCTCTTGCTGTATCTAATTGTCTATTAACACCAGGCTGCCTCTGCCCAGAAGCATTGATCATTCCCAACCTGGAGGTAGTGGGACAGCACCTTTCTTGGGTCACCGCTTGATCAAGCACCCCTCAAGCAACAGAGGGGAAGATACATGAGCACCATGAGAAAACACGGGAAGAAAGTGTCCCAATTAAACGTAGATGATATATCAAGAGAACCCAAAGACAGCATGGTAGAAGGAATGACAGAAAAGGAGTTCAGAATGTTTATAATTAAAGTGATCCGAGAAGAGAATGATGTGACGAGAGAGCAGATTCAGGCTATGAATAATCAGCTAACAGAGCAATTGCAGGAAGCAAAAAATTACTTCAATAAAGAGATAGAAAGTCTGAGAAAAAAACAAACAGAAATTATTGAAGGAAACAAGGAAATGAAGGAAACTATCAACCAAGTTAAAAACTCAATAGAAGGCATGATTAACAGAATAGATCACTTGGAAGACAGAACCTCAGACAATGAAGACAAAATATTTAATCTTGAAAACAAAGTCGAACAAACAGAGAAGATGGTTAGGAATCATGAACGAACCCTCCAAGAAATATGGGACATCATGAAAAGACCAAATCTAAGAGTAATCGGGATTGAGGAAGGCGCAGAGATACAAACCAAGGGTATGAATAACCTATTCAAGGAAATATTATCAGAAAATTTCCCTAATATGATGAATGAGTTGGAAAATCAATTACAAGAAGCTTACAGGACACCAAATGCACAGAATTACAACAGATCCACACCAAGGCACATTATAATGAAAATGCCTAACATACAAAACAAAGATAGAATTTTAAAGGCGGCGAGAGAAAAGAATCAGATTACCTACAGGGGGAAACCGATACGAATATCAGCAGATTTCTCAGTCCAGACCCTAAAAGCAAGAAGGACCTGGAACAACATATTTCAAGCTCTGAAAGAAAACGGATGCCAACCAAGAATCTTATACCCAGCAAAACTTACCTTCAGATTTGATGATGAAATAAAATCCTTCCATGATAAACAAAAGCTTAAAGAATTCACAAAGAGAAAGCCTGCCCTACAGAACATTCTCAACAAAATATTCGAAGAGGAAGAAATGAAAAATAACAATCTCATTCATCACGGGGAGGAACTACCCTAAGGAAAGAGTCCATCAAAGGAGAAATAAAGTTAAGCTAAAAACCCCAAAAAAGCTAAAATGACAGGAAATACAAGTCATATCTCAATAATAACTCTGAATGTAAATGGCCTAAACTCATCAATCAAAAGACATAGACTGGCAGACTGGATTAAAAAGAAAGACCCAACGATATGCTGCCTACAAGAGACTCATCTCATAGAAAAACATGCCCACAGACTAAAGGTGAAAGGTTGGGAAAAAGCATACCATGCACACGGACTGAGCAAAAAAGCTGGGGTTTCCATTCTCATTTCAGACAAAGCAGACTTCAAACCAAGGATAGTCAGAAGGGATAAAGAAGGACATTTCATATTGCTTAAAGGTAGCATAAATCAACAGGACATAACAATCATAAATATTTATGCACCAAACAATGGCGCATCCATGTATGTCAATCAGATCCTTCTCAATTTCAGGAATCAAATAGACCAAAACACAATAATACTCGGAGACTTTAACACTCCTCTCTCACCGTTGGACAGATCTTCCAAACAAAAATTGAATAAAGAAACTATAGGACTCAATGACACAATCGCTAATTTGGACTTAACGGACATATATAGAATATTCCATCCATCAAAAACTGAATACACTTTCTTCTCAGCAGCTCATGGGTCCTTCTCTAAAATAGACCATATGTTATGCCACAAAGCTACTCTTAACAAATACAAAAACATACAGATACTACCTTGTATACTATCAGATCATAATGGCATGAAATTAGACATCAACGAGAAAGTTAGAAACAGAAACTACTCCAAGACCTGGAGATTAAATAATATGCTATTGAATGATACATGGATAACAGAAGACATTAGGGGGGAAATTAAAAGATTCTTAGAGGTCAACGAGAATAAAGATACAACATATCGAAATCTCTGGGATACTATGAAAGCAGTGCTAAGAGGAAAATTCATTGCAGAGAGTGCATTTAATAAAAGAATGAAAAGTCAACAAATCAATGACCTCACATTACAGCTCAAAGCCCTAGAAAAAGAGGAACAGATCATCACCAAAAGTAGTAGAAGACAGGAAATAATCAAAATCAGAGCTGAAATCAACGAAATTGAAACAAAAGAAACAATTCGAAAAATTGATGAAACAAAAAGTTGGTTCTTTGAAAAAATAAACAAAATTGACAAACCCTTAGCCACGCTAACAAAGAGAAGGAGAGAGAAACTCCAAATTACTAAAATCCGTGATGGAAATGGAAATATTACAACAGACACAACTGAAATACAAAACATAATAAGAAGCTACTTTGAAAATTTATACTCCAACAAAATAGAAAACCTGGAAGACATCAACAGGTTCCTAGAGGCATATGAGCCACCCAAACTGAATCTGGAGGACATTCACAACTTAAATAGATCAATTTCAAGCAATGAAATAGAGGAAGTCATCAAAAGCCTACCAACAAAGAAAAGTCCGGGACCAGATGGATTCACAGCCGAGTTCTACAAGACCTTCAAAGAGGAGCTTATTCCAATACTCCTCAAAGTATTTCATGAAATAGAGGAGGAGGGAACCCTTCCAAACTCATTCTATGAAGCTAATATCACCCTGATACCAAAACCAGAGAAGGACACATCAAGGAAAGAAAATTTCAGACCCATATCTCTAATGAACATTGATGCAAAAATTCTTAACAAAATTTTAGCGAATCGCATACAAAAGCATATTAAAAAGATAGTGCACCATGATCAAGTGGGTTTCATCCCAGGGATGCAAGGTTGGTTCAACATCCGGAAATCAATCAATGTAATTCACCACATCAACAGACTTAAGGTCAAGAACCACATGATTATTTCAATAGATGCAGAGAAGGCATTTGATAAAATACAGCATCCCTTCATGCTCAAAACACTAGAAAAAATAGGGATAGTGGGGACATTCCTTAACATTGTAAAGGCTATTTATGCCAAGCCTACAGCTAACATCATTCTAAATGGAGAAAAATTGAAAGCATTCCCCTTGAGAACTGGAACAAGACAGGGATGCCCTCTTTCACCACTACTATTCAACATCGTTCTTGAAACTCTAGCCAGAGCAATTAGACAGACCAAAGAAATTAGAGGAATACGAATAGGAAATGAAGAGATCAAACTATCCCTATTTGCTGATGACATGATTCTCTATCTAGAAGATCCTAAGAATTCCACCAGAAAACTTCTGGATCTCATTAATGAATTCAGCAAAGTAGCAGGATATAAAATTAATGCTCATAAATCTAATGCATTTTTATTC
>JAJEJO010000591.1:164694-354535 GCA_020662805.1 Glaucomys volans | reverse complement strand
TCAGTCTCTCTTCATCTTTCTAAACCAAGTCATGAGTCCATTAATTTGAATGTCAATATATTCCATATCTATTATTTCTCTTGGATTTTTTTTTATATTTGCCTGTTGTTCTCTTCATGTGCTATTGTTTCTCATGTTTTTTAAAAACATATTCTCTTTTTAAAAAAAGTTTGTTCTAATTAGTTATACATGACAGCAGAATGCATTTTTGACTCATCGTATGCAAATGGAACACAACTTTTCATTTCTTTGGTTGTATATGATGCAGAGTCACACCATTTGTGCAATCATACACATACATAGGGTAATAAAGTCCCTCACTTTCCACATTTATACCACCCCCATACCCCCTCCCCTCCCTGTACTCCCCCCTGCCCAATCCAAATCTCCATTCTTCCTACCTGCTGCTCCTCCCCACCATTATGGATCAACATTCACTTATCAGAGACAGCATTTGACCTTTGTCTTTTTGGGATTGGCTTACTTTGCTTAGCATGATATTCTCCAACTCCATCCATTTACTTGCAAATACCATAATTTCATTCTATTTTAAGGCTGAGTAATATTCCATTGTGTACATATACCACAGTTTCTTTATCCATTCATCTATTGAAGGGCATCTAGCTTGGATCCATAGTTTAGCTACTGTGAATTGAGCTGCCATAAACATTGATGTGATTGTGTCCCTGTAGTATACTCTTTTTTTTTTTTTTTTTTTTTTTTTGTGGTGCTGGGGATTGAACCCAGGGCCTTGTACTTTCAAGGCAGACACTCTACCAACTGAGCTATATCCCCAGCCCTAGTATACTGATTTTAAGTCCTTTGGTTATAAACTGAGGAGTGGCATAGCTGGGTCAAATGGTGGTTCCATTCCAAGTTTTCTGAGGAATCTCCATCCTTCTTTCCAGAGTGGTTGCACCAATTTGGAGTCCCACCAGCAAGGTATGAGTGTACCTTTTCCCTCACATCCTCACCCACGTTTACTGTTGCTTGTATTCTTGATAATTGCCATTCTTATTGGAGTGAGACGAAATCTTAGAGTAGTTTTGATTTGCATTTCTCTAATTGCTAGAGTTGTTGAACATTTTTTCATATATCTGTTAATAAATTATATATCTTCTGTGAAGTGTCGGCTCAGTTCCTTAGCCCATTTATGGATTATTTGTTTATTTGATATTAAGTTTCTTTGAGTTCTTTATATAACCTGGAGATTAGTGCTAACCGATGTGTGTGTGATAAAGATTTTCTCCCATTCATAAGGCTCTCTTTTCATGTTATTGATTGTTTCTTTGCTGAGAAGAAGCTTTTTAGTTTGAATCCATCCCATTTATTGATTCTTGATTTAACTTCTTGCACTTTAGCAGTTTTGTTAAGGAAATCAGTTTCTAAGCCTACATGATGAATTTTTGGGCTCACTTTTTCCTCTATTAGGATCAGGGTCTCTGTTCTAGTGCCTAAGACTTTGATCCACTTTGAGTTGAAATTTTTGCAGGATGAGAGATAGGGGTTTAATTTCATTTTGCTACATATGGATTTCCATTTTTCCCAGCACTATTTGTTGAAGAGGCTATTGTATGTTTTTGATGCTTTTGTCTAGTAAGAGATAACTGTATTTATGTGGATTTGTCTCTGTCTTCTATTCTGTACTGTTGGTCTACATGTCTATTTTGGTGCCAGTCCCATGCTGTTTATGTTACTATGGCTTTGTAGCATAGTTTAAGATCTGGTATTGTGATGCCTCCTGCTTCACTCTTCTTGCTAAGGATTGCTTTGGCTATTGTGGATCTCATATTTCATGATTGCTTTCTCTATTTCTATAAGGAATGTCATTGGGATTTTAATTGGAATTGAGTTCAATCTGTATAGCACCTTTGGAAGTATGGCCATTTTGACAATATTAATTCTGCCTATCCAAGAACATGGGAGATCTTTCCATCTTCTCAGATGCTCTTTAACTTCTTTCTTTAGTGTTCTGTAGTTCTCATTGTAGAGGTCTTTCACTTCTTTTGTTAGATTGATTCCCAAGTATTTTATTTTATTTGAGGTTATTGTGAATGGGGTAGTTTTCCTAATTTCTCTCTCAGAGGATGCATCACTTACGAATAAAAATGCATTAGATTTGTGAGCATTAATTTTATATCCTGCTACTTTACTGAATTCATTTATGAGTTCCAGAAGTTTTCTGGTGGAATTCTTAGGGTCTTCTAAATAGAGAATCATGTCATCAGCAAATAGGGATAGTTTGAGCTCTTCTTTTCCTATTTGTATTCCTCTAATTTCTTTGGTCTGTCTAATTGCTCTGGCTAGGAGTTTCAAGAACAATGTTGAATAGTAGTGGCGAAAGAGGGCATCCCTGCCTTGTTCCAGTTCTCAGGGGGAATGCTTTCAATTTTTCTCCATTTAGAATGATGTTAGCTGTGGGCTTAGCATAGATAGCCTTTACAATGTTAAGGAATGTCCCCACTATCCCTATTTTTTCTAGTGTTTTGAGCTTGAAGGGGTGCTGTATTTTATCAAATGCTTTCTTTGCATCTATTGAGATAATCATGTGGTTCTTGACTTTAAGTCTGTTGATGTGGTGAATTACATTTATTGATTTCCAGATGTTGAATCAACCTTGCATCCCTGGGATGAAACCCACTTGATCATGGTGCTCTATCTTTTTAATATGCTTTTGTATGTGATTCACTAAAATTTTGTTAAGAATTTTTGCATCTATGTTCATTAGAGATATGGGTCTGAAATTTTCTTTCCTCGATGTGTCCTTTTCTGGTTTTGGTATCAGGGTGATATTAGCTTCATAGAATGAGTTTGGAAGGGTTCCCTCCTCCTCTATTTCGTGAAATACTTTGAGGAGTATTGGAATGAGCTCTTCTTTGAAGGTCTTGTAGAACTCGGCTGTGAATCCATCTGGTCCTGGACTTTTCTTGGTTGGTAGGCTTCTGATGACTTCTTCTATTTCATTGCTTGAAATTGATCTATTTAAGTTGTGTATGTACTCCAGATTCAGTTTGGGTGGTTCATATGCCTCTAGGAACCTGTTGATGTCTTCCAGGTTTTCTATTTTGTTGGAGTATAAATTTTCAGAGTAGCTTTTTATTATGTTTTAAATTTCAATTGTGTCTGTTGTAATATTTCCATTTCCATCACGAATTTTAGTAATTTGGAGTTTCTCTCTCCTTCTCTTCGTTAGCGTGGCTAAGGATTTATCAATTTTGTTTATTTTTTCAAAGAACCAACTTTTTGTTTTGTCAATTTTTTGAATTGTTTCTTTTGTTTCAATTTCATTGATTTCAGCTCTGATTTTGATTATTTCCTGTCTTCTACTACTTTTGGTGATGATCTGTTCCTCTTTCTAGGGCTTTGAGTTGTAGTATGAGGTCATTGATTTGTTGACTTTTCATTCTTTTATTAAATGCACTCCATGTAATGAATTTTCCTCTTAGCACTGCTTTCATAATGTCCCAGAGATTTTGATATTTTGTATCTTTGTTCTCGTTGACCTCTAAGAATCTTTTAATTTCCCCCCTAATGTCTTCTGTTATCCATGCATCATTCAATAGCATATTATTTAATCTCCAGGTGTTGGAGTAGTTTCTGTTTTTAACTTTATCATTGATATCTAATTTCATTCCATTATGATCTGATAGTATACAAGGTAGTATCTCTATGTTTTTGTATTTGCTAAGAGTAGCTTTGTGGCATAACATATGGTCTATTTTAGAGAAGGACCCATGAGCTGCTGAGAAGAAAGTGTATTCGCTTTTTGATGGATGGAATATTCTATATATGTCTGTTAAGTCTAAATTAGTGATTGTGTCATTGAGTCCTATGGTTTCTTTGTTCAATTTTTGCTTGGAAGATGTGTCCAATGGTGAGAGAGGAGTGTTAAAGTCCCCAAGTATTATTGTGTTTTGGTCTGTTCGGCTCCTGAAATTGAGAAGGATCTGATTGAAGTACATGGATGCACCTTGCATAAATATTTATGATTTTTATGTCTTGCTGATTTATGCTTCCTTTAAGCAGTATGAAATGTCCTTCTTTATCCCTTCTGACTAACTTTGGCTTGAAGTCTGCTTTCTCTGAAATGAGGATGGAAACCCCTACTTTTTTACTCAGTCCATGTGCATGGTATGTTTTTTCCCAACCTTTCACCTTTAGTCTGTGGGCATGTTTTTCTATGAGATGAGTCTCTTGAAGGCCCCACACTGCTTTCCAGAATGACTGTACTATTTTGCATTCCTACCAGTAATATATGAGTGTACCTTTTTCCCCACATCCTGGCAAACATTTATTGTTGCTTGTATTTTTGATCATTGTCATTCTGAATGGAGTGAGATGAGATCTTAGAGTAGTTTTGATTTGCATTTCACTAATTGCTAGAGATGTTGAACATTTTTTCACATATTTGTTGATCAATTGTATATCTTCTTCTGTGAAGTGTCTATTCAGTTCCTTAGCCCATTTATTGACTGGGTTATTGGTTCTGTTTGTTTTTGTATTCAGAATGTGTCTGTTCATTGCAGTATTCTTTTGCTTCCAGCATTTGCTCACTCATCTATTTATTGAAGTGATCTTTTGCTGCCTGTGTTTACTCTCTTTATTATCCTTTACTTTGAAGATGATTTTAATTATGTACATTCTGAACTCTTTGTCTGACATTTCTTCTACTGTCCTGTCAATGGATTCTACTATTGTAGCATCTTGGTTTGTTTGAGGCACTTTGTCCCTTCTTTTTTCATGTTGTTCATGCATCTTCCTCTTTAGCAATGTCGATCTGAGGTATTACAATGTCTACCCTATGGACTTATAGTGTCCCTACAGGTTTGCAATACCTTACCTTTAAGGGGAGATCAATGTTAACAGCATCCATTGCAAACAATATTTGGTCTTAAACCAAATAGCTCCTATTAAGACGTTTACAGTTTTGTCACAATAAATAGAAATGATCTGTTCAGTTATTACCTACAATATCAATAGTAGGTTTGTGAAAGGGTCTACGGTTTCTCATGTGGACAAAGAGAGAACAGGGGGGTGTAGGATGAGATGTTAATGAGGTAGGAGGTGAGAATGTAGAAGTATTAGATCATAGGAAGTGTAAAGAGGAATCAAAAAAAGTTGATTGAGAAAGAGAGAAAAGAGAAAAGAGAGAATGAGAATCTGGGGAGACAGATAAGTGGGAGGAAAATATATAGAGAGAGTTAAAAAAAATTAAAAAGAAAAAGAAAAAATGTAAAATTTAAAGAATATACAACAAAACTAACATGCTATTCAGATATCCCAGTCCTAGCAACCTGATGCATGAAAAGTACTTGGTTTCACAAGTGTTGGGGATGTGACGGCACGAAAAGAAAACAGAAATCTTGAGGGAAAATTAAACAACTGTTTCTGTTGGAGTTCTATATCTTCCCTGCTTCTCTTGTCATCTGATAGGGGTGTGTGTGTGTGTGTGTGTGTGTGTGGAGTTTGCTGGTATCTCCACCCTCAGGATGGTGAAGGTTACTAGGGTGGAAGGGTTAATCTTGGAGGTGGAACTCCTGGATGTGGGGTATAGCAGTTGCTGGTACCCTTTGGAAGAATGCACCCCAGGAATCTCCTTTGGGGTCCTCTCATGTGGTGTGGGAGCCTGGTTTTAGCCCCTTGCATCGTCTGTGGATCCCACAATTCCTGGTCTTTAATTTAGTCTCTAAACTGTTATCTCTCTTGCCCCCACCCTTTCTACTTTCCTCTCTCTCGAGAGGTCCTGAGGGCTAACCTGGACCTGTGTACCTGTTGTGGAGAGCTGTTCTGTGTAAGGTAGATTAGTACCAGGCTGGCAGGCAAGTACTGGGCCTGTTTGGTGGGTGGGGGAGTGGGGATTGGAAGACTGTATGTACCTTGGTGTTGGGCTTCCAGGTCATTGCTGGTGTCCCAAGATGAAAGCTGCCCCAACTAAAGATGGTGATGGTGGCAATGGTGGTAAGCCAAGACGGTGATGGAGGTATCCCAAGATGGAGCTGACCACTTTCAGAGATGGGGCAGCAAGGGTAACCCATGTGGTGACATTAGGCAGCCTGTTTGGAGATGCAGCACTGTGAGGCAAATGTCTGCCTCCAGGCCCTATCTGGTGTCCCCAGGTGGAGGCTACCACATCAAGGGGGCTACGGCAGCAGTCGCAGTGTTCCAAGATGGAGGTAGCTGGGGGAGCCCTGCATTGGTAGATGGGAAGTGGGGCATGGGAGGTCTGAGCCTGGCAGGCCTCTCTTATCCTTTTTTTTGATACTGGGGATTGAACCCAGGAGCACTCGACCACTAAGCCACATCCCGAGTCCTATTTTGTATTTTATTTAGAGACAGGGTCTCACTGAGTTGCTTAGGGCCTCGCTAAGTTGCTGAGGCTGGCTTTGAACTCGCAATCTTCCTGCCTCAGCCTCCCAAGTGCTGGGATTACAGGCGTGCGCCACTGTGCCTGGCAGTCCTCTCTTATCTTTTAAATATACTTAAATACTGTTAATTTATAGTTTTTTGGATTGTTCTATGTTGTCAAGTTGCTGGGAAGTCATCATTCCATTTCATATATTTGCTATCTTCCATGGTGGATGATTTTCTCATGTGTTTTGTGAGTTTAGATTTTATTCATTTATTATATTATGTGTTATTTTATTCATTTATTTTTTATAATTATTAACTGATATCAATTGTACAAATTAATGGGTTTCAATGTTGTATTTTCAAACACACATGTATGGAGCTTTGGTCATGCCCTCCCTTTTCCTACTCCACTTTGCCCCCTCTCTAGTCCCTTGACCCCCTCTGAATCACTTTCTAATAGTCCCTCTTCTACTATCAGGTTTTTTTTTTGTTTGTTTATTTATGCATATGTGAGAGAACATTTGAGAGTGTCTGGGTTATTTTATTTAACATAATATCTCATAGTTCCAACCATTTTCCTGGAAATTATGGGATTTAATTCTTCTTTTTGGCTGAGTAATGCTCCATTTTGTTTATGTACTGTGTTTTCTTTATCCATTCATCTGTTGACAGGAACCTAGGCTGATTTCATGTCTTGGCTATTGTGAATAGTGCTGCAAGAAACATGGGTATTCAGGTATCTCTTTTGTATGCTGACTTCATTTCCTTCTGATATATTCCCAGGAGTGATATAGGTGGATCTTATTTAGTTCTAATATTAGTGTTTTGAGGATCTTTCATACTGTGTTCCATAGTGGCCGTACTAATTTACATTCCTATCAACAGGGTATAATTGTTCCTTCTCTATATCCTTGTGAGAATTAGTTATTATTCTTATTTGTTTGCTAATAGTTTGATTCTGACTGGAATGAGATGGAATCTTAATATAGTTTTGATTTGTATTTCCCCAATGGCTAAAGTAATTGAGCATTTTTTTCATGTATTTATTGGTCATTCATACTTCTTTTGTGAAATGATTTCAAATCAATTGCCAATTTACTAATTTAATTATTTGTTCTTTTTTAAAAGATTTTTTTCAAGTTCTTTATATGTTTTGGATAGTTATCCTTTCATAATTAGCTAGCAAAGCCTTCTCCCATTCTGTCAGTTGACTCTTCACTCTGTTGCTATGCAGAAGTTTTTAATATGATGTAATCCTGTTTGTCAATTCTTGCTTTTGTTTTCTGGGTTATTGGAGTCTTGTCCAGGAAATTATTGCCTGTAACAATATTGAAGTGTTTTCCCCTAGTAGTTTCAAAGTTTCAGGTCTTAACTCTATGGTCTTTTATCCATTTAGAGCTGATTTTTATGTAGGGTAAGAGATAGGGGTCTGGTTTCAATCTGATACATACAAATATCCAATTTTTCTAGCACCATTTGTTGAAAAGGCTGTCCTTTCTCCAATGTATATTTTTGGTACCTTTGTTCAGAATCAAAGATGTGTGATTTATCTGGGTCCTCTGTTCTGTTCCACTGGTCTATGGTTTTTTTTTTTTCTATGTCAATGCCATGATGATTATGTTTCTGTAGAACGTTTTGAAATCAGGTATTGTGATACTTTTCTTTGCTCAGGATTGCTTTGACTATTAAGGGTCTTGTTTTTCCTAATACATTTTAGGATTATTCTAGTTTTGTGGAAAATCTCGTTGGTACTTTGACAGGGATTATATTTTGTCAATAGATCACTTTGGGTAGTATGGCTATTTTAACAACATTAATCCATGAACATGGAGGTCTTTCTACCTTCTAGTTTCTCATCAATTTCTTATTTTCTCTGTTTTGTAATTTTCTTTGTAGAGTTCTTTCAAATCCTTAGGTTTATTCCTAGGTAACTCTGGTTTGTATGTATAGCTATAGTGAATGGGATTGCTTTCCTGATTTCTTTCTCAACAATTTCATTATTGGTATATAGAAAAGCTACTGATGTTTGCATCCTGTTCTTGTTTTTCTAAGATCTTAAGGTGCATCATTGGATTATTTATTTGGAATCTTTTTTTTTAGTTAGGCACTCTTTACTATAAACTTTCCTTTTAGTACTGCTTTTCTTGTGTCTCACAGATTTTGGTGTACTGTGTTTTCGTTTTTTTTTTTGATTCAAGGAATTTAAAAAATTTCCCTAACTTCTTAAATGACCTGTTGTTTTAAGTGTTGTTCAATCTCCATGTGTTTCTATGATTTCTATAGTTTTTGTTGCTTTATTACATGGTGAATCAATAAGATAGAAGAAATTATTTCAGTTTTCTTAAAGTTATTAATACTTTCTTTGTGACCTGATATTTAGTCCACTTTGAAAAAATATCCATGGGCTGATGAAGAGAATGTGTACTCTATAGGTGTTGAATAGGATATTCTTTAGGTGTCTGATAAGTCTATCTTTGACTTTAATTTTTTGTTTTGTTGATTTTTGTCTGGGTGATTGAGCTACTGGTGAGACTGGTGTATGGAAATCACCTACTATTATTTTATTGGGTCCTATCTCTCCCATTATGTCTAGTAGTTTTTTTTTTGTTTAAATTGTGTACTCCAATGTTCAGTGCATACATCTTTATAATTGTTATATCTTCTTGATGTATTGTTCTTTGGCTTTTCTAACTGATTTCATATTAAAGTCTATTTGTCAGATGTAAATATAGCTATTCCTGCTTGCTTTTGCATTCCTTTTTTTGGATATCATTTTCTATCCTTTCAGTCTGTGTATGTCTTTGCAGGTGAGGTGAATTTGTGTGTGTGTGTGTGTTCAGAATGTTGTTGTCTTGTTTTTTAATTCTTCAGCTAGTTTGTTTTAATTAGAGAGTTGAGACTATTTACATTTAGAGTCACTATTGAATGGTATGTGCTTATTCCATCACTTTGTTGACTTTCTTCTTATTCTTTTGAATATTCTATATGTGGTTCTTCCTCTTATTCATCATAGAAGTTCAGTGGTTTGGTGTATTGATAATTCTTTATTTCTTTCTGTTTTTTATTTGTGTGTGTACTTTTCAGATGAAAATTATTGTTTCATGTGCTCTCAACTCTTTTGCCTTCTTTAAGTGTAAGATTTCTGTAAGCATCATCTTTAATGCTAGTCCAATGTTTATAAATTCCATTAATTTATGCTTATTTTGGAAGGTCTTTATTTTACCTTTGATTCTGAAAGATAACCTTGCTGGATATGGTTGGCAGTTATTTTTTTGGGGACTTGAAATACTTTATTCTTTGCCTGCTGGCCTTAAGAGTTTCTTCAGATTAATCTGGTGTCAGTTTAATGGTTTTGCCTTTGAATGTGACATGGTTCTTCTGTCTTCCAATTTTTAATATTCTGTCATTGTCCTGTAGTTTTGGCAATTCAATTAAAATGTGTCATGAAGAGGTTCTTTTCTGGTCATGTCTATTTGGGGTTCTAAAAGCCTGTTGTATCTGGTTGTTCATGTCGTTCCCAAGCTTTGGGAAATTTTCTATTGTTTCACTGAATAGTTTTCTATGCCTTCAGCATATAGCTTTTCTCCCTCTAGTAGGCCAATTATATGGAAATTTGATTTTTAATATGTCCCTTTTATCCAGGGGTGAAGTAGGACTGTGTGGTGACTGCAGTTGGGCTTAATTCCTCTCAGTTGAGCTGGACCTGTAGCCCAGAAACTGGGGGGCATTTGCCCAATGTACATGAGGCCAGGAGTTCAAGCCCCATAATTTTATTATTAAAAATAATAAAATAAATAAATAACATTTAAAAATAAGGAGAATGAAAAGTAATAAAAATAAAAAAGAAAAAGGGGGAAAAGGAATACAAGAAGAAAAGCATTCAATTAAAAAGTTAAAAAGAAATAAAATACAATAAGATAAATGTAAGAAAGAAAAAAGTAATAAAGATAAAATAGAGAAAAATATAAGTAAAAAATTCCTATTAGCCAAGGTGCTTGGAAACTCAAGCAAGTTTGACTGATCACGGGTATGTTGATCTAGTCTTATATCCAGGTCTTCTAAGATTGGAATCTGCCAGTTCTGGGGAGGTAGTGGGTTGTGGCTGCAGTTTCTTGAAAATTCTCTCAGCTTTTGCCAAACTAATTGGGGCAAAATGCAGGCTATACCAGGTCTTTCTCGCTCAATAGGTTACAGTACAATGTTGATCCAGAAGCACATTCTCTCCAGAGGTTTTTTCCCTATGCCCAACCCAAGCTTGTAACCAATGCTTGGGCAGGCAAGACCTTCTTGCAGATCAAATTTATGCTGAATATGATCCATTTCAGACCTGTATTCACTCTGGAGGTTTTAATATTGTGTTCCTGGTGGTTCATGGCAAATGACCAAGCCTCTAAGGGCAGGGGAGAAATTGAATCTGAGTTCTGCTCTGGGCATGGGGTTTGCAGGAACCTTTAGACCTGGTCCATTTGTGAAACCATATGAGACTTGTCACTCATAGTCACAGAGGGCAGGTCACTGAAAACATTGATTCTAGAAGGTAGTACTCCCTTATTGTACTCTATTCCCTGTGACATAAACTGTTTAGTGAATTTGTGTCAGACTCACTCACCCAAGCCAAGAGTTTCTCAAATGCATCAGAGTGTCCATGGAGACCCTGAGTGGTACTCATGCTGGATTTTCCAATTCCCAGAGCTGTATAGTCTGAAACAATAGGACCCTTATTGAGATGGGTATAGTGCTTTGACAGCTCGCTGAGAGATGCAGTGAAATTTCTTCCCAAAAGGTAGCTTATTTTGCAGACTCCAGGCCACTTATTTATTTAAGTTGTACAACTGCTGGGTGCAGCCTTCTGTGGCACCCTGTGACTTTTTCTTTTTCATCTTAACCCCCTTAGAGGGGAAAGTTCCCTTCCTTCATCTGAGTGTCAAGTGCTAGATGCTTGGGCATTCAGCTTCTCCTGCCTTGCTCTTCTCCCTAGTCTCTGCATTTAACCAGGATTTGTTTTCTTTGCTGTTAATTTCACCCACATCCACTCATCTCTTTAAGCAGTTACACACCTGTTGCCTTGTTTCTATCTCATGGAGGAGCAGACTAATGCTGGGTGCCTTTAGTCTGTTATCCTTTCTCTTCAAGTTTAGAATTTAAATGATAAGTTTTAAAAATCTATGCATATTCATATTGTCTTGAATGTGAACATTCCTTTCATCGACAAAATGGATGGTTCTCCTTGCCCAGTTCTTTGTCCCTTTTGGTGTGACAAAATGAGAGCCAGTCAAACTACAAGTATAGGGCTCTGTACTGCAGGAGAAGAACCCTGATGTGGATCTGGCATTTTAAATAGGAGAGCTTAAATAACTGCTACTCTTCCCTCCTAAGAGAGGGAGAGAAACCTAATCTCTTTAATGTCAACAAGGATAAAGGGAAGAGAAAGGGAAAGTTCCTGGGTTCCTAAACTTTGGAATATAAATAAATGTCTCTAGGGAGAAGATAACAGTTTCTGGGTTTTCAATGCCCAGAATGTCTCTGTGTTTCATACCCCTTTGAAATGTAAACACACATACCTAGCAAGGGAAATCTCTCAGGAGTTCTCTCAGTGTCTATTCTGTCCTCATTTAGCTTCCAAGCCTTTTCCCTAACTTAACTACTTCTAGTAGAACTTGCTCAGAAAGCACTAAACAAGTAAAATATGAAAATTTTAACTGTCAGTAATATTTTCAGTGGAACTCTTTTCCTTCTCCTCATTCCACTGTGTGAATCATATGCAGCCTAGCTTATAAAAATTTTCTTCTGTATGGTTTTGTTTTTGCAGGTTCCACATATCCCAGGGATATCACTAGGTTAAATTTTTTTCCAGGTTAAATGATTGGATCTGGGATTCCAGGAAAAAACAAAACAAAACAGGTAAATTAATTTGGTAACCAGATATGATTTCTCACCAGATACTTTTCCTATCTTGTGGTTCTTCCAGGCAGAAAGAACAGCAAACACTAAAGCTTGGTAAGAATATTAGAGTGACAGAGTGGCTGGAGGGAACTATGTGATGGGTAGAGTGATAAGAATAATGTTTGCTATAGTGGAAAGGTAGGCAAATCTTATAGAGTTTTGTAAGCTAAAGTAAGGGTTTTTAATTTTACCCCTAATGAAGTGGGAAACTACTAGGGCCTTGGAACTAGGAAGCATGATTTTATTTTTTATTTAAATAAGTAAAATAAGTTTTATTTAAACAACACTTTAATTGCTGTGTGTTTGGTTGTATAGATGAGTAACTGGTAGGATCATCATGTTTAATTAATGCTGATTTTCTTCAACCTCTCCTCCTAAACAAGAAGTAGGCTTCCTTCTTTTAGAGATCCATAAATACCAAATACTTAAGATAATCAATTCTGATAGAATGCTGAAATGGCAAAGTAGTTTGCTAGTCTGCCACATCATGTATTGGAACTGTAAGCCTTGTCCTCTTAACTCCCTGACCACCCTAGGGGAATAGCTGTGTTCTTCTAACTGAAGAGTGTCAAGGTGGTGAAAAGGGGTTGAAAGCTAAATTTCCAACAAAACACAATCACTTCAGTTGGATCCCCCTTCTCATACCAGGGTAGGAATTGGTGCTTCTATAATTAGGTAGCTCAAAAACTGTTTTAATAGTTTTTTCACTGCTGTGACCAAAAGAGCTGACAAGAGAAATGTAGAGAAAAAATTTATTTAGGACTCATGGCTTCAGAGTCCATAGACAGCCAACTCCATTGCTCTGGGCCCAAAGTGAAGCAGAACATCAAGGCAGAAAGGCATGATAGAGCAGGATATGGTCACCAGAAAGGAGGGAGGGAGGGAGAGAGAGAAGAAGGAGGAGAATAAGGAGGAGGAGAAGGAGGAGGAAGAAGAAGTAGAAGAAGAGAAAGAAGAATAAAGAAGAAGCTCTCTGTTTACCAGGGACAATATATAAACCACAAATCTATCCCATTAATCTGTCTTTTCTAGTCACATCTATCTGCCTTTAGTAACAACCTAGTTAATTCCTATCAGGGGATTAATCTACCCATTGGGTTACAACTTTTATCATCTAAACATTTCTTAATATATTGTTGAATACAATTTGCCAATACTTTATTGAAGATTTTTAAAATCTAAGTTTATCAGGAATATTGGTCTGTAGTTTAATTTCTTTGATGTGTCCTTATCTGGCTTTGGTATGAATGTGATTCTGATTTCATGGAATGAACTTGAAAATTTTCCATCCCTTTCTATATCATGGAATAATTTGTGGAACATTGGTATTAATTCTTCTTTAAAGGCCTGGTTGAATTCAGCTGAGAATCTGTTAGGTTCTTGGATTTTCTTTGTTGGAAGGCTTTTTATTACTGCTTCTATCTCATTGCTAGTTATTATTCAGTTTAGATTGTCTATGTCCTCTTGTTTCAGTTTTGACTGGTCATATATGTCTAGAAATATATCCATTTCTTTTTGGCCTTCCAATTTATTGGAGTATTAGTTTTCAAAATAGTCCCTAATGATCCTCTGGATTTCTGTGATGTCTGTGGTGATTTATTCTTTTCCATTTCTAATTTTATGAATGTGGGTCTTCTCTCTCTTTTTTTGCTTAGTTTGTCTAAGGACTTACTATTTTTTTTTATCTTTTCAAAGAATCAACTCAATGTAACTGATCCTTTGTGTTTTTATTCTCAATTTCATTGCTTTTGGCTCACATCTTAATTATTTTTTTCTTTTACCAGTTTTGGAATTGTATGATACTAATTTCATATTTTTGTACAATTGGAAAAATTTAGGTTCCACTTATTGAAGTTGGACAATTATGCACATTTAATAAATGCATATTAAATGGAGTAGTGAAGGAAAAATGAACAGATGATTTTAGGAGAACATGTACAAGCACAAGATCTTGTACCCTTAAAGCACTGTTGGTGTAAAGCAAAACTATAGAGTCCTGGAAAGTGGAACTTTTTTGTTTGTAACTACTGTATAGTCATCCCTTACCATTCATAAGGGTTTGGTTCCAGGACCTCATTGGATACCAAAATCTGAGGATGCTCAAGTTCCTGGTATAAAATGGCATAGAATTTGCATGTAACCTATGCATACTCTTATCTGTGACTTAAATAATCTCTAGATTAGTTATAATATCTAACGTAATATAAATATATTAAGTATTATATTTATATTATATTATGTACATAAGTAGTTGTTATACTGTATTCATTGTACATGTTCAATATGGATATGTTTTTTGAGGGAATATTTTAAATTAATGGTTGGTTGAATCTGTGGATGTTGAACCTGTGGATGCAGAGGATCAACTTTATATTTGACAACTAGTATAGTACCTTTTATATTATGCCTAACCTCCCCTTTTTCTCTCTTCCTCTCTCTAAATATATACATTGCACAGAATATCTAGTATCTATTCAATAGCATGAGTATATTAATTGGTATAGTACTTTAAATGCAGACTAAAGTTTGTAGTTTATAGTTATAGTTTGTAGTTTGTAGTTATAGCAGACTAAAGTTTATAGTTTGTACAAGTAACTGCCATTGTTACTATATGTCTAAGTGCTCTCCAATGTCACTCTTGGTCTCTGGAACAGTTCTCTGGTATACATTCAGTACCAGTCTCTGGAAATAAGTAATTTTCTCTTTTTATGTACTCCTCTTTTTATGTATGTACTTCTCTTTTTATGTATTTCTCATTTCTGTTCTTTCTCTTATTTCTCCTTGTCCTTTCATGATGTATTAATCTACAATGAATCTTCTGATGCTTTGTATTTCTGAAGATATTATTTACTAATGACACCTCCAAGTTCTGGAGGATGTGCAAGGAAAACACAGTATTGCCTATTGTTTTCCTTACTCAATTTTCATTTTTTAGTTCCAGTTATGATGAATTTAGTATGAGGCAAAGAATGTATCCTGAAACAAAGACTAAATCCAATTGTAAGTTTTTAATAGATCTTCTAGAGTGCTTTTTACTCTTTGCTCTATAACATGACCCACCCCAGCTCAAAGTTCTACATGTGGTAGACCAATCCAACTGGCATATTTCTCGATTGATTTTGGCAATCCTGTCCACATCCTTTCAGTTAAGTTTAACAAACACTATTGAACCCCTACTGTATCATTTGGGAATTGTATTCACCTGCCAGTAACAGACATACCAATTTTATTCAATTTTGTGCTTCATGGAATAAGTCTCTCCCCTCCTTAAAACTTCAGAGGAAGTTAGGCCGGGTGTGTTGCAGTGACTCCCCCAAGTCATCAATTTTCCAATTTCTTTTAGTCTTCCATTCAACTGTTTATAACATATGGCTTTTGCTTCAAGTACTCATGCCAATATCTGGTACCCAAGGACTTCTCTAACTCTCACAGAATTGCTATGGTATGGACTCCGACAAGTGTAGCAGTATAGTCAAATTCAAGAATAACAGAGATCACCCAGGAAACTGCTAAACTATTTCTTTAACCCATGTCAGTTTTCTTGTCTTCTTATTCCTTTTAAAAATAAGTTTTGTCACAATTGTCAATACACCTGAAAGAAGAGAAAATTCCATTTTCTCTTCAACTATATTCTTTTCATTCTCTTATTCATTTTGGAAAGCATCCTGACACATTAAAATGGAGTTTATAATAAACTCAAGGCTGAAAAGGGAAACCAGAGAGAAAAAATGACAAGGAAGGTGTTGTGCATTAAACAGGAAAGAAATGACATTATATAAACATAGCAGCATTCCTGTATTTATAATATGCTGAGTTCCTTAGTGTGTATAATTTCCATGTGAACCCAAGTTCAACTATAATTGCTGTTACTATACTAATAATGCAGTTTAGAAATAGAAACTTCTTAAAGAAAAATATATTTGAGATGGTTCTTTGAAAATTTATTTTTCATTTTTTTTATGAAGGCCTACAAACAAGCACCACCACCAAAAATCAAGATAGAGAAAAAAAAAGTCAAAATCAAGGCAAATGAAAATACAAACCCCAACCCCCTCTTAAATAAAGATTTACCAACAGCATCATCAATAGTAAACTTTACAAACAAACATAGATTACAACATACCCAATCATGGTCTTAGTTTTTAGAAGTAAGAACTTGTAAGAATCTCCATAAAGAGCAGGGAACTAAAGTTTCCCAGTAAGAAAGCAGTACTCACTCAAAAAAAGAGGTTATTATGACAGTTTACAGCTGCAGTATGTCCTTGGGAGAAGATATTGCTTCCTGTTAGTCTTTGCAGCTGGCTTTGCAGCAATCTGTGTCTGTTATTCCAGCCTAACGAATGACAGGGCAAATTTTTGGTGTCTATTTTTACTTTCTTACCCCAAATCTAGTCTCAGGAACTCTGCACATCATTTAAAAATTCAAGAATAAAGGAAATTTCAGAACACAGAATATAGTATTTTCAAAGGAAATAATTTTCAGGAACTGGTAAACCATGTTGTCCCTTGGCAATATTCTGTCTTGAATTAGAAATGTCTTGATATCCTTTCCTAATAGGGTTTTTAGCTTGGTAGATCAGAAAAGTTATTCTGCATCTTAAGTGCACACATGTATAAGAATGTTTTAATTTAGGTTAGGTCATTTGAGTATCACTATGAGTATCTTAATTTTCATTTTAGGATTTGAGGGTAAGAAAGGCTAAATAACTTGCCCAAAGTCATGTAGCTATAGAGATTTAGCTAAGATCTCTAAGTTTCATGATCTGTCAATCACTCCAAGTACAAAGAATTCTTGGAGTTACTGACATTTAGGAAAGCATTTGTGAGAAGAGAGACTGGCATCAATTTGGAAAACAATTGCTTTTTCTATTTCTTTATCTCAAAATCATTCTCTCCTCTTCATCTCTTCAGTTAAATTTCCAAAACGAAAACACCTATGGTTTCTCCAATCCCTGAGATTCAGCCTTTTTAATAGTTTTGTTTGGGAAGTTTTAAACTTCAAATTTTCACATGAATGTTAGGATAATGAATGAAGGAACAAAAACAAATAATGAAGCATGAATTAATTTTCAAGGACTGCCATGACAAATATCATAGATTGGTTTAAACAACAGAAATTAATTTTTTTATGTTTCTAGATGCTAAAATCTATTATTGAGGAGTCAGCAAGTTTGGTTTAATCACAGTTTCTAGAACTTATTATTTGTTGAATGAAGAAATAAAAGTTAAATTGTCAGGATGGGGAAAATTTAAACTTAAAATGAAAAATATAACATTTTAGATAATTAATCAATTGAATGATAGATGGGGGCAAGAGCACAATGATTTCATAGTAGCCACGATATTTTCTGATAATTGGTTTCCTTTCCACTAAAGCATTGGTGATTTAAGATGATTTTTGAACTTTTGGGATACCCATTTTGGCCTTTAGTCATTCACTTCTGTATTTTTACCTAATCAGTGTGTAGTCAACCTTGTAGTCATTTTACTTAGCAAAGTCGAATTGGGATACCCATTTTGGCCTTTAGTCATTCACTTCTGTATTTTTACCTAATCAGTGTATAGTCAACCTTGTAGTCATTTTACTTAGCAAAGTCGAATTATGGTAAAAAAGAAAACAAGGGACACATTTCTCATGTAAATAGTTATATTTAGAAGATAAGGTACATATAAAAGATTGAGGGAACAGCTACCTACTGAATAATCACACTTCAGCTTGTTTATTTTATAGTCAATGCATATTGTTTTCCCTCTAAATTATGTAAAATTGCTGTGATTCATTAAACTAAAAGGTTTTACTCAAATGGCAGAATATATTTATTTTCTTTAATATAAAGAAGCTTTTTCTTTAAAGTTTTCATTTAAAAATAAATTAGTATTATAAATATAAAAAATTATACACACATACACACCTAAACTGGATGTGACCCTGTATAATAGTTCCTCTAAGGTGATTCCAATGAGAATGCAGTGGAGACAGTATGAGTTTTAGAGTTTATTACAAATGCATCTGGGTTTGCACTGTGGTTGCATTATTCATGCTATGTGATATTAATTATTTAAAACTTATGGGCCTTTAAAATATGAAAAATAGTATTTTATGTCACAGAGTTATAGTGAGGATTAATAAGATGTTTATAAACTACATATAGCATTTACCCAATCAATATTTACTATATCAATGGAAGCAGTTATTATGTGATTATTATTTTGTAAATTTATTTTCATAAGAATTTCAAAGTAGTATATTTTTAATCTTATGACAAGAATTGTTGTTTAAGAATATGAGGAACATTTTGAATCCTCAAAAATAAATTCAAATAATTTTCTTTAGAAATCCATGACAATTTTCTTCAAAGTTAATAAATGGCTCTATTAATTCTTGTGCTAATTAATAGAGCTTATTTTAATTGGATTTGTTAGCATGAATGGAATAGATTGTGCATGTTGTGGAGGCATGTGAAATTGGTCAGACTTGAAATGTCTAATGAAATTAAAAGACCTTTAAAAATTCTTAAAGCATTTTGCATTTAATGTGTCCCACTTTAATGTAACTCCAAACACTATACTAATGTTTTATTTTTCAAACTGATAAATTCAGGATGTGACAGCTTGGAAGATAAAATTTGTTCTTTTATTTAAAGGGGAAGGGATTCTTTAAAAGACAGTTACAAGTTATATTTTGAGTGAGTAGGCATGTGTCTGGTTTTGGGCAAGGTATTTAATGTCTCTGTGTTTCAAATTACTCATGTAAAAATTAGAGACAGTATACCTCAGGAGAGTTAGAAAAGGATGATATGGAAAGCATCTGTAGGTTCCTCCACCAATCTTTTGTTAATTATAACGTATTTACTGAGTACCCACTGGGTTAGTTGTAAAAAAGAAATTTGTAGATTTAAAAGAAAAAAATATAAAAAAACTATATATCACCCAAGAATATGTCTCTTAAAAATGATGAGTGCCTGGTGTGGTTAGGGTTCTGAATCTTGAGAAGGTTATCACACCTGGCCTTTGTTGTGTTTCTCCAGAGTTCTCCTGGATTGGTTTTCTCTTGGATTAACACTGTCCCACCTTCTACAAAGCATACATCTGGAGTCTGTTTCTTCCCAGTAGCACCATACTTGTTTCTTAGCTTTGTCCCAAACCCTCGACTTCAAAAGTTTTAACTACTCCCCTTTGCAGACTAGTATATCTCATTTTTAAGATATTAAATTCCTCAGCAATACAGTTAGTTAATACAGACTAGGTACAGAGTTGCTAGAGAAAATTGTAGAGATTGGTCAATTGTTGTTTTAGTATACTTTTATTTCCTGAATTTCTGTTGTTTTTATCTGTTCTTTTTTCTTTGCCTATTTTATTTTTGTGTTTAATGCTTTAAATTCCACTTCCTAATCCTTTTCATTTTTATTGTTATGTTTTTATTTTTAACTTTATTACCCTTGAATCTCCTCAATCTACATTTCTGTTGATTTTCACTGATTTCACTTCATGAATTTTATTATCTTTATTATTTTTAATACTTTATCTTTGAGAATTTTATGTTTAGAATTTTATTTCATAGGTTTCTAAACTTTCAATCTATTTTAGATTATATTTGATGTATTTTCTCTGTGTCTCATTTAAAACTTGACTTCTTTTATTTGATTTAAAATTCTTGTTTCTAGATCTTATTTATCTTGCTAACATTATGTTTTGGATTTATTTTTACCTTATTTTAGAAAATTGTTTTTTCTAAATATTGAATTTCTATAATTTATTAATTTTTTCTTTATGTCTTGTTTTATTCTGTGATTTGTCTGTTAAGAGTATACAGCATAGGTTTAGGATGGTAGAAAGGAGAAACTGCATCCAAAGAGGGGTGACCAGATGCTGCTTCCCTCCTGGGGGTTTATGTTATTGACCCAATATCTCTTTTAACTGATATCTATCACTGTCAGAAAGGGCTTCTAGAAAGCACCATGCCAGGTGATTATCAGATTCCCAGTGACTCATTGGATACAGGTATTTAGTTTCCTTAGAGAAGGAATTATTCTATCTATGCAGGAGGTACATGTGATTTATTGTTCCAGTGTTACTTTCTGACATCGCATAAACTCTGTACCTCTCACTGGGAAATAAACATTATGAATATGTACATTCACAATAAATACATAACCATTATAATTTGAGTAAACTGTGCCAAAGACATGTTCTAATCCAAAAGGACATGGTCATGGTAGACAGGAGGCAATTTTCCAGAAAAGATCTCTGATCTTCATGAGAAAGATGATGAAAAGGGGCAAAGTTGCTACCTGTTTCTGGTTTTGATTTTTACATAAGAATTCTTCTAATTCACTTAAAAGAAGGATACTGCCCTTCTCAGCATGATTGTACTTGTTAGACAGATCCACTTTGTATCCATGTTGCCAAATTGAATACATACTTTTGGTTTGTCACCTACCTTGAGCTCTATTCAAAAGGTTAACAGCTTCCCATTCTTTTCCTTTGTTTTGGTCTTTTGATTTTCAGCATAACAAAATTCTCCAAATTTCCTTTTCACAGGTCTCTTAGTCTCCTGAGCAGATCCTTTTTTTTAAAATTTTTTATTCACACAGTTCATATAATCTTACATTTACATAGGGTAGTACTGTCTGTCTCAGTCTACTATTTTTCCTGAGCAGATTCTTATTCTTCTGCCCTGTTTCCAAATATTGGTTGATGGTCTTTGAGTCCTGGTACCCTTTTTTCTCTACAATCTCCCCAACTGATTTACATATGTTTTCATGAGTTATAGTTTTGTCTCTGTAAGTGGTTACTCAGATTTTATATGTAATCAAATCTTCCCTCTGAATGAATTAATTCATTCATTTTGCAGAAAAATTGTCATCTCTTATGTACATGATGGTTTAGGCACCATTTTAGGCATAGTAAACAAAACAGAAAAAAATGTCTCATAGAACTTGTGTGTTAAGGGTAAAGAGAGGCAATACACAAATAAATAACCAATATATATTATAGGTCAGATGATGATAAGCATTATAAAGAATTAATCAGGAAAGGGGAAGAGAGGGTCCCAGTGGGCAAGAATGTCTCAATTCATAATAGTAAAATAAATAAAATTCTCACTCAGACAGTATACTTTGAAGAAAGTTTCTTGAAGTAGATCTTGAAGAAGGGAGCAAGTACCTGGGTATCTGAGAGAAGAGTATTCCCATCAAAGAGAATTGCAAATATAAAAGTCTTAAGGCTAAGTGTTCTGGGTCATCTCTTCAGCCAGTGGGTCTGGATCTGAAAATTGGCTCAAATCTGGAAGCTGAGCAAGAGATTGCGATTTTTTGTAGGGGGGGGGGGGGGAGCGGCAGCTTTTTTTTTTTTTTTTTTTTTGCTTTTTTCAATTATTGATGTTAATCATCATTCTTATCTGCTGCCCCCCTTTTTTTTCCCACAGGAAAAATACAGTGCTCTGTTAACCACATCCAAAACACTGTGTGTCAAGCACGCTTGGCTGCTCAACTTATGTTGCCAGTCATTAATGACTGGTGCCCTCCTACTAGGATGATGGCCTTGGTGAATGGTGTGTTCTCTGGGCCTTCTTATGGAACATAATTGTAGGTCCTCTTGCATTTTGAAATAAAAATCATTCCAGCATGCGTTCTTCTCTCAGTCTCTTTACTCTTGCCTCTACCATCTGCAAGGGAAGCATAAGGAATTCTACTTCACTGAGGGTTGACTATTGCTTTTCCTAGTCTTCTTAGAGCCAACCCAAAACCTTGCCCCAGTATTAGATGTCCTTTTTAAGATGTTACATTCCTTATGTTAAGTGTTTCTAAATCAGTGAACTCTTGCTTATCTACTCTGACATTTCAGCCCCCCTTACAAACACCAACAAAGTCTAAACCCAGGTGTAATTTCTTGGCTCCTGCCACAATGCACCAGCTAATTCTAATAATCATTCAGGTGTAAAGTTTCTTTCCTCCCTTACCAGGCTCAGCAAGTTGTTAATTAGGTAATATTAGTATTTAACTGTAGTTATTGGTCTGGCAGCCAGGAGAGGAGGTGGCTACAAGTCTTGAGGGGAAGTATGTGTTGCTCTGTGGAGGAAAAGCTTCAACCATATTTCCATATCCACAACACAGTCATGTAGCTGCATGTACCTCTGAAGGAAACTCAGTAATGGACTCTGTCTGATGAAGCATTTGGTAAGCATGTGTCCAGTTTCTGCCAGATTATGTTTCATTTATTTGTGTTTCTAAAAGTTCACAATTGACTTTTAAGTTGAAATCAAACCTTTTCCACTGTAAAAAAATTGGGGTGGTAGGCAAATGAAGCAAAATCATTGAACATAAAGCAAATATTATATAATGGAAGATTTGTTCTTAAAAATTTAGTCCCCTATCAAATCCCAAAGATATTTAAAACTTGGAGAATTGGTACAGTAGTAAAAAATAGAAAACATTGGTGAAAAATAGAGTTAGAAGAGGTTATGGAGTTGAGTTATATCTTATAAATACACACTTGAAAAAATAGGGCATATTTTGTTGTCTTTATAATAATTCACACACAAAAGAACAGCATGATAAAAGATGAAATAAAGAGAAATCATTAGTTATGAACATATCCCTTTGAAATGCAGTAAGGCATAATTTAGCAGGTAATGAGACTCATCACAAATCATTTTACAAAGAATATTCCCTCATTTACAGAACTCTACTATTCTAATCATTTGACATTTAAATATGGTTTGCATCATCAATGAGATTTTCTACAAAGGGAAGAAATATTTTAATTTGCATTTCACACATGAAGAAATGGAGGTATTGAGAAACTGTATGGCAGCTTTAAGGGTCGCATAAGTCTGGATTGGAATTCTAATTGATTCCCGCTGACTTTCACACTTATTTCCATGTATTACAGAAAAATTTTAATTGCAAAATATTAAAGTTGGAAGTGATTTTAAAGAGGATCTGCTCTCTTATAATTGAGAAAATGGGGCTCAGAGAGACTAAGTAACCTGACTTACACAGCTAGTTTACTCATTTGACACCTGGGTATGTTCTGTGTCCTAGGTACTGTGTTCTCATTCATACAAGTACTATTTTCTAGTTATTGTGCTAAGTTCTGAATGAACAATAATAAATTATGATTCCCAAGGGACTCACAATTTGATGGACATCTTAATGGATATTCAGAGAATTCATGTTATAGTTGATCAAGACTCAGAGGTGAATCTTAAGCAGTCTCATTAATTTGACAGCATTATGGAGGTTTCTCTTCTCACTCTGCTTTTGTCTATTTAGATCATTTTAGGTCCTCTTCCTACAAGAAGTCTTTCCTGGTACCACCAGTTTATATTTTTTGCTCCTGTTATATACTGTCATACTACTGTACTTTGCCTAACAACTTAACCTGTTCAGAAGAAACTCTTGATTTCCCTTTTGGGAAACCTTTTCTCATCTCTAACTTCTTCATTCTAGTTAATGACACCATTAAACATCAAGGTTTCTCAAGTTAAACTCTGAGAAGTCATCTTTGATCATAAAGGCTCACTCTACCTCTATATTTACACTTGCTTATTTCACTTGTTACTTCTGTACTCCAAGTCACCATTATCTCTTGCTTGGGTTACTTTAGTAGTTGCCTCATGTATCTTCTTAATTCTACTTTTGCTCCTAGAATTTATATTTGTCACAGAAATTAAAAAAATATTTTTAAAAATGTAAATTTAATTATGTCATTTCCCTGTTTAGGAGGAAGGATGGATTGTATAGAGGAAAGTAAAGGGAGGGGGGGGGGGAAGGAAAGATAATAGAATGTGACAAACATCATTATACTATGTATATGTATGAATATGCAAATGGTGTGATTCTACTTTGTACAAAACCAGAAAAATGATAGTTGTACTCCATTTGTGTACATTGAACCAAAAATAAATAAATAAATAAATAAATAAAAAACAACCTTCCAATGACCTTCAAGGGCACTTAGGTTAAAATTCAAATCTTTTGTTATGTTCTGCAAAACTCTAGGCCATACATTTTTTACTGAGCTTACTGACTTCATCTTACTGGCTTTTTCCTTAGTTGTGCCTTAGGTTGTCCCTGTCAGAAAGCTTTAAGATTGGTTCTTTCTTCAGCATGGGATATTGTGCCTCTGAATCTCTTCAGGACTAATTTCTTTCATCATTATGGTCTTAGTTAAAACCAGAAAAACCATCCAAACTATCTATCCTCACATGATCCACTTATCCTCTATCATATCAATATGCATTATGTTTTAAATAGCACCTATCACTATTTGAATTATCCTATTTAAAAAAAATTAAATCTTTATTCCTGTTACAGGATCCTTATCTCTCATTTACTGGCATATCCTCAGGATCTAGAACAATGGCATGTACACTAATGGATTCTGATCAAGGATCATATTACACTGTGGTATCAATAATTTAATTTTTTTTTTGGTGAATACCACAAACTTTATAAGAGGGGCATTGTGCCTGCCTTGCTCACCATCATATATTCAGAGTTTAGCACATACTAATATGTGTGATTGAATGAATAATTCATTGATTGAGAGATTCAGGCATATCAGTGTTAGAGAGCTTGCCTAGTATGCACAAGACCCAATCCCAGGCACTGGGGGAAAGATATAACACAAGAGTGAGCAATAAATCTTTGTTATAAACTTTTGAGATTTTGGTATTGTATGCTGCTGCATCATAACTTATAACCCAGTGAAGTTGACTGATACAGACAGAGAATAGTGCATGTCTGGAGTTGAGAATAGAAGAGAGCTAAGGATATATATAATTCCTAGGAAATTTGAAGGGTGATTACAGGAAGAGGAGGTTATAAAGGGAATCTAGGCAGACTTCTCTGGTAAGGAGACAAAAAAGAAAAAGAGAAGATACCATAAAAGCCAAGGGAGAAATTATAAGAGTAACGGCATGGTTAACAGTATAAAATAATAAAGAAAGTTTTAATAAATAGGGACTGAAACGTGTTTTGGAGACCCCCCATAATATAACTTTTGGTGACCTTATGAAAGCAGTTCCTATTGAATGGTTAGGGAGGCTACTTAGTCACAGAGACAAGGTAAAATTCATTATGCAAATATTGTTTCCTATTATCGTTCATGCTAATATCCAGCCCTCCCTGCTTCTCTCTAGGAAATTTCCAACTTACTTCAAGCATTTGTTCATAAAATGAGACTCTCTAATATGCAATCTGTTCTTAACCATTATTCTACACTCTCTTTGTACTATGTGTTGACTTTCTTTCACACATAGCTTCTCCTTTAATGCAAGCAATAAATCTGAAAATTTATCATTATCCTTAGTTTAAAAGCTAGAAATAACCCCTTAAAATGGTAAAGTAACTTGCTTAAGTTTACGTAGTTAACACATGGCAGATATGAAAGTCAAAACTAGAATTGGGTCATATATATATATATATATATATATATATATATATATAAAATCTATCTATCTTAAGGGAATGTAAAATAGCACAACCACTGAGGGATAAACTTTAACACTTTCTTATAAAATTAAACATACAGTTACCATATGTCCACACAAAATACTGTATGTGAATGTTGACAGCAGTTTAATAAACAAAATCTCACATCAGTCCAGTTGTCCTTTAGTAAGTGAATGGTTAAACAATCTGTGATGCTTACATACCAGGAGTACTACTCAGCAATAAAAAGTAATGAAATATTGATATACGTTATAACTTGAATGACTCTCTAGGGAATAATGCAGAATGAAAATGGCCAATACCTAAAGGTTACTTACTTTATGATTATAATTACATAACATTTTGAAATGAAAACATTTTAGAAATAGAGGATAGATTATTGGTTGCTATGAGTTATGGATAGAGGTAGGGAACGGGTGAGGTGGGTGGGTTTATAAATGGGAATGGGAAAAGGAATAATCCTCATATTGATTCAGTTGTTCAGTATCCTGCATGATTGAGGATAGGGCCACTATGTCATCTGTTTCTTATTCTTAATACTTAGCAAAGACATTTTCCCCACATCCTGGCCAACATTTATTATTGCTTGTATTATTGATAATTGCCATTCTGACTGGAGTGAGATGAAATCTTAGAGTAGTTTTGATTTGCATTTTTCTAATTGCTAGAGATGTTGAACATTTTTTCATGTATTTGTTGATTGATTGTATATCTTCTATGAAGTGTCTGTTTAGTTTCTTAGCCCATTTATTGACTGAGTTATTTGTGGGTGGTTTTTTTTTTTTTGAGGTTTAGTTTTTTGAGTTCTTTATCTATCCTGGAAATTAGTGCCATATCTGAGGTGCATCTTCACATTATTGATTGTTTCCTTTGCTGAGAAGAAACTTTTTAGTTTGGGTCTATATCATTTATTGATTCTTGATTTTACTTCTTGTGATTTAGGAGTCTTGTTAAGAAAGGCAGTTCCTAAGCCAAGATGGTGAAGATTTGGGTCTTCTTTTTCCTTCAATTAGGATTAGGGTCTCTGTTCTAGTGCCTAAGTCTTTGATCCACTTTGAGTTGAGTTTTTTGCAGGGTGAGAGATAGGGGTCTAATTTCATTTTGCTACATATGGATTTCCAGTTTCCCAAGCACCATTTGTTAAAGAGGCTATCTTTTCTCCAATGAATGTTTTTGGCACCTTTGTCTAGTATGAGATAACTGTATTTATGTGGGTTTGTCTTTGTGTCTTCAGTTCTGTACCATTTGCTATGTGTCTGTTTTGGTGCCAGTATCATGCCATTTTTGTTACTATGGCTCTGTAGTACAGTTTAAGGTCTGGTATTGTGATGCCTCCTGCTTTACTTGTCTTGCTAAGTATTGCTTTGTCTATTCTGGGTCTCTTGTTTTTCCAAATGAATTTCATGATTGCTTTCTCTATTTCTATGAGATACGTCATTGGGATTTTAATTGGAATTACATGGATATGTATAGTGTCTTTGGTAGTATGGCTATTTTGATATTATTTACTCTGCCTTTCCAAGAATATGGGAAATCTTTCCATCTTCTAGGGTCTTTTTCAGGTTCTTTCTTTAGTGTTCTGTAGTTTTCATTGTAGAAGTCTTTTACCTCTTTTGTTAGATTGATTCCCAAGTATTTTATTTTATTTTATTTTATTTTTTGAGACTCTTGTGAATGGGATAGTTTTTCTAAATTCTCTTTCAGTTCATTCATTACTGATGTATAGGAATGTATTTGATTTTTGGGTGTTGATTTTATATCCTGCTACTTTGCTGAATTAATTTATGAGTTCTAGAAATTTTCTGGTAGAATTTTTTGGATCTTCTAAATATAGAATCATATTGTTGGCCAATAGTGATAGTTTGACTTTTTCTTTTCCTATTTGTATCCCTTTAATTTCTTTTGTCTGTCTAATTGCTCTGGCTAGAGTTTCGAGGACTATGTTGAATAGAAGTGGGGAAAGAGGGCATCCTTCCTTGTTCCAGTTTTAAGAGGGAATGCTTTTAATTTTTCTCCATTTCAAAAGATGTTTGCCTTGGGCTTAGCATAGATAGATTTTACAATGTTGAGGTATGTTCCTATTATCCCTAGTTTTTCTAGTGTTTTAAACATGAAGAGATGCTGTATTTTGTCAAATGCTTTTCCTGCTTCTATTGAGATATTCATATGATTCTTGTGTTTAAGTCTATTGATGGTGATGAATTATGTTGATTCATTTCTGTATGTCGAACCAACTTGCATTCCTGGGTTGAAACCTACTTGATCATGGTGTGCTATGTTTTTAAATGTGTTTTGTATGTGAATTGTCAGAAATTTACTGAGAATTTTTACATCTATATTCCTCAGGGATATTGGTATGAAGTTTTCTTTCCTTGAGTGTCTTTGTCTGGTTTTGGTGTCAGGGTGATGCTAGCAACATAGAATAAGTTTGGAAGGGTTCCCTCCTTTTCTATTTCATGGAATAATTTGAGAAGTATTGGTGTTAATTCTTCTTTGAAGGTCTTATAGGACTTGGCTGAGAATCCATCTAATCATGGGTTTTTCTTAGTTGGTAGGCTTTTGATGGCATCTTCTATTTCATAGCTTGATCTGTTTAAATTGAGTATTTCCTCCTGATTCAGTTGATAGATCATGTCTCTAGAAATTTTTTGATGTCTTTGAGATTTTCTATTTAATTGGAATATAAAATTTCAAAATAGTTTCTAATTATCTTTTGTATTTCAATAGGGTCTGTTGTGATATTTCCATTTTCATCATGAATTTTAGTAATTTGAGTTTTAACTCTTCATTAGTGTGGCTAAGGGTTTATCATTTTATTCATTTGTTTCAAAGAACCAACTTTTTTGTTTCGTCAATTTTTTGAATTGTTTCTTTTGTTTTGATTTCATTAATTTTAGCTCTGATTGTAACTATTTCCTGTCTTCTACTGCTTTTGGTGTTAATTTTTTCTTTTTCTAGGGCTTTGAGATGTAATGTTGGGTCATTTATTTGTTGACTTTCTATTCTTTTGATGAATGAAATTAATGCAGTGAATTTTCCTCTTATCACTGTCTTCGTGGTGCCCCATAGAGTTTGATATATTGTAGCAGTGTTCTTATTTATTGCTAAATATTTTTTACTTTCATCTCTGATTTCTTCTGCTATCCATTCATCATTTAGTAGTATTATTTAGTCTCCATGTGTTAGAATAGCTTCTATTTTTTATTTTACTGCTGATTTCTAATTTCATTCCATTGTGATCTGGTAGAATTCTGGGTATTATCTCTATTTCGTCATATTTGGTAAGAATTGCTTTATTGTTTAAGAGATATGCTCTATTTTAGAGAAGGATCCATGTGCTGCTGAGAAGAAAGTGTATTTGCTTGTTGATGAATGAAATATTCTATATATGTCTGTTCAGTCTAAATTATTGAATGTGTTATTTAGTTCTATAGTTTCTTTGTTTAGCTTTGTTTGGAAGTTCTATCCAGTAGTGCGAGAGGTGTGTTAAAGTCATCCAGTATTATTGTGTTATGGTCTACTTGATTCTTGAAATTGAGAAGGGTTTGTTTGATGTACCTAGATGTTCCATTGTTTGGAGCATAAATATTTATGATTGTTATGTCTTGTTGATATATGATTCCCTTAAACAGTATGAAATGTTCTTTATCCCTTCTGACTTTGACTTGAAGTTTGAAGGAAACCCTGCTTGTTTACAAGAGCCATGTGAGTGATATGCATTTTCACATCCTTTCGCCTTCAGTTTGTGGATGTCTGTGCCTGTGAGGTAAGTCTTTGAGAGATAGCATATTGATATATTGATGGGTCTTTTTTTTTTTTCAATAAAAGATCCAATCTGCCAGTCTATATCTTTTGATTGACGATCTTAGGCCATTAACATTCAGGGTTATTATTGAGATGTGATTTGTAGTTCCAGTCATTTTGGTTTATTTCTGGTTTTTAACTTGACTTAGTTCTTCCTTTGAATTTTCCTTTAGTGTAGTTCTTCCCATTGCTGGTTTTCACTGTTTTTTCTTTTTTTTCCATTTCTTCCTCATGAAATATTTTGCTGATAATGTTCTGTACTGCAGGCTTTCTAATTGCAAATTCTCTTAACTTTTGTTTATCATGGAAGATTTTTTATTTCATCTTTATATCTGAAGTGTAATTTTGCTAGATATAAAATTCTTTGTTGGTATCCATTTTCTCTCAGAGCTTGGTATATGTAGCTCCAAGACCTCCTAGCTTTGAGGGTCTGGTTTGAGAAATCAGCTGAAATTTGAATTGGTTCCCCCCATATGCAATCTGTTACTTTTCTCTCATGGCCTTTAGGATTCTATCTTTATTTTGCATGCTAGGCATTTTCATTATAATGTGCCTTTGTGTGGGTCTCTTGTAATTTTGTACATTTGGGGTCCTGTAAGCCTCTTGTATTTGATTTTCCATTTCATTCTTTAGTTTTGGGACATTTTTGATATTATTCCATTGAAAAGATTTTGTATTTCTTTCATTAGTTTTCCCCCCCTTCATGTATCCCAATAAATCTTAAATTTGGTCTTTTCATGTTATTCCATAATTCTTGGCAGTTCTGTTCATGGTTTCTTACTATCTTCTCTGTGTGGACAACTTTCTTTTCAAGATTATATATTTTTTGTTCATTGCCTGAGGTTCTGTCTTTTTTGTAGTCTAGTCTTTTGGTGATATTTTACATTGTACTTTTAATTTGGTTTATTGATTCCTATATTTTGAGAATTTCTACTTGATTTCTTTTCATAATTTCTGTATCTTTTGAAGTGATCTTTCACCTCCTGAAATTTATCTCTGATTTCACTTCTTACATTATCCTTTGTTGTCACAGATCAGTTAAATATGTACATTCTGAATTTCCTCTCTGACATTTCTTCTACTGTGTTGTCAATGAATTCTATCATTGGAGTATCTTGGTTTGTTTGGGATGCTTTGTTCATTGTTTTTTTTCATGTTGTTCATGTGTCTTCCCATCTAGCAGTAAGGATCCAAGGTATTACAGTTTCTATACTGTAGACTTATAGTGTCCCTCCAGGTTTCTAGTACCTTACCTTTAAGGGGGAGAGCAATATGAATAGCACCCAATACAAACAATGTATAGCCTTAAACCAAATAATTCCTATTAAGATGTTTATAGTTTTGTCATGATAAGCTGAAATGATGTGTTCAATTATTGTCTGCAGCATAAAGAGTAGTTTTGCAAAAGGGTTTACAATTTCTAATGGTGGACAAAGAACAAGAGTGGTGTAGGATGTGGTATTTATGAGCAAGGAGGAGAGAAGATAGAAGTATAAGATCATAGGAAGAGTGAAAGAAGAATCAGTAGAAGTTGACTATTAGCAGGAGAAAAGAGAATGAGAATCCAGGGAAACATGTGAGAGGAAAGTTGATAAAGTGAAATAAATAAATAAGATAAAATTTAAAAAGGAAAAATAAAATACCCAACAGTACTGAAATATACTATTCAGACATCCCAGTCCTCAATAATCAATGCATGAAAAATACTTGATTTAAAAATGATGGGGATGTGAGAGCTGGAAATGAAAAGACAAAAAAAAAAAAAAAAACTTGAAGGAAAATTTAACAGTTATTTTTGTAGGAGTTCAAAATTGTCTCAGTTTTCTTTCTCAGTTGAGAGGTGGGGTTGTCTGGAGTTTGCTAGTAGCTCCACCCTCAGGATGGTGAGGGTTACTAGGGTGGGAGGTGGGAGGGTTAGTTGTGGAGGTGGAGCTCCTGGAGGTGGAGTATAGCAATTGCTGGTCCACATTGGATGACTGTGCCCAAGGAATCTCCTTTGGTTTCCACTCATGTAATGCTGGAGCCTAATCTTAGCCCCTTACATTGCCTGTGGATCCACAATTCCTGGTCTCTGATTTAGTGTCCAAACTCAATCTCTCCTGCCCCTGCCCTTTTGAATTCCCAATCAGGCACCTCTCTCCCTGGCATTCCTGAGGGCTTAGCTCCAGGACTTGTGTGTCTGTTGTAGAGGGTTGTTCTGTGTCTAGTGGATCAGGACCAGGTGCTGAGAGCTGTGGCTTGCCACATAGCTGCAAGACTGGGTGACGGTGGTGGCTAGGGAGCAGTTGGAAGGGTGGGGATTGGGGAGCTGAAGGGACCTGTTGATTGCCATACCTTGCAGGACCAGGAGACCTGTGGATGCCAGACTGGAGAGGGAGTTGGGGACTAGGCTGGTGTCGGGTGTCAGCAAGTGCCAGCCTGAGTGACCTCGGGAACCTGGTGAGTGCCAGACCTGTTGGCTGGGTGAGCTGAGAGCAATCTTACCCTCACACTCTCTTCTAACCTTCTGACCTAATGAATTCAGTCCTATCTGTACCCATGCAGCTCTCACCAGCCTCTGTAGCAACATGCACACCTAATAGGTGCACTCAGATGCAAGCAAACCTGCAGGTGCCTTGATATTGGACTTCCAGGCCCTGGCTGGTGCCCAAGGTAGAGGTAACTGCATTTGGAGGTGGGGCAGCTGCGGTGGTGGCATGGTGACAGTGGGTGGCTATCTTCAAGATGTGGTGCTGCCTTCAGGCCCTGGCCAGTGTCCCAAGATGGAGGCCACCTGTTAGGAGATGAGGCAGCTGCAGTGAGTGGAGTGATGGTGGTGGGAAGCCACATTAGGAGAATGGGAGCAGCTTGGAGGGGCCATGCTCTGGCCTCAACTCTTTTATTTACATTTACTCTCCACTTTCTTTTTCTTCTCTCTTTCCAGTGGGATGAGTTATTTCTGCCTTCCAGCAGGTCTACCACCCATAAGAAGTGTTTGGCTCTGGAAGCAAAATTGCTTCATTCAAAGTGGCTTGATTTTTTTTTTTTCCAGATTAAAATGTATCTCAGCTGAAGCAAAGAGTGACAATAATGAGCACCAACCTGCTTCAAATGATTGTGTCTTGCTGTTTTAGTTTTTATAATCACTACCATTAGAGTGTGGGCAAATCTGTTAACACAGACTTCTTCCCGCCATGTTAAGAATCCTTCCCCTGTACATAGCATTCATTGTACCATAGTGTAAACTTCTTGTTAAATGACTAGAAGCTTCTTGAGGGGTAAGACCATATTTTCTTAAATTAGATTTTCAGTATTTATCACAGTGCATGTTTATGACAAATACTTTGCTCATTAAATGTACATTAAGCAGAGCTGCTGGTGCAGAGTTGGACATGTTTGTACTACACAACCTTAGTGGACACCACTAGTATCAAACACATTTTCAGTGTGTTTTACTCATTTTAAAATTTTTGGCAGATGGTAGTAAAGTATATAGTTATAACAAAACTATTCTGATTATTTCCCAACAAATGAAAGTAAATTCTTTTGAGAAAGAGGCAATTTAAAGAAATTTTTTAGTTTACTGAAAAGTGCCTTATAAGTACTGGTAGTCCTGATTTTTACTTAATTTATATTTATTAACATTCTATTTCATGAAAATTACATTTATTTTATTTAGCTCAAGGTAACTTTTAGGAGATGAAGTACAGTGTATCTTTGTTATAAAAAATGAAGTTCTGATTCTCATATTGGAAGGAAATGTCTCTTATGCCTTGTTACTTTTCATTTACAGTTTACCCCTTGTTTTCATTACTTTGCCAACTTTTTATTCCTTTGTGATGTGTCAGTCAGTATCACAATAATAATTTATTTGAGCATATCCACATCAATGCTGCTAAGAATAAAATGTGCTAATATTCTGTACTATCCCACATCCAAACCCATACCAGTCCACATAAACATCCCTATCTAGGATCAAATTGTGCTCCAAGCTGGAATCCTATTATATTCCATCCCAATTCTTTTTTGTTAATTGATGAATAATAGTTGTATAGAATATCAGGTTTCATTGTGGCATATTCATAGATGCATGTAACATAATTTGATCAGTTTCACTCCTTAGTACCTCCCCTTATTATTCTCCCCTCCCCGCCCAGACTTTTTTGCCCTAATAGACTTCCTTCTGATTTCATGATATCCTCCCATCCCCTTTTCCCTCTAGCTTCTACATTAGATACTTTTCTTTCTAAGTCTGGCTTATTTCACTCAACATGACATTCTCTAGATCTATCCATTTTCCCTCAAACTACATGATTTAATTCTTCTTGTGGCTGAATAAAATTCCATCATATATATGTACCATATTTTCCTTAGTCAGTCATTTGTTAATGGATACCTAGGTTGGTTCCATAACTTAGCAATTGTGAATTGTTCTGTGATAAACTTGATTATGCATGAATCACTTAATATGCTGAAAAGGATTAGTAATTCTTTTCAATAAATACTGAGGAGTGGTATAGCTGTGTCATAAATTAGTTTTAAGTTTCTTAAGGAACTTACATACTGATTATTGTCTGTACTAATTTACATTTTCACCAACAGTACAGTATATAAGATTTAATCTCCCCCATATCCTCACCAGCATTTATTGTTATTTGTATTCTTAATGATTGCTATTATGTCTGGAATTACATGAAATCTCAATGTAATTTTGATTTACATGTCCACAAGGGGTCAAGATGTTGAACATTTTTTATATACTTGCTAGTCATTTGTATTTCTTCTTGGGAGAAGCATGTATTCAGTTTATTTGCCCATTGTTTAATGGGTTATTTGATTTTCAAATTCTTTATATTTTCAAGATAATAATTCTCTATCAGAAAAATAGCTGCCAAAGATTTTATGCCATTTTGTAGACTCTCTTTATGCTGTTAACTGTTTCCTTTGCTGTGTAGAAGCTTTTTAATTCAATGTCATTTCATTTATCGAGTCCTGGTATTGTTTCCTGAGCTAAGGGAGTCCTAGTTAGAAAGTCATTGCCTGTGCCTATATGTTGAAGTGTTGCCCCTGTTTCCTTCTTGCACTGCAAAGTTTCTCCACTATTTCTCTTTTTACTCAGGATGTTTTAGTTATTCTGAGTCTTCTGTTCCTCCATATGGGTTTTGGGATTGTTTTTTCTAGTGCTGTGAAAAAATGTCATTGGTATTTTATTGCGGATTACATTGAATCTATAGACCACTTTGGTAATTTGGCCATTTTAATGGTATTAACGCTCCCTGTCCATGAACATAGGAGGTCTCTTCATTTTCTAATGTCTTCTTTAATATCTTTTTTCAGTAATCTGTCATTTACCTTGTAGATGTCTTTCATCTTAGTTCAACACCCTCAATCACCCAACTCACTGGGTATCTGTTGTCTAGCTATTTTGATTTGTGAATGCAGAAGAACTGGGGCATGCAGCTAATTTCTGTGCCACCATCTTGCCTCCACCCATCACAGTTCTTTTCTTCCAGTTCAATGTGTATTTAATTGAGCAGCTCCATATATTTAGCAATAAGAACAGACAACATTATTAATCAATTCCTGTGTTGTAGACACTATTGTAAGTGTTTTAAGGTACTTTTGTTCTTTCCATTTTGCAGATGAGGAAACATTAGCACAGAGAGTTTAAATCATTTTCTGAAGGTAAGACAACCGTAGCAAAGCCAGAGTTCAAGCCCAACACCTAATATTTTCCCCCAGAACTATATATTGTCTCCCATTGACATTATTCTCGATAACCTTAATCAGAACTGTAGAAAGTACTTTCAAGATTTTTAAGCATTATGACCAAACTACAAATGCTAAAACTGTTGTCTTCCAAGATCTATTCAACTCCTTATTGTAGGCAGTTTCTTTTCTGTATCAGTATTTTTTCTTCTCTTAAGCAACACTTGGACTGTTAGTAATAGCAGTAATAGTAATAGTAAAATGTTTATATGACACTCCCAGCCAGACTTTGTAAGTTAATTTTTGAAACTACCTTGATATAAATATTTCCATATTCCTCATTTTAGAGAGGAGAAACTGTCCAAGGTCAGATAGATAAGATGACTCCAGAAACTTTGAGCCCAGATAGGATGGGTACAGATTCCAAGTGATTAAATAACATTTGTTGTTTTGTGTGAAACATAGTTCATATAAGCTAGGACTTAGAATGCCTTGAGTTTTGTCTTCTCTGGCTGTGTGATATGGGGCTAATAACTCTATATACTAATTCTCATATGTAAGATAAAGAATCTGACTTAAGCAGTATGTATACTCAAGGTGGTCAGTCTATGGATAGCAAAAAATCATGGAAACATCACCTCTACACAAGCCCTCTTGACCAATAACTAGTGATGCATCTTTGAGCAGTTCTGTGTGTATGTGGGGGGGTTTTCCACATCCCGTGTGGATGAGGGGAAGAGTTTCTGTCTAAGGTTGATGTTGCCCATGATTATTTAATTACTAATAAACTTATCTAATCAATAAACACAAGAGCCAATATTCTTTTCAAATGGAAGGGGGTGTGACAGATTGGGCCAGACCAGATCTGGCCTCCAAAATGATGGAGGACCCCACCTTCACCTTTATTTATAGTCACATAGATAAAGGGACCCAGATGGGGAGGGGCTTCTTCTGTGAGGAATAAGATGGGGTAGAGTTAGGGAAGTCATTTGCTGAGAGAATTAGCATTTCCTCAGAGGTGAGCCACTTCTGGATAGGGCCACCTACTCCCCAGCTATCTGAAACAGTCTCTCATGACTGCCAGTTCCTGGGAGTCAAACCTCTGTATCTCATGGCTTAGCCAAGCCTGATTTTGCTAAACATGGATAGCTCCCCACACAATGCATTAAATTTATCAAATAATAATTTTCTTTGGAAATATTATCCCTGTTCCTCACCAAGTTGTTACGACAACTCAGTACGAAACAGATATGATGCTATTTAATATTTCTAAAAATGCTAAATATATTAGGTATCTTATTATAGAAGTAATGACATTTATTAAGGAATTTTAAAGACTAAAACATATACCAAAAAGAAATGGAGAAACACAAATATTTTTTACCATTCAGAAAAAAATCACTAATAACATTTTGTGGTGCATAATTATTTTAGTCAGTATTTTGCTCCCGTGACTAAAACACTTCATGAGAGCAAGTTTAGAGTAAAATTTGAGTGTTTACGGTTTCAGAGATTTCAGTCCATAGGTAACTGGCTCCATTCCTTGGGGCTTGAAGTAAGACAGAAAATTATGGTAGAAGAGTGTGGTGAAGGGAAGTGGCTCTCATGATGATCAGAAAGCATAGAGAAACTCCACTAGTCAGATATAAAATATATACCCCAAAGGCATGCCTCCAGGGACCTACCTCCTCCAGCCATACCATATTTGCTCTAGTTACCACTCAGTTAATCCCATCAAGGGATTAATTCACTGATTGGGTTAAGACTTTCATAACCCAACCATTTGTGCTCTAAACCTTCTTGCATTGTCTTACACATGAGCTTTTGGAGGACACCTCACATCTGAACCATAACATTCTGCCCCTGTTCCCCAAAAGCTCATGGCCATCTCACAATGCAAAATACATTTTGTCTAAATCCAAGAGTCCTTATAATTTCAAGTTTGAAAATTGCCCAAACGTTCAAGTCCAAAGTCTCCTCTGAGACTCACAGCAAACTCTCATAGTGAGCTCCTGTAAAAATCAAAAATGATGTACAAGTATCCAGTACATAAAGGTTCAGAGTAAACATTTTCATTCATAAAAATAGGGGCATAGAGAGAAGGGATGGGACAACAGAAGACTGAAATCCGTCTGGGCCAACAAGTCCTGTAGTTCCGTGTCCAGCATATGGAGCACACGGCATTGTGATGTTCTCTCCAAAGGGCTGGTAGATACGTCCCTGTGGCCTTGTTGGTTGCAGCCCAAGTGGCCTTTCTGTTGGCTTGTCTCTGCTCAATTACTGCAGCTTTCCTTGGATGATGTCTCATGTTACTGGCATTTCTTAAACTAGGGGCAGCTTTGGCTTCCTCCTCACATCTCCACACTTTGACCTCTTAGGGACTGCCTGCAGGGACTCCAACCTTGCCACACTCTGTTTGGCCTCCCAGGCCTTTCTTTGAAATCTTGGTGGAAGTCTCCATGACCCCCTTACTCTAGCATCCTGCATTCCTGCAGAACCAGTGCTATGTGGTTGATGCCAAGGTCTGCTGCCATTTCAAGCAGTTATTAAAGCTTCCAGGGACCATGGCTTCAAGCAGCCTCTGAGTGCGTGGGAGGCTGAGCACTTTGAAAAAACTCCCTTGGCTCCTTTTTGCAAGAAGGATTCCCCACTGGTCTCTTCTCAAGAGAATTTTTACTTTTACTCTCTTGAGCCTCAGATGGGTGTGGTCTCATCAGCTCCTGAGATACCCTCAAGCCATCTTTCCAGAATATATGTTCTGAAAGAAAAGAAATTTTTATTTTATCTTCCTTACTGTGTTTCTAGTGCCCAGAACAGTGGCCTTGATAAATACTTTTTGAGAATGAATGACTAAAAATAAAGCTGATTAGTATTGTTACTTTACCTGTAAAATAGTCTTCTTGAATCTAAGCATTTACTTTTTGTCCCTTCCCAATCATCTTTATGGTTTAGCCACTGAAATTGTAATTGGGTCTTCTGTCTCAGCAATGTGATGACACATTACAACAGCTGCTTGGACTTAGGAAGGTTGTTTTGATAGGTTGTCCAGTGCTGTTGAGTGTGCTTTCAGTATTCTAATTTGTTTTGGGTTTTAAGAATTCCTTTGAGAATTTCTTCCACTTCCCTAGAATGCTGACTCTTAGATTCTCTCATGCAGCTTGAGTCCTTTTTCTCAGTGATGTTTATCTCAATTTATTCAAGCACCTTACTTCTTTCCTTTCATTTCTCACTGTCTCTGTCAGAAAGAATTTATTATACTTCCATCTGATTTCTCATGCTCTACCACAGACATTTGGATATAACTATTTAATGGTCTCATGAATAAGTTTTCCATTCAGAATCTAAGATTGACACACTTTCTCTACATGTTGTATAACTCTATAATTGAAGAATAAATTGTGTGGAAACTCCATATTTCCTACAACCTATGAGATATAATTTATTGTGATGATTAGATGACAACTGTTGATTTCAAATAAGTGTATGTAATTTAATTTTTCCCACAAAAATGAAACACACTTAGACCATTTAAATGAATACCTTGACAGTACTTCTTGATAATAACTTTAAATCACAACTCAGATCTATCTCCTTCATGGAACTTTCTCTGATTCAGTAAATACAATTTTTAATCTATTGCTATGATTTTGAACTAAGTATTTTACTTCCATTCCTCTTTGTAGTAATGATATCTTACAGTTTACTACTGTGGATGTGGGCTGTGGATTCAGATAAATTGTGGTTGAGTCCATGATTGCGGTGATTAGCTCTGTAATCTCAAACAAGACGTTTGATTTCTCTAAGTCTCAGTTTCCTTATCTATAAAAGAGGAATAACAATAATTCCTACCTTATTGAGTTGTTGTGTTGGTAATAGTGTGGAGTACTTAGCACAGTGTCTGGCAGATTGCAAGCATTCAGTACACAGTAACTTTTAAAAATATATATACACAAAATACATTGTGCTAGTGAGAAGTGATCTGTATGTGCTTCTTCATTCTCCATATGAACTTTCATTTGTAGCTATGGTCTTATTTCACTTGTTTTTGTTCTAATTTATTGTACATGATAGTAGAATCCATTTATGCATTTTATAAGTCATACAGAAATGGAGTATAATTTCTCATTTTTCTGTTTTTACATATTGTAGGATCACATCAGTCATGCTGTCATATATGTACATGAGGTAATAATATCTGTTTCACTCTACTATCATTCCTACCCCTGCTGCTATGTTCTTTAGCTGTTTTTAGGTCTCTGTTATTAGGTGGGATTGTTATTAAAGGAATAATTCACAGAGGACAAAATGTTATGCATAGGGACTTCTTAGCTGTGTTTCATATTTTTGCCTACTACTTGTTTATTCCTTAGAGGCCATGTCTCTTCTTTATCTAAATAGACTTATTGAGCCACAGAATGTTAGAACATTCTATTCAAGTCACTCATTTTATAAAAGAAGACACAAAATCTAGCATGTAAGAGGCAGAGCTTGGATTGAGCACTAGTCTAATGATACATAGCAATGCTAAAACATACCATCCATCCTGATGGGCACTCAGGGAATGTTCAGTGCCTGACCAAATGGAAGGTAATTCAGAGAGTTTTTTTTCTTTTTTAAAAAACAATTAGTCATTAGTCATTGTGTTCCCTCTTCTACTATTTTGTTCAACTAGAGGGGAAAAATATAATCTAGAAGCTTCTGATTGTTGGAGGATCTCTTTACTCTTTACCCTTGATCTTGGTCACAAGATCAAGAAGTGATCTTTACATTCTGAATACAGGTAATTTGAATGTACAGACTATATAATAAGAGCTGCATTCTATTATAAAAAATGATCAATGTCTTTATCAGAGAAATGCAAACCAAAATCACATTGAGATTTTTATCTCACCTCAGTCATAATGGTTATCATCAACAAAACAAAACAAAGCAAAACAAAACAAAACCACCAGAAAATAACAAATACCAGCAAGGGTATGAGGAAAATACTGTTGATAGGAATGTAGATTAGTACAGCTACTATGGGAAACAGTATGTAGGTTCCTTAAAAAAGCAAAAATAGAACTATAACATAATCCAGCTATACCAGTCCTGGGAATACATTTGAAGGAAATGAAGTCAACATACAAAAAAGATACCTTCATACTCATGTGTACTGCAGCACTATTCACAATAGCTAGGATATGGAATCAGTTTAAACACCTGTTAACATATGTAAGGATAAAGAAAATATGGTATATTGCTGCTACCTGCATGGCTGAATCTGAGAAACTTGCTAGAGATGATGGGGACTAATAAAAACACACACAAGTATAGAGAAAAAGCTGGGATTAGGTGCAAACACTGTACTCTGATGAAGATCAGTGAGTGCAGAACTGGTTCAGCAAGTTTATTTACATAGGGTCTCAGAATCATGAAGTTATAGATTACAGAGGTGTTGTTCTTTGTGCACAACAAGGTTACAGGGCTAGAAACATTTTTGTAACTTTTCTACTGTTCCAATGCTCAGAGCTTCCTGTAGAACTGAGGAAGTCCATTGTCTAAAGTTATTGTTAAATGCTGTGCTTGGAAGCACTGGTGAAACATTGTGGTTTTCTTTTCATGCTCAGGATTCTTCTGTCTCTTGGAGCTTTGTGCCTGAGATCAAGGTTGAAACTGATAAGACTCTGGCACAGAGCCTATTCAGGCAGGGGACCACCATAGTAACTGGGCATCCTCTACCCTTGCACAGAAACATTCCCAGGCAACAGGCACACCACAATCATGAAGCAATCAGGGACCCCCAATCTCCATCACTGGTCTCCACAGTGTATCTACACAATGGGGTATTAACCATAAAGAGTGAAATCTGTTATTTGCAGGAAAATGAATGAAACTGGAAGACATTGTATTAAGTGAAATAAGCCAGAAAGACAAGTATCATATGTTTTCTCTCATATGTGGGAACAAAAAAAATAGATGATTTGGAAGTAGAAGAAGAACTATGGGATGGAGACCAGAGGAAGGAGAGAGGAGGGAGAGCAAGAGAGGGTAGAAGGGAGGGATATGATCAAAACTCCATATATGCATTTATGGAAATGTCACATGAAACTCATCAATGTGTACAATTAGTATGCATTAATTATTATAATTTAAAAAGAGTTCTTTTCATAGTCTCTCAGACACATCTCAATTGCTGTGTGATACTTCCTGATGGATGTGAAAAGTGACCACTAAAATTATTTTGAGGGTTAAGAGACTGCATGTAATACTGGAAAGAGCAACTTGATAAAAAGTACAAATATTGACATTCAAATTTTAATGACATCACATTTGACAGTGCTGATAGTTTGTAGTTTTGACACTTTTCCCCTTGATTTCATAGCTTTTCTTGATTCTCCTATAAATAGGTACCATCCTGCCCCATTCCAACTCCAATGCTACAGTTCTGCAAGTATCTCTATTTGTCTATGAACCCCCTTAGACAGAAAACCTCATACAGAAATTCTATCATATTAATCTTTATACTCTTACTCCCTGGCACTAACAATGATTGGTCCATAGTAAGTGATGAATAATAATGGAATAATCAGAGTAGTTGGACAATTTGGAATAAATGAATTCTTATTCATTTTCAGTCTCCTTTGATGTTTTCTCTTCATTTAATTCATTCAATAGTAGTATTTCTAAGGCCTGGATCTTTGTCTTTTGAATTTGCCTTGGTGTACTCTTCTTGTGTCTCCTTATTGTCTCCTATTTGTGTCCATATTTGCCAATGTTCTCAGATACTTATCTAATACCAGTCTCTCTCCTAAGCTCAAATTTTATTTCTTAGTATCTTCTATGTATCTTTACCTGGAACCTAGCCTTGTCTCCTAACCCAGACTAGATTAGGGTCTCCAGATCTTCCTTTTTCATTAAACAATTGAAGCTGGTTTACTTCTTCATTCTGCAAGTCTTGAAACTAAACCCTTATCTCTCACCCTGTACAAAACTCAACTCAAAGTGGATCAAGGACCTAGAAATCAGACCAGAGACTCTGCACCTAATAGAAGAGAAAATAGGTCCAAATCTTCATCATGTTGGCCTAGGACCAGATTTCCTTAACATGACTCCCAAAGCGCAAGAAATAAAAGCACAAATAAATGATTGGGATAGAGTGAAACTAAAAAGCTTCTTCTCAGCAAAGGAAACAATCAGCAATGTGAAGAGAGAGCCTTCAGAGTGGGAGAAAATCTTTGCCACACACACTTCGGACAGAGCACTAATCTCCAGAATCTACCAAGTACTCAAAAATCTTTACACCACGAACACCAATAACCCAATCAATAAATGGGCCAAGGAAATGAACAGACACTTTACAGAGGAAGATCTACAAGCAATCAGCAGATTTATGAAAAAATGTTCAACATCACTCGTTATAAGAGAAATGCAAATCAAAACCACCTTAAGATTTCATCTTACCCCAATTAGAATGTCTTTTATCAAGAACACAGGCAACAACAGGTGTTGGCGAGGATGTGGGGAAAAGGGTACACTCTTACATTGCTGGTGGGAGTGCAAGTTGGTGCAGCCACTCTGGAAAGCAGTGTGGAGATTCCTTAGAAAACTTGGAATGGATCCACCATTTGACCCTGCTATCCCACTCCTTGGCTTATACCCAAAGGACTTAAAATCAGATTGCTACAGTGATGCAGATACAATAGCTAGATTGTGGAACCAACCTAGATGCCCTTCAGTAGATGAATATATAAAGAAACTGTGGTATATATACACAATGGAATATTACTCAGCCATAAAGAAGAATAAAATTATGGCATTTGTAGGTAAATGGATGATGTTGGAGACTGTTATGCTAAGTGAGATCAGCCAATCCCAAAAATCCAAAGGCCGAATGGTCTCACTGATAAATGAATGATGATGCATAATGGGGGAGGGGGAGTGTGGCAAGAATGGAGGAAGGATAGATAGCATAGAGGGAAGGGAGGGGTGGGGGCGGGTGGGGGGTAAAAACAATAACAGAAAGTGTGACAGATACCATTGCCCTGTGTACATGTATGAATGCACAGATGGTGTGACTCTACTTTGTGTACAACCAGTGAAACAATAGCTGTACTCCATTTGTGTTCAATGAATCAATAAGTAAATAAAAAATTAAAAAAAAAATAAAAAAAAATAAACATCACTTAGCACTTTAAGTTTGAAATGTACAACTTAGAGACTTTGGTTTTATGTGGTTCTTCTCCCACACCCATCAAATTCCATGATTCATCAGATTCTGTTCCTTCTACCACAAAAAGTTATTTTGGATTTATCCCTCTCCTCTGTCTTGACTGCCATTGTCTTATTTCAGGACTGTATGTTCCATTGCCTGGTATCTTACAAAGTTCACTACATTTCATCCATTTGCTACCACTTCTTCCCACTGCAGTCTGAGTTCCATATATTGACCAGAGGTATCATTTCCTGCAAAGGAACAGGCTCATCCTGCTGAGAGTTCTGTTGGTTCTCACTCTCTTCCTTCACAATCTGGTATTAACCTCCTTCTCCAGATGCATTTCCTTTATACCGTCCATACAAATGCTAGACTCTGATCACACTGCACTCTGCTCCCAGTCAATCCTTTTATACTTCATGCTGCTGTCCTTGCCCTCTTATTTATTTGCTATATTCTTCTCAGCTTTCTCTATACAGTTTAAATGTTACTTTTCTCTGAGGCTGTTCCTGAATATTTTAGCACTCATCTTTATTAATACTTTTTTATTTATATTGTGAGAATACAGAAATTGACTTATTTTGTTCTCAAATAGCTATACCTTATTCAATGATTCCTTACTCAATAAATGTCATGAATGAATAAAATAAGTGCTGAACATTGTTACATTGTTACATATTCACAGCTTTTTGAGGACTTAAGAATTACTTTAGCCATCTTTAGTACTAAACCTGAGATGCTCACACATTTCAGTGTATTTTGGCAGGGTCAGGGCCTGACATCTGCTGCAAGTGGCTCAGATACTGAAGTTGTTGTTTGCTGTCACTAACCTGCTGTGTGTTGCTTTAGTTCCCCAAGCTTCATTCTTTTTAATCTGAATTTGCCTATTGCCATGCTCACTGGTTTGTAAAAACTTTTTAGAAGGAATAATGCATTATAATCAGACTTCTTTAATTTTTTGATTGATAAGTAATATTGTATATATTTAGGATATAAAACATGATGTTTTGACATAAGTATACATTATAGAATGACTTTGTCACTTATTTTTAAACTGTCCTCCAGTACACTAATATTACAGTTTTCTTAAGTTTGAAAAAAAGTTAAAAAGAACTAGAGGGCAGGGCACATAACTTACCTTGTGCTGATATAGAGTTTTTTTTTAAATGTCCATTTAAAAAGATAATTGGGTTTTATATTTCTTATTCTAGATTTACTGAATTCTGTGTAATATGTCCCTCTTCAAACATTATTAGCTTGTCAGAGTAAGAGGATACTCTTTTGAACATGGTAGTCAGAAATTAGCTGTTATTCATTGATCTGCTATTGAGATCATAACATATTTGGCTTCTTGTCAGTGACATTAGTTGCATTGTTCACCATCCACAGCTGCCAGACAAAATGGTCATTGGGCAGCTGACAAGGCTTAGATTTATATAGGGATCCTTCCTTCAAACTTTGAAAATGTTATACACCGAGACAAATTGTGTGCTCTCTAGTAGTGCATGTATTTAAATGGGAAAACCAAATCTAACACCTATTTTTCAGAAAAAATAAGAACTATTCCTAGTCCAAAAGTATTGCTTGCTGTCTCAGACTAGTTAATAATTAATTATGAGCTAAAAGAGACAAAATATCATCTTATACTTTCTTTACTGGGACAACTTATTGAAACTAGGACACTGAGATGTCAAAAAGTTGGGTATAATTTGTAATAGTTGATGTGTGCCAGAATGTTCTTTACAAAAATAAATATATTTCATTAAGAAATAATAGTCTTGGGCTGGGTATTTAGCTCAGTTGGTAGAGAGCTTGTCTCACATGCACAAGGCCCTGGTTCAATCTCTAAACCACAAAAATAGTCTTTTTTTCCCTACAGTGCTGGGTTCAAATCCAGGGCCTCCCACATGCTAAGCAGGTACTTTATCACTGAGATATATCCCCAGAACCCAGAATAGTCTTCATCTTAACTTTTGGTTTTTGGATAGTTTTTGGTTGCTTTTGTATTTTCTTGCCCTATTTTTCCCTCTTTCCTTCTTCCATCCTGTCCTTCCTTCTTCCTCATTCATAAATATTTATTAAATATATTCTTTGTGCCAGATACTGTGTTGGCACTGCTGATAGTTACAAGCATAAATAAAAAGATAAGCTTCCTTTTCTTTTTTAAAAAGAATTTAATTATTTAATGAAGAAACAAAACATGTCTACAAATCATGCAGAAGAGTAAACAAAGTAGGGACCAAGGAATCAGGGAGTTTTAAATATGGGCCAAGTATAAGACATTTCATTATTTATATTTCAAACTGGAACAATGTGTGATCTAAGTTATTAATTATCATAAAATAATCTATCATATCTACTATGTGAAATGAACTGTACTTTACATATATTATTTACTCTTTAAACTGGTCCTAGGAATTCATACTATTTTGCAGTTGAAGAAAGAGAAATAAAGGAAACTATATCAGAATAGGCACAATAGAAGTCTCTATAATGAGACAAGAGTATTGTCTGTGGAGTTAGGGTGCCTGTGCCCAAGTCCTAGTTTGGTCACTGTTTGGTTGTGAGGTTTTTTGATCAAGCTACTTAAAGTAATTAAGTATCAGTTTTCTCATCTTTAAAGTGGATCAGCAATAATAAAACTCACATATAGAGTTTTTATAAGTATTAACTGAATTTACATACTGAAGTGATTAGAATAACAGATGGTATATATTTATTATTATCAGCTTGAAATCACCCAGCTACAAAGAGCAGATTTTTCAGATTCCAGTCTATGATTCCTTCACAATTCTGTATTGCCTCCAAGACATATCCAGGTGTGTAGAACACAGAATTTAAAAAGTGAAATCATGAATAATTGATTCAATTTGTTTCTCAAACAAAACATGTACAAAGGATTTTCAATTAAAAGCCCATTTTCCTTGAGGGTGAACTCTGGATCTCAGAACCTATAAGAACTCAACAGTGATGCCCATGTCACTTTTCATAGAATGTGGAGTAAAATGGGACTATTATCTTGGAGGTGAGTTATTTGTTTGGTCTCTTTATCAGAGATTTAAAATTAGGCTAGTTCTTACCATTGTTAAGGTATTGAAGAATCTTTGATAGTTGAAAAAATTCTGTGAAGTTCCTCAGAAGTTGGTTATGATGCTATGCTTGGGGATTTTGCAAATATGGTGGAAAAAGGAGTCATTGACCCAACAAATGCTATAAGAACTGCTTGATTAGATGCAGCCAAGGTGGTTTCTCTGTAGAATACAGAGAAAGTTATAGTCACAGAAATCTCTAAAGAACAGAAAATGCCTTTGGTAGAATGGCCATTTTGACAATATTAATTCTGCCTATCCAAGAACATGGGAGATCTTTCCATCTTCTAAGGTTTTCTTCAATTTCTCTCTTTAGTGTGCTGTAGTTTTCATTGCAGAGGTCTTTCACCTCTTTTGTTAGATTGATTCCCAAGTATTTTATTTTTTTTGAGGCTATTGTGAATGGAGTGGTTTTCCTAGTTTCTCTTTCAGAGGATTCATCACTTATGAAAAGCAATGCATTAGATTTATGTGTATTGATTGTATATCCTGCTACTTTGCTGAATTCATTTATTAGTTCTAGAAGTTTTCTAGTGGAGTTTTTTTGGGTCCTCTAAATATAGAATCATGTTGTCAGCAAATAGTGACAACTTGAGTTCTTCTTTCCCTGTTCGTATTCCTTTAATTATTTTGGTCTGTCTAATTGCTCTGGCTAGTGTTTCAAGGATGATGTTGAATAGAAGTGGTGAAAGAGGGCATCCCTGCCTTGTTCCAGTTTTTAGAGGGAATGCTTTCAGTTTTTCTCCATTTAGAATGATGTTGAACATGGGCTTAGCATAGATAGCCTTTACAATGGTGAGGTATGTTCCAACTATCCCTATTTTTTTGAGCGTTTTAAGCATGATGGGTGCTGTATTTTATCAAACGCTTTCTCAGCATCTATTGAAATAATCATATGATTCTTAATTTTAAGTATATTGATGTGATGAATCAATAGGGAAAGCAATCATGCAATTCATCTGGAAGAATAAGATGCCCAGAATAGCCAAAACAATCCTGAGCAGAAAGAGTGAAGCAGGAGGTATCACAATACCAGACCTTAAATTGTACTACAGAGCAATAGTAACAAAAATGACATGGTACTGGCACCAAAATAGGGAGATCAGTGGTACAGAATAGAAGACACAGAGATAAACCCACAAAAATACAGTTACCTGAAACTAGACAAAGGAGCCAAAAACATACAATGGAGAAAAGATAGCCTGTTCAACAGATGGTGCTGGGAGAACTGGAAATCCATATGTAACAAAATTAAATTAAACCTCTATCTCTCACCATGCACAAAACTCAACTCAAAATGGATCAAGGACTTAGGAATTAGACCAGAGACCCTGCACCAAATAAAAGACAAAGTTGGCCTGAATCTTCATCATGTTGGTGTAGGATCAGACTTCCTTAACAAGACTTCCAAAGCACAAGAAATCAAAGCAAGAATCAACAAATGGGATGGACTCAAACTAAGAATTTTTCTCAGCAAAGGATACAATCAGTAATGCAAAAAAAGAGTCTGCAGAGTGGGAGAAAATCTTTTCCACAGGCACTTCAGATAGAGCACTAATCTCCAAATTTATAAAGAACTTACAAAACTTAGCACCAAAAATACAACGAACCCAATGAATAAATGGGCCAAGCATCTGGACAGACACTTTACAGAAAAGGATGTACAGGTGATCAATAAAGATATGAAAAAGTGTTCAACATCTCTAGTAGTCAGAGAAATTCAAATTAAAACAATTCTAAGATTTCATCTTACTCCAATTAGAATGGCTATTATCAAGAACACAAACAATAATAGATGTTGGTGTGGATGTGGGGAAAAAGGCACATTTTTACATTGCTGGTGGAGTTGCAAATTGGTACAGCCACTCTGAAAAGCAGTGTGGAGAGTCCACAGAAAACTTGGAATGAACCCACCTTTTGATCCAGTTATCCCACTCCTGTTTATACCCAAAGGACTTAATTAGCATACTACACTAACACAGCCACATCAATGTTTATAGCAGCTCAATTCACAATAGCTAGACTGTGGAACTAACCTAGATGCCCTTCAACAGATGAATGGAATACTACTCAGCAACAAAGAAGAATAATATTATGGCATTTGCAGATAAATGGATGGAATTGGAGATTATTATGCTAAGTGAAATAAGCCAGTCCCCAAAAAACAAAGGCCAAATGTTTTTCCTGATAAGTGGATGATAATATAGAATCGGGTTGGGGAGGTGGGGTGACAGAAGAGTGGAGGAACTTTAGATTACAGAGAGGACGGGGGAGGGGATGTGAAAAATGGTGGAATGAGACAGACATCAATACCCTGTGTACATGTATGATTAACATGAATGGTATGAATGTACACCCTACACAACCATAGAAATGAAAATTTGTACTCCATTTGTGTACAGTGAGTCAAAATGAAGTCTATAAAAATTTAAAAAAAAAAAGAACAAATAAATAAATAAATAAATAAATAAATAAATAAATTCCTTGGAATGGGCATGATGGGTAGAGTGGGAGGTGGTAATGAGAGATGGCATGTTCTAATTCCTAGAATAGAGCTTTACCATTACAAATGAAGTGTGGCAGTATTCCTCACCAATAACTTCAGAAAAGTCAGCTGGAGAAAACAGCTAAAAAAGTTGGATGATGTGGGATGAAAAGTCTGGATGATGTGTTAGAAAATCACTATAACTATCGGTTTCTGATTTCATTTGACATAATATTTTACTGCTGTCATTGTCCATGCCTACAGATAATTTATATTGTAGTTTTGAATAAAAAGACATTTGTACATTCCTGGCACTAGGCACAAGAGCCGTGTAACAATCTACTGCTTTCAACTTAAGTCACTGAGTCATTCCGTTACCATTCTGCTAAAATCAGGATTCTAGTGCTGATATCACCAGATGAGAAATTCAGAGTAGCCTTTAACATGGAGAGCAAGAATAATTGTGTATAAAGTAGAGAAATATCCAATTATGTGACAATCTTTGTCTAATAATAATTTGTTTAAAGTTAAAAATAAGTCAATAAAAATTTCTAATTCTTAGGATCATTGAGGAGGAGTTCAGTTCTCTCCTCTCAGCTGTTCAGAGCACCTGTTGTTTCTTTAACTCTCTTTGCTTCCTTCTGGCCTCTTTCAAAAATTCCTTTTGACTTTAGGGAAGAAAAAATAGCTTTTAAATTAATCGTTTTTCCCACACTAGCTGTGAAATATCTAAGTGGTATTTTTAAAATAGGCATGAAGAGTTTGCTGAGGTGAACAGGCTAAAATATTAATTTTTAAAATCCTGGTTGGATCTGCATGAGAGTTCTAGTCACTTTTGGATTTCTGATTTTTATCATTAGATGAGAATTTCCCTACCTACATGTTCACTCTACAAAAAATTTACTTGTTTATTTCATTCTGAGTTTCTTTTTTATTATCCTCATACAGAACTTTTTTAATACTTGGGAGGAGATAACTTCCTTATCTGCTTGGTCAGACTTCCAGCTACATTTTCCATCCTTCACTAATTATCAAAGACCAAACTGTGGGGTACAGTGGTGTGTGCTTCAGCTTGAGGTACGCACACCCTCTCATTCTCTATTCAAGCATATTTTGGGCTTCCAAATAACCCCATCAAGGTCTGCTGCTAAAATATCCTTGAGAGCCACTGACTTAGATTAACTCATTGATTTCTTACAATCCTTGTATAAAGTAGCTTTGTTATCACCTTTTTTTTAAAATAGATATAAAAATTGAGACAACTCGGTCATCAGTGTACTTCATGACTTTATATATGACATAAGTATATATGAGTATGATAATATTTTATGACCTACCAGTTCCATACCTTTCATATATTTATTCCTAGCCTGACAATTTATGGGGCTAGGATTATTAACCCTATGTGTAACTTCTGGATTAGTCATATGATTCCATTTAATTCAATTAATTTAGAAAGAATTGTTGAACTATAACAAATTTGCTGATCTCATAGAATGAGATCTTATTAAACTACTCTAAGTAGGGGACAGGGCACAGGGGAAAATAGTATAAAAAGAAAATTTATATTCATTGAGTTCCTGTTATGTGCTAATAATATAACATTTCTACCTCATTCAATCTTTAAAAGAACCCAATTACCTAAATATTATAATCTCCATTATATAAATGAGGAAATTAGGATTAAGAGTCAGTGAATTTAGCTCAGTTCAATTTATAAGTGAGGAAGTTTAAATTCGAACCAAGGTAAGTCTTAATCTAAAATCTTTGCTCAAAATAAGTGACTAACTTTTTAATATTAGTTCTGATTAATTGTTGAATAAACCATCTTTGACAACCTAATATGGAGCTTTTGACATGGCTCTATATTAAGCAATGCATGGAAAGCAAAGGTGCCACCAAAGATGGAGCAATATTAGATTTCAGACTTCCTCTTCATGGTGGACCCTGAATAAGTGATTCACCTCCTCCAAACCTTAGTTTCTTTAGTGTAAAAGGTGAATAGTAATACCTCCTTGGCAGGTTGTTGTGTGCCTTAGAACTGATATACATACCCTGACACATTAGAATTTTCATATGGATTATAATTATGGGACTCACTGCTTGGCAGGGGAATAGAAAATAAGTTCATATATAATTGTAGAAGGCACTAAGGGGAAATATCTTAAGAGAGGGAGAAGTACCAAGAGAAACAGCCTGACTCTGATTGAAGGAGGAGAATCAGGAAAGGTTCATAAAGAAGGTGGTGTTTCAGACATTGAAGGGTATGAATAATTCACGTTTCTTTAGGGGAGAAGGGAAGGAGCACATTTAAGGAAGTATGAAGTGTTTTCAGGTCATACAAATGCTCTAACTGAAATGTGAGGAGATTTTTACAGAAGTTATAAAGTGTTATTGTTAGGGTTTTTAGCCCCTTTGCCCCTCTTGACCTGCGAAAAGGGGAAAGAAGCACGACCCGACAAGGCCGCAGCGGGAAAGGCAAAGGCCGGCTGACCGCTGGCACCCAGCCCTCCAGCGGAGGACAATCAGACGTGTCAGGGAGACCAGTCACAGCAGGAACTCGTTTATTGAGGAAGTCACACATCTCTTATGCAGGGTGAGGGCCAGGAGGGGACCAATCAGCTTAAAAGTTAGCAGGCCATAAATGGTTCACGAAAGTTAGCTCCCATATGAAGGTACAGCAGGCATGAACTGATCACGTTCACAGAACTATTGTGGGCCAATCCCCAGTGGTGGTCCGATTCACCGTCATTACGTCTGGTGACGCCCCAAGGCCTCAGGTTGTGTCTGCACTCCAGGAAGTGAGGAGCAGTTTAAGAGTTAGGTGTCATTTTCCTAGGCTAAGCCTGCGAGTTAAGCTTTGTTTCTCTCTTAGCTGATGGTCCTTCATGGCTCCCAACATGTTATGATTAGAAAGATGAGTTAGCTAGATTGTGGATAAAAGGAGACAAGGTTCATAAGGCACAGCAAAGTAATTTCTATCACTGAACTATTCTTTTTCTAAAAAACAATCACTATGGTTGGTTAAAATTTTAAGGGCTACATTTTATTTGAAAACTCAAATAGGATATGCACACTGGTTGATTATAGAAAATTCAACACTTTACTCACTACATGCTAATAGCTGCAAGAGTTCTTTTAATGACTAGTAAGAGCCATTTTGATCTAGAATTACTGTTAGGCAGACATTGTAAATTTGGTGGGCTAGACACTTATGCCCTTGTTTAAATGACAATTTTGTTGACATATAATTCTTATACCATAAAATTCACTCATTTAATAATTTTTAGTACAGTTGTACAGTCATCATTACTGTCCCAGAATATTTTCTTACTTCCCAAAGAAATCTCATACCCATTAGTAGTCCCTCTGCCCAACAAGTGAGCAGCTACTGATGTTTCTATAAATTTGCCTTTCTGGACTTTTTATTTTAATTTTTTTTTTATTTTTACAGACTGCATTTTGACTCATTGTACACAAATGGGGTACAACTTAAATGAAATCGTACAATATGTGGTCTTTTGTTATTGGATTTTAAAAACATTATGCTTCCAAGGTTCATCCATGTTGTAGCATGCATCATTACTTCATTTTAATTTTATTTTTTGCTGACTAATATTCCATTGTATGGATAGAGTACATTTTGTTTTAATGCACTGTTTTGATGGGTGTTTAGCTTGTTTCTACTTTTTGACTATTATAAATAATGCTTCTATGAACATTTGTTTACAGATTCTTTTGTGTAGACATGTTTTCAGTTCTCTTGGATTTATATCTAGGAGTAGAATTGCTGGTTCCTGTGGTAATTCTGCTTAATTTTTTGCAGAATTGCACATTTTTTTCTGAAGTGACTGCATATTTACTATCCTATGAGTAGGGTATTCCAATTTCTCCATATCCTAACATTTACTATTATCTGTCTTTTTAAAAGTCATAGTTACAGTTTTCTGGTTTAGGTTTTGATTTGCAGTTTTCTAATGATTAATGATGTTGAGTGTCTTTTCATGTGCTTATCTGTCATGGGTAGTCAAGTTTTCAAAACTTTGCCCATTTAAAAAAATTGATTTGTCTTTCTGTTATTGTGATAGTTCCTTACATATTATCAATAATAAACCTCTATCAAAATAAATTATTTGCAAATATTTTCTTCCATGTGTAGATTACCTGTTGACTTTTTTTGATGTTTCCTTTGAAGTACAAATTTTGATTCAGTCTATTTTCCCACCTTTACTTGTGCTTTTTATGTCTTGTCTAAGAAACCATTGCCTAACCCACAGTCATCGAAGTTTGCACTTAGGTTTTTGTTTTTTTAAGAATTTTATGATTTTAGCTCTTAAATTCAATGCTTTGATCCATTTTTAGTTTGTTTTAAATGTTTTTATTAGTGTATTATAGTTATAAATAATAAAGGGGTTCATTATGACATAAGTATGTATTCATGGAGTATAATTTACTCCATTTCAGTCCCCTGTACTTCCTCTTTCTCTCCCTTCTTCCCTCCCCGTGTTCTCCTTCCTCTAATTGACTAGTCTTCCTTCTATTTATTTATTGTTTTTAATGGTGCTTTTTAGACATAAGTAAACGTTAATTCATTTGTATATTCACTTGTTTACATAGGATAATTTGGTCCATTTCATTCTGCAGTTTCTCCCTTTTCTCATCCCTCCTCCCTACCTCTCTATTCCTTCCCTCTATTCCACTTATCCCATCTATTTTCATGAGATTTCCTACTCCCCTTTTTTCTCCTTATTTTGCTCTATCTTCCACAAATGAGAGAAAATGGTCAACTCTTGACTTTTTGAGCCAGGCTTATTTTATTTATCATGGTGCTTTCTAGTTGCATCTATTTACTGGCAAATGCTATAATTTCATTCTTTGTGACTGAGTAAAACTCCAATGTGTATATATACCACAATTTCTTCATTCATCTGTTGATGGGCACCTGGGCTGGTTTCTTAACTTGGGTATTATGAATTGCACAATTCACAATATGGAAATTGAGGAATTTCCATACTGCTTTCCAGAGTGGTTGCACTAATTTGCAGTCCCATCAACAATGTGTAAGTGTACCTTTCCCCCACATTCTCACCAACATTTATTATTATTTCTAGTCTTGATAATTGCCATTCTATCTGGGGTGAGATAGTTCAGTGTAGTTTTGCTTTATATTTCCCTGATTTCTAGAGATGTTGAATATGTTTTTCATATATTTATTGGCCATTTGAATTTCTTCTTTTAAGAAGTTTCTGTTTAGTTCTTTTGCCCATTTATCTATTGAGTTATTTTTTTTTAGTGCTAAGTTTTATGTTAATTTTTTAATATGGTGTGAGATTGGGGTCCAAATTAATTCATTTGCATGTGAATATCCAATTGTCTCCAAACTATTTGTTGAAATGACTATTCTTTCTCCATTAAAATGTCTTGGCACCATTGTTCAAAATAAATTGATTACAAATGTAAGAGTTTATTTCTGGACTCTCAATTATAGTTCATTAATTTATATGTTTATTATTGTGCCAGTATCATACAGTCTTGATTACTGAAGTAAGTTTTGAAATTAAGAAGCATGAGTCATCCACCTTCTTCATATTTTCCAAGTTTGTTTTGGTTATTCTCGGTCTCTTCCATTTCTATATGAATTTTAGAACCAGCTTTTCAATTCTGGAATGAAAATGTCAACTGGGACTTTGATAAAGGTCATGTTACATATGTAAATTAGTTTGAGGAATATCATTATCTTCATATTATTAGGTATCCAGTGGATAAATATGCATGTCTTTCCATTTACTTATATCCTTAGTTTCTTTCAAAAATATTTTGTAGTTTTTAGTGAATGAACCTTGCACTTCTTTGTAAAATTTATTTCTAAATATTAATAATTTCTTTTAAAATAGAGTTGTTCTTCAAATTTTGTTTTTGGATTGTTTCCTGCTAGCATATAGAAATATAATTGATTTTTTAAATATTAGTTTTGTATCCTGAAATCTCGTTGAACTCATTTATTAGTTGCAATAAGGTGTGGGTATGTGTAAATTCCATAGGATTTTCTATATACTAGCATGTCACTTGTGACTAGAGATAATTTTATTTTTTTCTTTTTGGTGTGGTTGCCTTTTATTTCCTTTTCTTGACTAATTACCTGGCTAGGTCCTCTAGTACAATTTTGAATAGAAGTAGAGAGAGTAGACATTTTTTCATTGCTCCTGATCTTAGGGGATCACTGCTTTTCACTATTAAGTTGATATTAGTTGTGAAGTTTTTCATGGATAACCTTTATATAGATTGAGGGGAATGTATGTATTTTACAATCATTCTTTTGAGCCCATCAAATGTTTTTTTAAAAACATTGAACTGACATTTAAAATTTAGGAGATTTCACACAAAAATCTGAATTTTTAATTTTTTTTTGAAAAACCAGGTCTAAAAATGACCACACTTGGTTCATATTGTACATGGCAAAAATGACGGCCTTGTTTTAAGTGGATGACTAGCTCTTTTCTTGAACAACAGTTCCTAGTTCTCCCTGTGTTATACTGAGATAGGGTTTAAATGTGAGCAGTTGGCACTTACTATTCCTTCTCTTATGGTTGAGAAATATTCATTGTTACCTAAGTATCTTCTGGAAAATAGAAGATACCGTAAGAAGTGCTTTTGATTTCTTTTTAACTTCTACTCATTTACCTTTCCACCTAGTTTCTATCAGAATATGGACTTTGTGGTTGGGTTGATGCTTCAAGAGGATCTTCTTTATCAGAAACTAGAGGAATTGTTCAGTTCAGCCTAGTAATAATACTGGACTTAAGTTATATCATCCCTTGAGTTATCTTCAGCAGTCTGTATAGAAATGAAATGGCCTTGAATGTACAAATTCAACTTGATGGATAATTAACTAATTAGGATTTTTCTCTGTCATACCTCTCTTCCAGTTTCACCTTTGAATAGTCCTACACTTAATATAGTTGACCAAAATTTACCTTCATAAAATAAGACAATATAGAATTCATTTGGATGCAGGGATTTCTGAAAAGGGAATATTGAGGGAGAATTTTAATGCAGTAGCATTGTTTTAGCTACTAGAATAATAACTATATTTTGTGAACTTTCCACAAAGGAACATTTCTTACATTTTCTATATCTCTTGAGTCTAGCATAGCCTGACATGGTTGGCTCAGGAAATAAGTGTTGAGTATTTGTTGGTGATATTTAGATAAAGAGATCAATCTCTGTCAAAACTCTGGGGCAATATTTTTGTGGAAAATCAAATGCAGTACTTTTATATTTTGTTGACAGTTAGAGGAAATAATTTGCCTTTTATATAATTATTCTATAAATAGATTCTGTAAGTGACAAAGTATATGTGCGACAGACGATATTTTGTGGCATTAAAGAAGGAAAGCTAGTGAATTTTTGGAATTACAATTATTTTTTGTGTAAAAACTATTGCCATTGATCTTTAACATTTAAGGAATTAGGTGAAGATATAACACATTTTTAATGTCCTACATGATATTCCCAAGAAAAACAGCAGCCAGAAGGCATCTATGGGATCTCTGTAATATCATGGCCAATCAGCAGACGTGATGCACATGCCCGTAATCCCAGCAATTTGGGGGATAGGCAGGAGGATTGCAAATTTGAGATTAATCTTGGAAATTTAGCAAGACCCTGTATTAAAATAAAATAAAATAAAATAAAATAAAATAAAATTTAAAAAGACTGGGGATGTAGTTCAGAGGTAGAAAGATCCAGGGTTTAAGCCTACGTATGAAAAAGAAAAATTGCCAGTTGATTGGCTCTAGACTTCAGTGTTATAGGAGAATCTAAATTAGATAGTGTTTGTTTATTTCCTGGAAGTGTTATAACCTGATTGCAATTTTTGCCTTTATAACATTAATATTTCATCTTCAGTGGCACCCAAATGGCTTTGACATTTGTATTATATCCCAGAGTGCACATACTCCGGCTGAAAGAAGAGAATTGTGTTGGGTAGTCATTATATTCCATGGAGCAATGGAAGTGAAAGAAAATTACATAGTTCAGCTCCCAAGTTAAGCCATTTTTTTTTTTTTGGTTTGTTTGTTTGTTTGAAAAACATGTAGTGAGTTAGAGCATTCTTTTACCAAGGGATGATTTTAAAGACAATTTTTTCTTAGTAATTTCAGTGTTGCATGTCACATGTTTTTTGAAAGGATCTTGTTTAAACCTAAAGACAGGATTACAAGTCAGCTGTTAGGAAGGAGTGTCTGTGGTTGTGTTTCTTAAGGTTGTGTGAGCAAGAAGACAGAGCTAGCAGTCCTGCCAACAACTAGCAGAGGTTGTATTTAGAAGCCTAAGTTCACTTCACTCTTCTAAACGTTTTCATGGAGTCCAAGGAAGTTCTTGTTCACTGTAAGTTAATTTATTTTTATATTAACCTTTTTATGGTGAATGAGGTACTACCGGTGACTAGAAATATTTCCTTAATGATTTCCTCACAAATACTGAATTCTAGAGCTATTGCCTATTTTTCACTTTGCTTGTTTGCAGTACTACTAAAGTCTTCCTACATTTATGATAATAAAATCAAGGATTGAAATGCTGCAAAACTGAAGTTAGAAACTTGGACTCAGAAATTATACCTGTATTCTCCTCTAGTGTACTTTGACTAGTAAGTGTGTGGAAAAGTGTAAACTTTTGTTATGTGTGTAATGTTGTAGGTATTGAGAATAAACTTGTAATTTGGCTTGCCATTCTGATGTGTTCTGAGTACTAAATTGTAAAATATCTTAATGGTATTATGAATTAGTTATCTGCCTACATAGACAGGAGATGTTATTTCCTTTCCTAAGTGGTATTGCCTATGTGATTTGAAGTGAAATAGCTGTGAATACTGGTTTTCCCCTTTAATAGAATGAGTCAGTGTTTTGAAAATGATAGTTCATTTTCTTATAGCATGTATATGTATAAATATTTATTTCATAATAGCTAAGGATGATAATAAGCTTATTGGCTATAAATAAATAAGATGCTATTAAATAGTCATTTTTATGTCTCATTTCATTTGGTAACTTTAGGAGATAGGTATGAACATTTTCATTTTGTATATGAGGAAGCAGGGTCAGAACAGTTAAAATTTACCAGTTTGTCAGTGATAGAGTTAGGATTTATAGCTATATGTATTTATAGCCATCTGTATGCTTATCAACCTGACCCAAAGCTGATGCTCTTAACTACTTCTAGACTGCATTCCATGAATAGTCACATAACACACAGTAGTATTGCCAGTTCATGTCAACCAGAGAAATGGAAATATAGCCAAGATGTGGAATTTTTTCTTCAATTTTTGTGTGAATTACTTGGAATTGTGATTGAGCCTATTTCAGAGGAAGACAGGAAAAGACAATATTTTCCTCCAAGTTTCTGGAAATCATGTTGATTCTACTATATTTTACAGTAGTTCAATAAGAGTGTCATATATTAATCTACATTCCAGAAAAAATGTGCCTCATGGAGAAAATGTGTGGGAACAGCTGGTTATGACAGCTGTAGATAATGAACACAGAAACAAGCCTGGAAATTCAGTCTCTTCTATCTGCATACATTCCCTCCCAAACTACCAAAAGGAGGAATTGAAATATATACATACAAATTACACTTAGCAAAGAAACAGAATCCAGCATGGTATTGTTATTTAAGTTCTGTCTCAGACTCATAGAATATTAATGCCCCAAAACACCTCCTTTTAGGCCTTGTTGCAATCATTAAGGAAACTGATGAGCAAACTTGAATGAATTAATTATCACAAAGTAACAAACAACCTCTTTTTAAATGTGGCATCCCCAGAGTACATATAAGAGAGCTTCATAAATAAGGGTCAATAAATATTTCTTAGTTGATGAATTGACTGCCCTGTTCCACATGATTGGTTAGTAGCTGAGGCCATAGTCTGAATTTATTGACATTCAAGTCACTTTTTTAAAAAACCTTATTTCATGTTGCTATCTTCTATCTTCATCTCAAAATAATAATTTCTACCTCCTTTCTAAAGGAGAAAACAAAAGCTCTGAGAAGTTAAATGACTCTTGCCCAAGTTCACACAGGTAGGCAATGGTTGAATAGGTTTTTTTGTTGTTGTTGTTTTTTTTTTTTTTGTAACAGGGATTGAATCCAGGGGTGCTTAACCACTGAGCCAAATCCCTAGCCCTTGTTACTTATTCATTAATTTGAAACAAGGTCTTACTAAATTGCTGAGGTTGGCCTTGAAGTTGCAAGCCTCCTGCCTCAGCCTCCTGAGTCACTGGGATTACAGGCACGTTCCAACACACCCAGCTTGAATAGGGTTTTAAAGCCTGGTCTTTTGATACCAAAGCTTGTATTCTTAAATATACATGTATATGTATAGCTTTCTAGAACACAAAGTCACATCATATCTTATTGATGTAATTTTTGCTGGTATCTTGCAGCTCTTTATCAAAAGAGTATGCAGTCTCAATTTTTGACAGAGGTACAATTAAGGGTTAAGAACAAGAATTCTTTAGATAGAGTTTAAATGCTAGCTTTTACCATTTGGCTAAATTTCTCTGTGGCTTAGATTCATCATCCACAAATGGTGGTAATAATACCTTTCTCATGGAGCTCTTTGGAGAACTAAGTAGAACATTGCTTGATAATATAGTAAGCCTCATATATGTTTTTATTTCCTTGATATTCATTCTCACTGGAAACCATTTATTTTATACCTAGTGAAGCTTAATTTCTTTTGTCCTTTCTTTTTGTATACTCCTGAACACAAAGAATAGTAGGGTATAATCCTTATAGTCATACTACATTCTTTGTTTAATTATTATGACAAAGTTGATTTTCACCCTTTTATAACAGGTGTCTTAATCTTTAAGCAAAGATCTGATTTCCCAAGTACTCATATTTAAAATACCACAAAGAATTTTTTGTACTTACAGTATGAAATAGCATTAACACTTAGAGGATAACAACATTTATTTTCCTTTCATTTACAAAGGACAGCCAAGTTTATTAGTATAGCTGGAATAAGTAGTCTTTAGTTTATTATCTTGAATAATATCTGCTTCCTTGCCTAAAATGAACACACACATCTATTGGGTGATATAGTGAATAAGAATTGGATTCAGGAATCAAAAAGCCTGTATTCAGGTCTTACTTGACATTTATCAGTTGTGTGATCTTGGTTGGAAAGATCCTTGGCCTCTTTCATCCTTAGTTTCCTGACCTATGAAATGGTCATAATATTGACTTCTGTGCCTGTATTTAAGTAGCACTTCTTAATGAAGATTTTCTTCAGTTAGTTTACATCTCTTTTACTCTATATTTCAATAGCACTTTCCATCTCTATTCCTTTAAGTCAAGAAAATCATAACTTCCACTGGATTATAAGCTCTCCATGGGGTTATATTTGTTCTTGTTTTCCATTGACTTTCTATCATAGTATCTTAAAGTTTATGCTCCATAAATACTGGATTGAAATTGAATTTAGGCAATGGCGATCTATAAATTGTGAATTGTGTACAAATGTAAAATATTGATATCAACTTATATTTTGCATTGGCTTTTTTGTGGACTTTATTTTTTAACTACATATGCCATCCTATGTTTAATCAGACTCCACTCTGCATCTCAAATATTTTATCTTGGGTATAGTTTTAATTAAAGTCTTGATTAAGTTCCTGAATGCAAGTTATAGTCTCCTAAATGATGTCCAAATGAAATTGTCATGGTCTCTGCTTTACAAGAGCACGGTCAAGAATTATTATCAAATGTCTCCATGCAATTTATGTTGTCTTTATTGCGGCTCAAATTGAATTAAATAATTGGATAAATGACTTCTAGACTTGCAGTGTAAGGAGCAAGGATATACTTGTAAAAAGTCATTTAAAACTATCAAAACACCAAACCACACTGACTGAATATATCACAACTATTATTGGGAATGATGGATTAAAAGATAAGTTTTAGATTTGGGTATATAAGTCCCTTGGGCAAGAAACATTCACAATGGTTCTTATTATTTGGGAAAAACTATGTGTATTGAACTTCTCACATATTTTTGATGTAGTCTCCAACAATTACTTAAAACATCTTGTTTATCATTGAGTACTCTATAAGATCATAAAGTTACTCTTCTGTGATATTTGATCAGTGTGGTCAGATGTGAATATGTTGTGATCCAATATCAATTCAACCAGGAATACAAGGCCTTCTTTGTAAATACAGAAAATTGTTCCAGCATATAAAAAGTAAAAGTAAAAGAATATAAAGAAGAAGAGGGAAAGAAAAGAATGAAAAGGAAAATATAAAGAGGTGAAAATACTGTTTGGACTTTTGTATTTGTTAACTGGTACTAAACTATATATGATGTGTGTCCTTTAATTTTTAAAAATTTGTTCTTTTAGTTATACATGATACTTTTTATTTTATTTATTTTATTTTTTATTTTTTGCAGTGCCAGGCCTTAGTGGAGTCAGGACCCAGGGCCTTATGCTTACGAGGCAGGCACTCTACCAACTGAGCTATATCCCCAGCCACTGATAAGAATATTTTTGACATATTTACACAAAAATGGAGTATATCTTATCCTAATTAGGATCCCAGTCTTCTGGATGTACACAATGTCGAGATTAACTGTAGCATATTGTTTTATTTGTATATATATATATGTGGAGATGCTATATCTGATTCATTCCACTGTCTTTCCTATTCCTATTCCTCTCCCTCCCCTTCATTCCCCTTTGTCTAATCTATTGAACTTCTATTCTTCCCCTCCCCACCCCTTCTTGTGTGTTAGCGTTCAACTATCAGAGAGACCATTTGACCTTTGGTTTTCTGAGATTGGCATATTTCACTTATCATGCTAGTTTCCAGATCCTTCCATTTACTGGCAAATGTCATAAAGTCATTGTTCTTTTTGGCTGAGTAATATTCCACATTTTCTTTATTCATTCATCTATTAACGGGACCTAGGTTGGTTCCATAACTCAACTATTGTGAGCTGAGCTGCTATAAACATTGATGTGGCTGTGTTACTGTAGTATGTTGATTTTAAATCCTTTGGATATATACCGAAGGGATATATATCCGAAGGGATAGCTGGGTCCTATGGTGGTTCCATTCCTAGATTTCTGAGGAATCCGCATACTGATTTCCGGAGTGGTTGCACCAATTTGCAGTCCCACCAACACTGTATGAGTGTACCCTTTCCCCACATTCTTACTGACATTTGTTTTACTTGTATTCTTGATAATTGTCATTCTGACTGGAATGAGGTGAAATCTCAGTGTAGTTTTAACTTGCATTTCTCTAATAGCTAGAGATGTTGAACATTTTTTCATATATCTGTTGATGGTTCCTATTTCTTCTTTTGAGAAGTATCTGATTAGTTCTTCTGCCTATTTATTGATTGGGAGGTTCTTTTGGTGTTAAGCTTTTTGAATTCTCTGTATATTTTGAAAATCAATACCTTATCTCAGGTGCAGGTAGCAAAGATTTTATCCCCTTCTATAGGTTTTCTCTTCCCGCTCTTGTCTCCTTTGCTATAAAGAAGCTTTTTAGTTTGATACCATCATATATTTTGGTTTTTAATTTTAATTCTTGCACTTTAGAAGTCTTGTTGAGGAAATTGGTTCCTAAACTGATATATTGGAGTATTGGGTCTACAGTTTATTCTAGCAGGTGAATGGTTTCTGGTCTAATTCCTAGCTCTTTGAAAACTTTGAGTTGTGTTTTGTGCAGGGAAGACATAAGGGTTAAATCTCATAGTACTACATATATATCTCCAGGTTTTCCAGAACCACTTGTTAAAGAGACCATCTTCTCCAATGTATGTTTTTGGTGCCTTTGTCTAGTATGAGATAATTGTGTCTATGTGTGTTCTATTCGATAGGTCTTCATGTCTGTCTTGGTGCCAGTACAATGCTGTTTTTGTTACTATAACTCTGTAGCGTAATTTAGGTCTGGTATTTTGATGCCTCCTGCTTCATTTTATTTATAAGGATTGCTTAGGTTTTTCTCGGTCTCTCATTTTCCAAATGATTTTCATGATTGTCTTTTCTATTTCTGTGAAGAACATCATTGGAATTTTGATGAATTGCATTGAATCTGTACAGTGCTTTTGGTAGTATGACCATTTGACAATATTAATTCTGTCAACCCCAAAACATTGGAGGTCTTTTCATCTTCTAAGGTCTTCTTCAATTTCTTTCTTTAGTATTCTGTAATTTTCATTGTAGAGGTGTTCCACCTCTTTTGTTGGATTGATTCCCAAGAATTATTTTTTAAGGCTACTGTGAATGGGATGAATTTTCTAATTTCTTTTTCATCAGATTCATTATTGGCATATAGGAACATGATTGTTTGTGGGTATTGATTTTATCCTGCTACCTTGATGAATTTATTTAGGAGCACTAGACATCTTCTGGTGGAATATTTTAGATCTTCTAAATATAGGATCATGTCATCAGCTAACAGAGATAATCTGAGCTAATTTTTTCCTATTTGTATGCCTTTAACTTCCTTCTCTTGACTATTTGCTCTGGCTAGAGTTTCAAGGACATGTTGACTAGGAGTAGTGAAAAAGTCATCCTTGTCTCGTTCCTATTTTTAAAGGAAATTCTTTCAGTTTTTCTTCATTCAGAATAATGTTGGCCTTAGTTTTGTCGTATATAGCCTTTACAATGTTGAGGCAAGTTCCTTGCATCCCTAGTTTTTCTAGTGTTTCAAACAGGAATGGGTGCCGTACTTTTGTCAAATGATTTTTCTGCATTTATTGAGATGTGAATTTTGTCCTTAAGTCTGTTTATGTGATGAATTACATTTACTGATATCTATGTGTTAAACCAAACTTGCATCCCTGGGATAAAACCCACTTGATCATGGCACACTATCTTTTAAATGTGTTTTTGTGTGTGATTTGCCAATATTTTATTATGAATTTTTGTTATCTATGCTCATCAAGGACATGGGCTTTCTTTCCCTGATGTGTCTTTTTCTGCTTTGGTACCCAGTGGTACTGGCTTTGTAGAATGAGTTTTGAAGAATTTCCTCTCTTTCCTTTACATAGAAGAATTTGATGATGAGGTATTAGTTCTTCTTTAAAGTCTGGTAGATCTTAGCTAAGAATCTATCCAGTCCTGGGCTTTTCTTTGTTGATGCCTGCTTCGATTTCATTACTTGAAATTGATCTGTTCAAGTTTTCTATGTCCTCATTGCTACGATTTGGGTACATCATATGTCTCTAGGAATTTGTCCACATCTTCAAGATTTTCTACGTTATTGAGTATAAATTTTCAAAATAGTTGCTGATTTCTGGATTTCAGAGTTGTTTGTGGCAATATGTCCTTTTTCTTCTTGTATTTTGAAAATTCGAGTTTTTTCCCTCTTTATTTTGGTTAGTTTTATTTTGGCAAAGAGTTTATCAATTTTGTTTGTCCTTTCAAAAAACTCTTTTTTTTTATTGATCTTTTCTATTGTTTTTTGAATCTCAATTTCATCGACTTCAACTCTGATTTTAATTATTCCTTGTCTTCTACTGATTTTTGTGTTGATTTGTTCTTTTCCTTGGGTCATGAGATGTAATGTTAGAATATTTATTCAGTATCTTTCTATTCTTTTAATGAATGAACTCAATTCTATGATCTTTTCTCTTAGATCCACCTTCATAATGTCCCAGAGATTTTGATATCTTGTATCACTATTCTCATGTACTTTGAAGTATTTTTTAAATTTCTTCCCTGATTTTTTCTGCTATCCATATATCCTTCAATAGTGAATTATTTAGTCCAGGTGTTAGTTTAGTTTCTACTTTTTGTCCTATCATTGATTTCTTATTTCATTTTATCATAAATGGATAGAATGCAAGGTATTATCCCTTTTTTTTTTGTATCTGCTAGTTGCTTTGTGGCCTAAAACATGGTCTATTTTAGAAAATGTTCCATGTACTTCTGAAAAGAGGTGTATTTGGTCATTGATGGATGAAATATTCTATGCATGTCTGTTAAGTCTATATTATTGATTGTATTTTTTAGTTCTTAGCTTCTTGTTTTGGGGTTTTGTTTGGTTGATCAATCTAGTGTTGAGACAGCTGTGTTACAGTCATCCAGTATTGTGTTGTGGTCTATTTGATTCTTGATATTAAGGAGAGTTTGTTTGATGTATGTAGCTGCTCAATTATTTGGGACATAAGTATTTATAAATGTTGTTTCTTCTTGAATGATTCCCTTACGCAGCATGAAATGGGCTTCTTTGTCTCTTTTGATTAACTTTGGTTTGAAGTCATTTTATCTGACATAGGAATAGAATCCCCTGCTTATTTATAAGGACCATTGTTTCACCTGTGGATGTCTTTGTCTATGAGGTGAATCTCTTGGAGACAGAATATTGTTGGGTCTTGTTTTTAATCCAATCAGCAAGCCTCTGTCACTTGACTAATAAGTTTAGACCATTTACATTCTGTGGTATTAAAGATGCTTTTGTATTACCTGTCATTTTGGTTTATTTCTAGTTTTTAAGTTGAATTAGATTATCCTTTGATTGAATATTCTTGTAGTATTGTTTCTCCCTCTGCTGGTTTTCATTTTTATTCTTCATTTCTTCTTCATGAAATATTTTATTGAGTATGTTTTGAAGTGCTGGCTTTCTAGTTATAGATTCTTTTAATTTTGGTTTATCATGGAAGTTTTTTTTACTTCATCTTCAAATCTGAAGCTTAATTTTGCTGGATATAGTATTCTTGGTTGGTATCCATTTTCTTTGGCATATATTTTAACAAGACTTCCTAACTTTTAGTGTCTGGGTTGAAAAAATTGTCCGGGGTCCAGATTGGTTCACCTGTAAATGTGATCAGTCATTTTTATCTTGTTGCTCTGAAGTGCTCCTGTGTTTGCTGTGGTCATCATATGCACCCTCCGCTCTACAGGATACTTGTCACAGTTGTGAAGATCCTGGTGGCTGTCTGTGAGTACAAGATCTCTGGTTGTGAGTTTTCTGTGAGTGTTCTGTGGTGCAGAAGTATTACCCCAGCTAACACTGCTCTCTGAGGTACTATAGTGAAGGGTCTTTGGTAGTTCATCCTGATTCTTGTTTCTACTGTTCAAAGATGTGAATGGCAGGCATTGGTTCCCTCCATTTACTAAGACTAATGCAAAGTCTGCACATACCCAAACAATGCCCTGTCACTTCCCAGTTGTGATTATGGTTTATGGTTCAGGCTGTGCACCTGTTAAGCCTACAATTATCAGCCCCTTCCTGCTGTGTAGAGTGTGGTAATTTTCTGCTGGGTCTCTTTGTTAGTGGCTATTTAGGCAACTTCATTCTGACATGGTGCCATGATTCTGGAGACTGTCCCTAGACTTCACACAGTACCTCCTCCCAGTGTCAGTTGTTGGCCCCTGCTTTGTTTGGGGCCAAAGCTGCTTCTTTGTTGCCTATAAGTGAGGGGTCATTGAGCAGAGCCTTGCAGGGGTAGGCACACTTCCTGGTACAGGTCCCTCCCATCCCATTTGTTCCCCTTATTCCCTGTGAGGAGAAGGGAGAGGGGATTTCAACATTTTTCAACTAGTAATGGTCCTTCTAAAAGTTCTTTCTGACCATATTCTCAAGAGGTTCTACTGCAGGGGACTTCCCTCTGGTTTGCAGCTGTCTGGGCAGAGGGTGAAGCTGTGCTGATTTAAGAGGGTGACTAGTCCCCCCAGCTCAGTTTTCTTTTCATAATTTGACTTTAAGCTGTTTGCACTGTTTTGAGGGCCCATCTGTTACCATCAAGATATAAACTTTGTCTTTCTAACTCTTTTTAAGTGGACGAACTTAACAGAATATCTGCTCTGTTGCTCCTTTTCTCTCTGTTGTGCCTTTCCCCTTCTCATCAACGGGCTCAGGTTTGGGGTTAGGGCACTCAGAGTTTGTTTTCTACTGTGTTAACCTATCTTCCCGTCTCTCCAGGTCTCAGACCATGTCATACTGAGTCTTAGAGCATTTATTTTGTCATCCACCTCTCATTTCTGCTTTTTCTTCTTCACTGCCTCCTTTCTGTGTTGTGAGGAGATTAGGACTGGCTGCCTAGCTTGCTTCTGCAAAATTTTCTCATTTCAGACAGATTTTTATTTATCTAATCTTCCTACTGTTGGAAACAACTTTTGATTGCAATTTTTAGTGAGGGTCAACTTCATCCTGAAATCTGTCTGTGAAAGTTCTCGGAGATATTTATAATTTAGAATTTATAAATTCAACCAAAGAACTCTCTCTCAATGAAATGTGAAATATGAATCATTTATTATAGAGTTTAGTATGATTACATATGCTAATATTAAATAATATGTATTAGAGTTGTTATTCCATGTTTATTTCTAATTCCATGTTAATCACTAATAAACTGATGAAAATCTGCGCACATGGTGGCATGTGTGTAATTCAAGCAACTGTGGAGGCTGAGGCAGGCGGATTGCAAGTTCAGACAGTCTCAGAAACTTAGCAAGACTCTGCCTCAAAATATAAAAATTTTAAAAAAGGGCTGGGGATGTGGCTTAGTGGTTGAGCATCTCTGGGTTCAATCCCCAATATCCCCCAAAAAAACAGTTGGTAAAAATCTTTAATCATGTCTATCATGTCTGGCCTAATAAAATAGCATGGTATTGGTCTGGTGTGGGTTTCATTTTATTCATTTTCTTTACCTGTCAGTGTAGTGGTCCCTCATTTCTTCTACAGTGGCCTGAATGTCTCCTTGGCATCAGGGGCTGTTGTAAAAGCAACAAAATATATTCAGTACCTATAGTTCAAGTTCAGACTTTCCCTTCTCTTATGAAAAAAAATTCAAACCTATGGTTAAATTAAAAGAATGGTACAACAAATAGTATATTCTTTGATTACCCATTTGTTAACATTTTGCCATATCTATTCTCTTTCCTTTGTGTATATGTGTATTTACTGAATAATTTGAAATTAAATTGCAAAATCATGACATTCCATCCCTGAATTCTTAGTATTTGTCTCTATAGAAAAAGTAGAGTCTGGTCAGACCCCAATACCATTATTACATTTTGTTTCCTCAGTCTTATGGATATATGTGATTATTATTTGTGATTTTCTTTCATTGTGAAATGTTTTAAATTTTCTTGGACCCCCAATAATGGAGGATTATTTTTGTAGTAAAGGTCCTCCCTCTCTCCCTCCCCCTCTCTATTGTTTTTTCTTTCTTTCTCTTCTTCTCTCTTTTCTTTCTTTTTTCTTTCAGTGCTGGGGATTGATCCGAGGACCTCATGCATGCAAAGAAAGCACTCTATCACTGAGATATATCCCAATCTCCTTTGGAAAAAATTAAACCGATACATAAAAACTATATCAGCTAGGCATGGTGGTGCAAGCCTGTAATCCCAGCTGCTTGGGAGGATGAAGCAGGAGGATTGCCAGTTCAACGTCAGACTCAGCAACTTAGTGAGGCCCTAAGCAACTCAGCAAGACACTGTCTCTAAATAGAATACAAAAACAGGCTGAGAATGTGGCTCAGTAGTTGGGTGCCCCTGGGTTCAAACCCTGGTACAAAAAAGCAAAACAAAACAAACACACAAAAACCAACCACCCCACCTCTGTCAAAAAACCCCCCAAACTATACATATTTGATACATGCATATCTGGTGTAATGTTTAAATAAGAGTAAATACCTATCACTTCAAACATTTATTTATGGTAAAATATGTCACAAATGATATGATTTTATCCTTTTATGGTTGAATAGTATTTCACGGTGTATATGTACCATATTTTTCTAATCTGTTCATCTGTTGATGGATTCCTAGGTTGTTTCTATTTCATGGCTTTTGTGAATAGTGCTGCATTATAAGGAAGTGCAATTGTTTATTCAACACATTGATTCCATTTTCTTTGGATATATGCCTAATAGTAGGACAATTGGATCATATGGATCATATGATAGTTCTGTTTTTCTTTCTTTCCTTTTAAATTTAAATTTATGCATAGTAGTTTTGTCTATTCCAAAATCATACATGCATAGAATTTGATTTCAGTTCATGTTGCCCCATTTTCCATCCCATTCTCCTTTCCCTCCCCTGTTCTCCTTCCTCTACCCTGCTAGGCTTCCTTTGCTCATCTATTTATTTATTTTTTTGGTTTTGTTACTTATACATAATGGTGAAATTCCCTGCAATATATTTATATATGTACATAACCCAATTAAAAAAATCTTTCTACATTGTCTCCCCTTTGCTACCCCTCAACTCTGCCTCTAGATTTCCTTCTTCTACACTGCTAATCTTCCCTATATCTTTATGATAGCCTCTCCTTTCCTCCTCCTTTCCTTTATTTTATACCGGCTCCCACATATGAGAGAAAACATTTGGCCTTTGAGTGTCTCAGTCTGGCTTATTTCACTTAGCATTATGTTCTCCATTTCCATTAATTTATCAGCAAATGGCATAATTTCATTCTTCTTTATATACTCCACTGTGTGTGTATACCAAAATTTCTTAATCCATTCATCTATCTGTAGGGACTAGAGTTGATTCCTTAATTTAACTATTAAGAATTCTGCTACAAACATAGAGTTGGTTGTATTACTACAGTATGCTGATTTTAGTTCTTTTGGGAAAATGCCAAGGAGTGGGATAGCCCAGTCATATAGTGGTTACATCCCCTTCTTGAGGAGTCTTCATAGTTTTGCAGAATGATTATTCTGTCTGCAGTTCCACCAACAATTTATATGTGTACTATTCCCTCATATTTTCACCAACATTTATTATTGTTTGTATTCTTGATTCTTGCAGTTTTGTTTTGAATTTCCCTAATTGCTAGAGATGTCGAACATTTTTTTTCATATATTTGTTGGTCAGGGGTTTTTCTTCTTTTGAGAATTTCTGTTAAGTTCTTTTGCCCATTTATTAACTGGATAATTTTCTTTTGGTGTTAATTTTTTGAGTTCTTTATATATTTTGGATATTAATCCCCTATCAGAGGAGTAGGTGGTGAAGATTTTCTCCCTTTCTGTAGGCTATCTCTTCACCCTCTTAATCATTCCTTTGCTATGCAGAAGCTTTTTAATGTGAAGGAGTCCCACTTATCGATTCTTGGTTTTATTTCTTGTGCTTTTGGGTGTCTTGTTAAGAAGTCAATTCTAGCACCAATGAGATATGGTGACCCTATGTTTTTTTCTAGCAACTGCAAAGTTTCTAGCCTAATTCCTAAATCTTTCATGTATTTCAATTTGAGTTTTGTGCTAGGTGAGAGAGAGGGATCTAGTTTAATTTTTCTATATGTAGCAATCCAGTTTGCCCAGCATCATTTGTTAAAAAGACTGTTTTTTCTCTAAAATATATTTTTGACACCTTTGTTAAATATCAGACAGCTGTGTGTACGTGTATTTGTCTCCGTGTTTTCTATTCTGTTCCATTGTTAGTATGTATTTTGATACCAATACTGTGTAGTTTTTGCTACTACAGCTCTGTAGTGTAATTCAGATCAGGTATTGTGCTGCGTCCTTCATTGCCTTTCTTGATCAGCATTGCTCTGTCTATTCTGAGTCTCTTATTCTCCCAAATGGCATTGATAATTTGATGGAGATATTTTTGATTTTGTGTATTGCTTTAGGCAGTGTGGCCATTTTGACAATATCCAAAAACACATGATGTGTTTCCATCTTCTTAGGTCTTCTTCAATTTCTTTCTTCAGTGTGTTATACTTTTCATTGTAGAGCTCTTTTTCCTCCTTGGTTAGGTTAATTACCAAATATTTTATTGCATTTTTTTGAGGTTAGTCTGAATTGGTTTTCCCAATTTCTACCATTGATTCCCATCACTAATGGGGTATAGGAAAGCTATTGATTTATGGCTGTTGATCTTGTATCCTGATGTTTTGCTAAACCTATTTATAATCTCTAGAAATCTTCTGGTGAAGATTTTGGGGTCTTGTAGTTATAGGATCATGTGGTCATCAAACAAAGATAGTTTGACTTTTTCGTTTCCTATTAGTATCCCTTTGATTTTTTTTTTCTTGCCTGATCTGTCTGGTTAATGTTTTGAGGACTATATTGAATAGGAGTGGTGTGAGGAGACAGCCTTGTCTTGTTCCTGGTTTTAGAAGAAATGATTTTAGTTTTCTCCATTTAGTATGATGCTGGCTTTGGGTTTGTCACAAATGGCCCTTATGATGCTGAGGTAAGATCCTTCAATTACTAGCTTCTCTAGCATTTTTAACATGAATGGGTGTTAGATTTTGTCAAAGGCCTTTTCTACATCTATGGAGCTGGTCATGTGATTTTTATCCTTAATTCTGTTTTAAGTGGTGAATTACATTTATTGACTTGCATATATTGAACCAACCTTGTATCCCTGGAATGAAACCAACTTGCTCATGGTCTATTATCTTCTTGATATGTTTTTAAAAATTTTTATTTGTTCTAATTAGTTATACATGACAGTAGAATTCATTTATACATTTTGATAAATCATACATAAATGGAGTATAATTTCTCATTCTTCTGATTGTACATGTTGTAGGATCACAGCAGTCATGTAGTCATATATGTATATGAGGTAATAATGTCTCTTTCACTCTACTATCCTTTCTACCCCAAATCCCCTCCCTTCCTTTCCCTCCCCTCTACCTAATGCAAAGTAATTGTATATTTTCCTAACTGACTCCCCTTATTGTGAATTAGCATCCACATATCAGAGAAAACATTTGGTCTTTGGTTTTTTGGGTTTGGCTTATTTCACTTAGGATGATATTCTCCAACTCCATCCATTTAACAGCAAATGCCATAATTTCACTGTTCTTTAAGTTTGAGTAGTATTCCATCATGAATATATATGCCACATTTTCTTCATCCATTCATCAGTTGGAGGGCACCTAGGTTGGTTCCATAGTTTAGCTATTGTGAATTGAGCTGCTATAAACATTGATGTGGCTACATCACTAAAGTATGCTGATTTTAAGTCCTTTGGATATAAACCAAGGAGTGTGATAATGGTCAAATGGTGGTTCCATTCCAAGTTTTCTGAGAAATCTCCATATTCTTTCCATAATGGTTGCATCATTTTGCATTCCCAGCAGCAATGTATGAGTGTACATTTTTTCCCCACATTCTCACCCACATTGTTGCTTGGATTCTTGATAATTGTTATTCTTATTGGAGTGAGATGAAATTTTAGTTTTGATTTGCATTTCTCTAATGTCTTAGAGATGTTGAACATTTTTTCATATGTTTGTCGATCAATTGTTTATCTTCTGTAAAGGGTTTATTCAGTTCCTCAGCCCATTTATTGATGGGGTTCTTTGATTTTTAGTGTTTAGTTTTTTGAGATCTTTTTTTTTTGAACCAGGGATTGAACTCAGGGACACTCGGCCACTGAACCACATCCCCATCCCTATTTTGTATCTTACTTTATTTTATTTTACTTTATTTTATTATTTTATTTTATTTTATTTTTTATTTTATTTTATTATTTTAATTTAATTTAATTTAATTTAATTTAATTTAATTTTATTTTTTTGAACCAGGGATTGAACTCAGGGACACTTGGCCACTGAGCCACATCCCCAGCCCTATTTTGTATTTTATTGAGAGACAGCATCTCACTGAGTTGCTTAGGGCCTTGCTAAGTGGCTGAGGCTGGCTTTGAACTTGTAATCCTTCTGACACAGCTTCCAAGTCGCTTGGATTACAGGCATGCGCCACCACGCCCGGCTATTTTTTGAGATCTTTATCCTAGAGATTAATGCTTTATCTGAGGTGCATATCGTGATGAATTTCTTCCAATCTGTAGGCTCTCTCTTCATGTTATCAATTGTTTCCTTTGCTGAGAAGCAGCTTTTTAATCCATCCCATTTATTGATTCTTGATTTAATTTCTTGCACTCTAGGGATCTTGTTAAGGAAGTCAGATTGTTAGCCAACATGGTGAATATTGGGCCTACTTTTTCTTCTATCAGGTGCAGAGTCTCTGTTCTAGTGCCTAAGACTTTGCTCCACTTTGAGTTTTGTGTAGGGTGAGAGATAGGAGTTTAATTTCATTTTGCTACATGTGGATTTCCAGTTTTGCCAGCACCATTTGTTGAAGAGGCTATCTTCTCTTCAAGGAATGTTTCTGGCACCTTTGTCTAGTATGAGACAAATGTATTTATGTGGGTTTGTCCCTGTGTCTTCTATTCTGTACATTTGGTCTGCATGTCTATTTTGATGCCAATGCAATGCTGTTTTTGTTACTATGGCTATGTAGTATCATTTAAGGTTGGGTATTTTGCTGCCTCCTGCTTCATTCCTCTTCAATCCTTAGCAAGGATTGCTTTGGCAATTCTGGGTCTCTTATTTTTCTAAATGAATTTCATGATTACTTTTTCTAGTTCTATGAAGAATGTCATTGGGATATCAATACGAATTGCATTAAATTTGTATAACACATTTGGTAGTATGGCCATTTTGACAATATTAATTCTGCCTATCAAGGAGCAGGGAAGGTCTTTCCATCTTTTATGGTCTTCTTCAAATTCTTTCTTTAGTGTTCTGTAGTTTTCATTGTAGAGGTCTTTCACCTCTATTGTTAGATTGATTCCTAAGTATTTTATTTTATTTTATTTTATTTTATTTTATTTTATTTTATTTTATTTTATTTTATTTTATTTTATTTTATTTTTTTAGGCTACTGTGAATGAGGTAGTTTCCCTAATTTTTTTTTCAGTGGATTTATTACTGATGTACAGGAATGCATTTGATTTATGGATGTTGATTTTATATCCTACTACTTTGTTGAATTCATTTATTAGTTCTAGAACATTTCTGGTAGAATTTTTGGATCTTCTAAATGTAGAATCATGTCATCAGCAAATAGTGATAGTTTGAGCTCTTCTTTACCTATTTGCATACCTTTAATTTGTTTCTTCTGTCTAAGCTCTGGCTGTAGTTTCAAGGAAAATATTGAATAAAAGTGGTGAAAGAGAGTATCCTTGTCTTGTTTCTGTTTTTAGAGGGAATACTTTCAATTTTTCTCCATTTAGAATGATGTTGACCTTGGGTTTAGCATAGATAGCTCTTACAATGTTGAGGTATGTTCCTGTTATCCCTAGTTTTCTAGTGTTTTGAACATGAAGGGGTGCGGTATTTTGTCAAATGCTTCTTATGCATCTATTGAGATGATCATATAATTCTTGTTTTTAAGTCTACTGGTATGATGAATTATGTTTATTGATTTCCATATGTTGAACCAACCTTGCATCCCTAGGATGAACCCCACTTGATCATGGTGCACTATCTTTTAAATATGTTTTTGTATGTGATTTGTCAAAATTTTATTGTGAATTTTTGCATCAGTGTTCATCAGGGATATTGGTCTGAAGTTTTCTTTCCTTGATGTGTCTTTGTCTGATTTTGTTATCAGGGTGATACTAGCCTCGTAGAATGAGTTTGGAAGGGTTCCCTCCTTTTCTATTTCATGGAATAATTTGAGGAGTATTGGTGTTAATTCTTCTTTGAAGGTCTTGTAGAACTCAACTGAGAATCCATGTGGTCCTGGGCTTTAATTTGTTGGTAGGCTTTTAATGGCATCTTCTATTTCATTGCTTGAAATTGATCTGTTTAAATTGTGTATGACCTCCTGATTCAGTTTAGGTAGGTCGTATATCTCTAGAAATTTGTCAATGTCTTTGAGATTTTCTATTTCAAGTGAGTATAAGTTTCAAAATGGTTTCTAATTATCTTCTGTATTTCAGTAGTGTCTGTTGTGATATTTCTTTCCTTTTTCATCATGAATTTTAGTCATCTGAGTTTTCTGTCTCATTCTCTTCATTAGTGTGGCTAAGGGTTTATCAATTTTATTGATTTTTTTCAAAGAATCGACTTTTTCTTTTGTCATTTTTTTCAATTGCTTCTTTTGTTTCATTCATTTCAGCTCTGATTTTAATTATTTCCTGTCTTGTACTGCTCTTGGTATTGATTTGTTCTTCTTTTTCTAGGGCTCTGAGATGTAATGTTAGGTTCTTTATTTGTTGGCTTTTTAATGAATGAGCTCAATGCCATGAACTTTCCTCTTAGCTCTGCTTTCATAGTGTCCAAAAGATTTTGATATGTTGCATCAGTGTTCTCATTTACCACAAATCATTTTTTAATCTTTAAAAAATTTCCTCCCTAATTTCTTCTGCTATCCATTCATCATTCAATAGGATGTTAATAAGTCTTCAAATGTTGCAATAGCTTCTATTTTGTATTTTATTGTTGATTTCTATTTTTAGTTCATTATAAGCTGATAGAATGCAGGGTAGTATTTCTATTTTTTTTATTTGCTAAGATTTTCTTTGCGGCATAGCATATGGTCTCTTTTTTTAAAATTTATTTAATTTTGATTCATTCTATACAAGTGGAGTACAGCTATTGTTTCTCTGGTTGTACACAAAGTAGAGTCACACCATCTGTGCATTCATACATGTACACAGGGCAATGATGTCTGTTTCATTCTGTTATTATTCTCACCCCCCCACCCTGACTCCACCCCTTCCCTCTATGCTATCTATCCTTCCTCCATTCTTGCCTCCCTTCCACGTGCATTATGCATCATCATTCACTTATCAGAGAGATCATTCGGCCTTTGGATTTTTGGAATTGGCTAATCTCACTTAGCATGACAGTCTCCAACATCATCCATTTACCTGCAAATGCCATTCTTTTTTATGGCTGAGTAATATTCCATTGTGTATATATACCACAGTTTCTTTATCCATTCATTTATTGAAGTGCATCTAGGTTGGTTCCACAATCTAGCTATTGTGAATTGAGCAGCTATGAACATTGATGTGGCTGCATCACTGTAGTAATCTGATTTTAAGTCCTTTGGGTATAGGCCAAGGAGTGGGATAGCAGGGTCAAATGGTGGATCCATTCCAAGTTTTCTAAGGAATCTCCACACTGCTTTCCAGAGTGGCTGCACCAACTTGCACTCCCACCAGCAATGTATGAGTGTACCCTTTTCCCCACATCCTCGCCAACACCTGTTGTTGCCTGTATTCTTAATAAAAGACGTTCTAATTGGGGTAGGATGAAATCTTAAGGTGGTTTTGATTTGCATTTCTCTTATAACTAGGGATGTTGAACATTTTTTCATAAATCTGTTGATTGCTTGTAGATCTTCCTCTGTAAAGTGTCTGTTCATTTCCTTGACCCATTTATTGATTGGGTTATTAGTGTTCTTGGTGTAAAGATTTTTGAGTACTTTGTAGATCCTGGAGATTAGTGCTCTATCTGAAGTATGTGTGGCAAGGTGTGAGTGGTACTCTGAAGGTTCTTTCTTCATATTGCTGATTGTTTCCTTTGCTGAGAAAAAGCTTTTTAGTTTGACTCTATCCCAATCATTGATTCCTGCTTTTATTTCTTGCGCTTTGGGAGTCATGTTAAGGAAATCTGGTCCTAGGCCAACAAAATGAAACTAAATCCATATCTCTCACCCTGTACAAAACTCAACTCAAAATGGATCAAGGACCTAGGAATTAGACCAGAGACCCTGCACATAATAGAAGAGAAAATAGGTCCAAATCTCCCTCATGTTGGCCTAGGAACAGATTATTCATTCCTTTGGTTTTTGTCTCTGTGCCTTCCTCAATCCCAATAACTCTTAAGTTTGGTCTTTTCATGATGTCCCATAATTCTTGGAGGTTCTGTTCATGATTCCTTACCATCTTCTCTGTCTGGTTGAGTTTGTTTTCAAGATCAAATATTTTGTCTTCATTGTCTGAGGTTCTGTCTTTCAAGTGATTTAACCTGTTGGTTATGCTTTCTATTGAGTTTTTAATTTGGTTTATTGTAACCTTCATTTCAAGAATTTCTGTTTGTTTTTTTTCAGAATCTCTATCTCTTTATTGAAATGACCTTTTGCTTCCTGCATTTGCTCTTTTAGCATTGCCTGCATTTGCTCTCTTGACTCCTTGTTCGCTTCTCAGATCATTTTAATTATGTACAACTCCCTTTCTGGCAATGCTTCTGCCATGTTGTCATTGGGTTCTTTTGGTATATATCTGAGTCCATTTTGGACAATTTCTTCCCATGTTATCTCATGTTGCTAGTTTATCTTCCCCTCTAGTTGTGCAAATCCTAGGTATTGCAGTTTCTCCTTAAAGACTTATAGGGTTCCTGCCTATTTTCAATACCGCTCCTTGAATTGAGAGATCAATATTAGCAGCACACCATATAAATAATATGTGTCCTTAATCTAAATAGTCCCTATTAAGATATTAACAGTGTTGTCTTAATAAACAGAGATGAGTTCAAATTATTATCTACAGCATAACCAGTAAGTTTGCAATAAGGATTGCAATTCCTAGTGTTGGACAGGGAGAATGAGGAGGGGTATAGTACAAAGCAATAATGAGATAAGAAGTGAGTCTATAGATATACTATGTTATATGAATAGTGGAAGTGGAATTAAAAGAAAAAGGTTGTTAGTGTGAGAAAAAGATTCTCCAAGGAAATGGACATAGAAGAGGAAGATAGAGTGAAATATTAATAAAAGAAAAAGATAGAATAGGAAGATAGAAGATAGAAGAGGAAGATAGAGTGAAATATTAATAAAAGAAAAAGATAGGAATATAGTGGGTATATTAGGAATAATCATAGTAATACAATTAATTTAAAAACATTCTGCGATAAAAATATACCATACAGTTCAAACCTCTTATTTTTCAATGGTCTGATGTTTGAGAGGTGCTTGATCAAGCGGTGACCCAAGAAGGGTGCTGTCCCACTACGTTCAGGTTGGGAATGATCAATGCTTCTTGGCACAGGCGACCTAGTATTGCAGGTGATGATCAGTCACAGCACAGGCACTAGACTCTGGGCCAGGGTGTGGGCCTGGGCACTAGACCAAATTGGGGAGGGAGCACAGACCTGTGCTCAGTGATGGAGACACTGGGCTTGATGGTACAGGCAGGCCTGACCTACGCGCTGGGAACTCAGGCAGCCGCAGGTGGTTGCTCTCTCCCAGAGACACTGTAAAATGGCACTGAAAGACCTAATATCCACGCTGGGGACTCTGCTGCTTCAGGCAGTTGCTCTCTCCCTGAGACGTTGTGAAATGGAGCATATGGTCTCTTTTAGAGAAGGATCCATGTGCTGCTAAGAAGAAAGTATATTTGTTTGATGATGGATGAATGTATCTGTTTGCTATGTCCAAATTATTTATTGTATTTAGTTTTGTAGTTTCTTTAATTTTTCTTTTCTTTTTATTTTTTATTTTTGTAACAACTATCCAGTGGTGAGAGAGGTATGTTAAAGTCACCCAGTATTATTGTGTAGTGGTCTATTTGATTTTTGAAATTGAGAAGGGTTTGTTTGATGTATGTAGATACTACATTGTTTGGGGCATATATATTTATGATTGTTATGTCTTCTTGATGTATGATTCCCTAAAGGAGTATGAATTTCTTTCTTTGTCCCTTTTGAATAATTTCAGTTTGAAATCCACTTTTTCTGATATGAGGATGGAAAACCCTGCTTGTTGCAAAATCCATTTGAGTGATATGTTTTTACCAACCTTTCACTTTCAGTCTGTGGATGTCTTTTCCTAGGAAGTAAGTGAGTCTCTTGAAGACAGTGTATTGTTGGGTCTTTTTTAAAAATCCAATCTGCCAGTCTACGTCTTTTTTATTTTAATATTTGTTTTTTATTCAGTCTATGTCTTTTAATTGATGAGTTTAGGCCATTATTATTGAGATATAATTTTTATTCCCAGTCATTTTGGTTTAATTTTGTTTCTTAACTGGACTTAGTTTTTCCTTTGATTGACTTTTCCTTTAATGTAGTTCTTCCCTTTGCTGGTTTTCATTTGTTTTTTTTTTTTTTTCCCCTTTCCTCCTCATGGAATATTTTGCTGATAATGTTCTGTAGTTCAGGTTTTCTAGTTGTGAATTCTTTTAACTTTTGTTTATCATGGGAGGTTTTTATTTCATCTTCAATTCTGAAACTTAGTTTTGCTGGATATAAAATTATCAGTTAGCATCCATTTTCTTTCAGTGCTTGATGTATGTTATTCTCAGACCTCCTGAAAATTGAGGGTCTGGATTCAGAAATCAGCTGAGATCCTAATTGGTTTCCCCCTACATGTAATTTGATTTTTTTTTCTCTTGCAGCCTTTCAAATTCTATCATCATTCTGTATATTAGTCATTCTCATTATAATATGCCTAGGTGTGGGTCTGCTGTAATTTTGTACATTTGGGGTTCTGTAAGACTCTTCTATTTAATTTTTCATTTCATTCTTTTGATTTAGGAAATTTTCTGATATTATGTAATTGAAAAGATTGTGCATTCCTTTGGTTTTACTTCCTAGCCTTCCTCTATTCTGATAAATCTTTAATTTAGTATTTTCATGTTATCCCATATTTCTTGGAAGTTCTGTTCATGTTTACTTACCATCTTCTCTGAATGGTTGATTTATTTTAGAGTATTTATTTTGTTTTCATTGACTGAGGTTCTGTATTCCACATGGTCTAGTCTGTTGGTGATAGTTTCCATGTGATTTTTAATTTGGTTTTTTGTTTTCTTCATTTTGAGAATTCTTTTCATAATCTTTGCTTTTTACTGAAGTGATCTTTCACTTCCTGTATTTTCTCTTGGATGCCATCCTTTATTTCAAAGTACTGACATTTCTTGTACTGTGTTGTCTATGGCTTATATCATTGGAAAATCTTGATTTGTTTGAGGTACTTTTTTCCTTTGCTTTTTAGTGTTGTTTGTGTATCTTCCCATATAGCAGTATGGATCTGAAATAGTACAGTTTCTACCCTGTAGTCTTATAGTGTCCCTGAAGGCTTCCAGTACCTCACTTTTAAGGGGGAGACCAATATTAACAGCACCAATATAAACAATTTACAACCTTAAACCAAATAGTTCTTATTAAGGCACCTACAGTTTTGTTGCAACAAAAATAAATGATGTGTTCAATTATTGTCTACAATATAAACAGTAAATTTGCTAGACTTACTGTTTCAAATGGTGGAAAAAGAAGGGAGAAGTAGTGTAGGATGTGATGTTTATGAGGGAGAAGGGGAGAAGTTTGAGATAAAAATTTATCGTAAGAGCGAAGGAGGAATTAATAGTGGTTGGCTGTGAACATGAGAGAAGTGATAAAGAGAATCCAGGGAGACAGATAAGTGAGAGAAAAAAAATGAATTCATATTTTTAAAGTAAAAATATAAGAATATTCAACAAAAGTATAATATACTGTTCAGACATCCTATTCCTCAATAAATTGATGGATTCAAAGATGGTAGAGATATGAGGGGGGAGTAAAGTCTCTATGGAAAATTGAATGATTGCTTCTGTTGGCTTTCAAAAATTTTGTCAGCTTTCCTTCTCCATCAACATGTGGGGTTGTCTGAAGTTTGATAGTAGCTCCTATTCTGTGGCTGCCAGACTGGTTGACTGGGCAAGCCAATAGCAAGATGCCCTCACACCCTCTTCCAATCTTCCCACTCATTGCAGGTGGCCCCTTCTATTCCTGCACACTTCAGGACTTTCTGAGCTAAAGAGAGCCTGGTTTTCTCCTGTACTCCCTCTGGGGAACTGCCTCCAGTCTCTGGCTTTCCCCAGGCCTTGGCTGGTGTCCCCAAATGGAGGCAGCTGCACCCTGAGATGGCAGCGGTGGTGGAGGCAAACCTGCAGGACCCTTGGCCCTGGACTCCCAGGCCATGGCTGGTGTCCCACGATGGTGGTGGTCAATATAAGTAAACTTGCAGGTACCCTGACAATGAATTTCCACCCAGCAGACAGTGGATGCTCCACAGGTGGTCTGCAGGCAAACAGCGGCAGATCAGCGGGTGGATGTTGGGTGGTGGGCCATGAGAAGGCAAAAGGTGGGCAATGGGCAGGCAAAGGGCCAGTCTCATTTCTTATGTGGGGAAATATTCTGTAACTATCTCATTGAAAATATTATTAATGTCCTTAGCTTGCATCTCCATGTTTTTTCTATCACAATAATTCTCAAGTTTGGTCTCTTGATATTGTCCTAGAGTTCTTATATTTTCTGATCATGTTCTGTCATATTTTCCCTTTACTTTTGTGTACTCAAGTTCATATGCCCTGTCTTCAAGGCCTGACATTCTGTCTTAAAGGGATAATGATCTGTCTTCTACACAATCTCATCTGTTGGTCATACTTTCAAGTAAATTTTTTATATGATTAATTGGATCTTTCATTTCTAGGAGTTCTGATTTGTTTCTTTACACTGTTTCCATTTCTTTATTGAAGAGGTTCTTTATCTCCTATATTCACTCTCTTAATTCATTCCTTACATCTTCTTTTAGTTCATTAATATTTTAATAATCACTTTTTAATAATATTTCTCTGGATTTTGTCCACTCCAATATCAGTGGACAATATCCTTTATTGGGGGATTATAAATTTTAGAGGGATATTTTTTCACCAACTTTCTCATGTTTTCAGAGGTCTTGGGCTTGTACATCATTGACACAGATTTCCCATCCTCTTTTTTATGTGTTCTTTTATGTGTAATTACCTTATTTGTTCTGGAACCTCCCTATTTTTAATGTGTGAGTAGATGTCAAGGGGTGGGACCTGAGGTCCCTTTCTAATTGTTCTCGATTGGGTCCTTGTTGTTGATTTGGAATTTTTGTCTCCTCAGTTATTTGAGTTGGTGTAATGTTAAGGCTCAGGTGGGGTTAGATTATCTGTGGGTTAGATTAAATGCACTGTTGCTAGGTTGAGGTATGAGTATTCCTCATCAGCAGGATCTCTACTCTGTGATCTGGAAGTTTCCCAATCTCTTTTCCAACCTCTCTTAGAGAGTAGGGGGAGTCAGGAATGTCAGTAATATCAGCAACTGATGTACAGCCTTAAGATAAATGTCCAGTGTCTACTTTGACATCTAAACACTAATTGCCACCTGTGTAGGAATTGTGGGTTTAGCATTTCACAACAGTATGAACAATAAAAAGCTGTGCATTAGATCACAAGTGTCTACTAAGTTGTCCACTGTGTTAATAATCACAACTTGAATCAGGTAGGAATTATATAAGCTGTATAATTTCTATTATTTAGTGGAATTACTGTTTCTTAAGTAGTAGAAAATAGAGTAGGAAGGCAAGAAAAAAATCAAAATGTTTTGAAGTGATCAGAGGAGAAACAGGTGATAGGGACCTGATGTTAGCTGCAAAGAAGAAAGAATAATAAGTTAACTGAAATTAATTGAGAAAAGCCAAGAGGAGGCAGGAACAGGAAATTTTGGCTATCACTGGGGGAAGAGAGTAAAGAAGAGGAGATGAGAGAACCCAGAACCTAGTTATCGATAAACCAGCAAATGTAAGATGGAAACAGCTGGAACCCTCATGTAATTGTGTCCCAGTTAAGCCTAATCTAGGCTAAATAATGAGCACATGCAGGAGAGAGACATTAACATTTAAATTATATTAATATAACAATGACAACATACACAACCACACATGCACACTCACATATACACAAAATCATGCATAATGAAAAAAGTGTAAAATAATACAATATGTGAAATGATGTTTGAAAAGATTTTGTAAATTTAAAAAGTAAAAAGTGGGAATATGGAGAAAAAAGAAATAAGAAGAAAGAGCAAAAAAGAAAAAAATAATGAAAGTTATTGAGAGATAGAGGGCTTGTTTCCATAGTCATGGTAAAATTTGTTGGCAGGGATGGATTATCAGTTTTTGTATTTATATATATTTTTTGGCTTTCTGTATTTTGTCACTGTCTTGTGTTCCTTGCCTCGCTGCCCCTGGGTGCAGTAACCCTCAGCTTCCAATTTCTCAGTGTTGTGTAGGATAGACAACACTCAGTGTTGTGTAGGGAATGCTGATGAATTATGTAAACCTGAAGCAGGGGTGATGCAGAGTTCTAGATTGGAGTTTCCAATTGTTAGGGTTTGGACTTTGGTGGGTTTTGAAACTGTGTTGGTAGATATTTGAGATTTGGTCTACTATCCTTGTAGAGCTTCCTATCTCTGCTGGGCTTCTGAAATTCAGGGGCTTTTGCAAAGATCCACTTTGAGAGCCTAGGATCTATGCTTCCACAGGTTTCACCCTTACTGCTATGGATGTGAATTACTGGGTATCTGCCCTGGGTGTTGATGCATTTGTGTGCCACAGTGAGCATCTTCACAATACCTCTTATTGGGTGCCAGGTATTATGAATTTTTTTTTCCTTTTGGGATCCAGAGGATAAATGGTTCAGACAAAATATTCATCATGCTTATTTCAGTCTCTCTGGTTCAGGCATCCTAAAGTTACTGACTTTCAACTTTCCGTAGGCCTATGAATTTTTTTTTTTTCACAGTTCAATATTATGTTTCAGTTAGGTTCCTTTGTTAACCCCCTCACTGAGGAGCAGTTTTCCTGCTTTGTAAGTCTGGTGCCAGGGAACTGCTGGGCTGTGCTTCCTTTCTCTGTTCTGCCATCTTCACAGTCAGTAGCTTTATTTTGAAGCTTCTGAAGAACTTTTATGTTGTTTTCCATAATGGCTATACTAGTTTACAGTGTGAAAGGGCTCTCTTTTCTCCAGGTTCTCCCCAGAATTTGTTATCTTTCATCTTTTTGAGAACAGACATTTTAACTAGAGAGATGTGATGTATCACTTATGTTTTGATTTTTCTGGTAACTATGATGAACATTTTTCATGTAACTGTTGGTCATTTAACAGTGTGTTCCTTTGGGAAAAATGTGTCAAGATGCATTGTCCATTTTAAATCATATTTTTTTCTTTCTTCTTTCCTTTCCTTTCTACTTTTTTTTTTTGCTATTTATTTGAGTTCCTTATACCTTCTGGATATTGACCCTTTGTTAGATGTATAGTTTGTAAATATTTCCTCCCATTCTATAGGTTGTTCTTTATTTAGTAGTTGTTTTCTTTCCTGTGGAAAAGTCTTTTCATTTGATGTAATTCTATTTGTCTATTTTTTCTTTTTTCCTATACTTTTGGGGTTCTGAAACATGTCCCTGTTTCCTTCTGGTAGTTTCATAATTTCGGGTCTTACCTTTGGGTCTCTAATTGAGTTGATTTTTTAACTGGTCAGAGATAAGGGTTTAGTTTCATTCTGCATGTGGATATTCAACTTTTTCAGCACTATTTATTGAAGAGACTATCCTTTTCCAATGCTTGATCTTAGACTTTCTCAAAAACACATAGATGTATATGTTTACTCCTAGGCTCTCTATTACATTATTTTGGACTATATGTCTATATTTATGTTGATACTATACTGTTTAATTACCATAACTTGGTAGTATGTTTGAAGTCAGATAGTGTAATGCCTCTTTTGTTTTTTTAAATTTATTTTTACTCTAGATTGCTCTGGCTCTTGTATCAGTAAGCTTTTCATCATTGTGACCAAAACACCTCACAAAGACAACTTAGAGGAAGAAAAGGTTTTTTTTGGGTTCATAGTTTCAGAGGTCTCAGTCTGTTGCAAGTCAGAAACACCATGGTGGTACAGCATAGCAGAGGAAAACTCTGTCAGTCCATGGATATTGTTTTTGGAGTCTCTCACTCCTTTCAGTTCTATTAATATTTGCTCCAATATTGAGTGCATATATATTTTTAAGGGTTATTTCTTCTTGTTGAATTGACCCTTTTTTTTGTCATTTTAACTGCTTTTGTTTTAAAATGTATTTTGTCTAATGTAAGTATGGCTAACCTTGCTTTCTTTTGGATTCCATTAGCATGGAGCATCTTATTTCATCCCTTCACTTCAAATCTATACATGTCCTTAGAGGTGAAGTGAGTTTCTTGTAAGTACCATATAGTTAGGTTTTTTTCTTAATTAATTCAATCATTCTGCTGTTTAGTTGGAGAATTTAATTCATTTACCTTTAAGGTAATTATTAATAAGTACTGTCTTACCACTGGCATTTTGTTGTTTTCTAGTTTTAGTGTAATTTCTTACTGTGTTTTAGTTATCCTCTGAGGTTAAGTGATTTTCTGAGCTAGTATGATTTGATTCCTTGTTTATTATTTCTGGTATGTCTATTTTAAATTTTTGTTTGTACTTATCTTGAGGTTTACAAATCTTTTAATTATAACTATTTAAAAATACTATCAATGTAACATTGGTCATACAGATAGGAAAAGAGAGAAATAGAACTCTGATAAAATCCTCTATATTTATTCTTTATTCTTTCCCACAGTTTGGTTTTGATGTTCCATTTTATATCATTCTATAACATTTGAAGTAAGTAATGTAGTTTGTATTATTCTTAATTATTCTTCTTTGTACTAAAGATGTGAGTGGTTTACACATCAGGTTTACAATATTAGAGCATTCTGTGTTTGTCTATAAAGACTAGTGAGATTTTAGGCTTTCCAGTATTTTCTTCTTACTCATTAGTATTTCTACCTTTCATTTGAATTACTCCTTTTAGCATTTCTTGTAGAACAAGCCTGCTGGTGATAAATTCTCCGTTTTTGTTTATTAAAAAGTGCCTTTAGCCTATTTTAATTTCTAAAGGATAGCAGTTTGATAAATATTCATCATTGGCAGGTTGACAGTTTTTCTTTTTCTTTCAGTACTGTGAAAATTCTCAAGCTTCTCCCTTCTATAAGGTTTCTTCTGGGAAATCTGCTGTCAAGTGAATTGCTGCACCCATATGTTATTTGTTTCATTTTTGTTGCTCTTTGAAAATCCTTCTTTATCTTTAAACTTTCAGAGCTTTATTATAGTATGTTTTGAAGTAGACATGGCTGGATTGAATTTCACTAGTGATCTATGACCTTCCTGTACTTGGATATTTGTATCTTTCTCTAGGTTTGGTGAGTTTTTTGTTTGAATAAGCTTTCTACCCCTTTGGCATTGTGTAGTCTCTTTTGAACCTCCATAACTTGAATATTTGCTCTTTTAATGCTGTCCCAAAGTTCTGGTAAAGTTTCTTCATTCCTTTTTCTTCTTCTTTTTTTTTTCCTTCTCTGTGCATTTTCAAATAGCCTAACATAGAGCTCAATAATTCTTTTTTTCTGTTTGATCTATTATGCTATTGATGCTGTTTCATTTTTAGTGTGCTTTTCATTTCAAGAATTTGTGTTTGACTTTTTAAAATTATTTCAATCTCAAGGGGAAACATAGGCAGAGAGGAAGGCATGGTGAATAAAATCAACCTGGGTAAACCTGTGGAATAGGGGGAAGTTGATCTTAAGTGACCTAGAGATGGTGGGGCAAGTTAATGATCGAAGAGTGATCAGAATTGCTTGACTTCTGAGTAGAGTATCACGGAGGGAATCATATATAAGTGGCCATGTGCCAGTGAGCAGAGGTGGGAAATCTGGAGTTCATAAAGGGCATTTTCAGCTTGACACAGCAGTCACATGTTGAGGGGTTCAGCACATCTCTGGACAGGATTACTGTCCAGATAGTTGCAGAAAGGATTGTGCCTTGGATGATTCAGGCTGGGGATACCAAGGGAGAGAGCCCCTTGTGGTGCTGCCAGCTCAAATGAGCAGTTTGGAAGAGACCAGAAACTTGTCAGACAGGCATGTTTGCAATCTCCATCTGACCGTGGGTAATTTACATCCATGGCAGTAAAATGTGGGAGACCTGTGGAGGGTTAGATTCCCTCTTCTAAGAGTGGAATTTTTGGGAGGTTCCTGAGGGCTAGACATCCAGCTGGGATTGATGTCTGCCCAGCAATGGGAGTATGGGTCTAATTTCAAATAACTTCTGACAAAATTCCAAAATATAGTCAGAAGTAAACCCCAGCCACTGGAACTTGCTATTTAGAACTCTGCATCAGTCCTGCTCTGGGAGTACATCAATCATAAGGACTCCCCAGTCTATACTGTTCCATAGGAAACAGAAAGCTACTCTAGCCAGCTTTGGCTTCAGGGCATAACTGCTTGAAACCTGGCAAGAAACACAAAGAAAGAAAGAAGTCAGATTTCCCAGCCCTTTGATTCAAGTGTTACAGAGTAATGCAAAAAATGGCACAGCTTAAGCAATGAACACCCATCTTTGCCAACGGATTAGACCACCTCAATGGAAACAAATCTTTTATTTCTTATTAAGAATTTTCCCCATATTTCCCCTTCTTTTTAATTTTAAATTTCACGTTATTTTATTTTTATCCTTTTTCATCCGTGTGATTGTGTATGTGCATGTGTGTGTTCTTGCTATGTTGATAGGTTTGAGAATGTATATATACTATACATATATTTCCTTCATTTTAATTGCTTTTTTTTCATCCAATTGCCATTTAGCCTCGTTTGACTTTGTTGGGGTAAAAATTTATGGGGGTTTGATTTGAGTTTTTGTTTTGTTCTTCTTATTACTCTATCACTTTATTCCAGCTCTAATAGCCAACTTTTCTTGTTTCTGCCTCCTCCTCTTATTTTATTGCTTTTAGTTATTTTTTATTCCTCCTTCTTTGTAGCTATCACCTACTACCTCTCTTCTTATTCCTCTGTGTTCACTTTTAAAATATTTTAAATCTTCTGTCTTCCTACCTTATTTTTCTTCACTTAAGGAACTATAATATCTGACAGACCTATTTATTTTATATAATTTCTATCCCATTCATGTTGATGTAATTATTAATAAAATGGATGATACAGTTGACCTGATGTTTAATGTTTGTTCTAATTCATGACTATTTAATGCTGGTGCTTATGTTAAATGCTAATCCTGCTATCTTCAAGTGACAGAAAGTATTATAGATGTCATAGTAGGCATTGGACATTTATTTAAGACCCTGCATTGATTGCTACTATTATTGTTATTCCTTAATGCTCTTTTCTCTAAGAGAGGCTAAGAAGTGGTTGGGACACTACAAGTTCATAGGGTAGAGAACTGCTGCTGAGTACACTCACAATGTAGCAAAGTAATAGCAAATTTCACTCTACATATGAACTAGCCCCACTTGAGCACCAATAATATTTCAACACATAAAATAGGAAAGACAAAAACACCATACCAAGGTTCAGGCTAGAGGGGAATAGGTAGAGAGGTCCCACTCCTGGACATATACAGCAAAAACAGAGAAAAGTCCTTAGAACAAAACCAATACACAACAAAGGAAAATGTATAAAGGAGGAATAGGACTCCATCTCAACAGATGTACAGTCTAAGATCTCTGAAAACATGAGGAAACAAGAAAACAAGTGTTTCCCCAAATTTACCATTCCCCCTGAAAGGAACCCACAGATATGAAAAATATGTAATTCCAGAAAGACTAAAAAACTTATTAAAATGTTCAGTGGGTTAAAAAAAGACTAAACATTAAAAGAAGACTAAACAAATTAATTAAGAGAGCAAATACAAGAGGTGAAAGAACATTTCAGTAAAGATATAGAGATAGGAAAAGAAATCAATCTGAATTTCTAGAAATGCAAGGTACAATGAATCAAATAAAAAATTCACTTGAAAGTATCACAAACAGATTAGATTATGTAGATAATGACTTTGGGCCTCAAAGACAGAACTTAAGGCCTTGAAGACTGGGGGAATGAACTTGAATTTTCAGTATGATTAAAAGAGAAATAAAGGGCCATGATCAGGATATATAAGAACTCTGAGATAACATCAAAGGACCAAATCTACTAGGTACTGATATAGAAAAAACATGGAAATACAAACAAAAGACATCAAGAACATTTTTAGTGAAATAATTGCAGAAAAATTTCCTAACCTAAAAAATGAGATGGACATACAGATATGAGAGTCATATAGAATACCAATTGAAGATGAAAAAAGATCCTTTCAAACCACATCATAATTTAAATGCATAGCATGGAAGATAAGGAAAGAATATTAAAAACTGCAAGAGTAAAATATCAAGTTGCATTGATAGATAAACCAATAAAAGTCACAGCTGACTTCTCAACTCAGGACCTAAAATTCAGGGCTTGAAAACAATTGCCTGCCAGTCAAGATTGCTATTTCAAAGAAAAGAAAGAAAAGGAAAAAACCCAGAACAAAACAAAACAAAACAAACAACAAAACTATCTTTCAGAGTTAAGGAAGAAACAAAACTGTCTGTGATAAGGTAAGGATAAACTAAAAAAATTAATGACCACAAAGCCAGCACTACAAAATTACCTAAAGATATACTACACCCAGATGAACTCAAAAACAAACCCCAAATCTCCCTGATAGAGGAAGTGTCTAGAAAATCAACTAATTAAATGAACATTAGACTGAATTAAGCATAGCAAACAAACTAAAACAACAGGAAAGAGCAAACATCTACTCATAATAACACTGAATGTAAATTGTCTTATCTCAGCAAATAAAAGCTGTGGATTGGCATATGGGTAACAAACAAGATCCAACTACATACTGTTTGCAAGAGACTCATCCAACAGGCAAAGACACCCCAAAGCTGGAAGTAAAAACATGTAAAAATATACTCCATGCAAATAAAGTTTAAAAACAAGCAGGAGTAGCTATTCTCATATCTGACAAAATAGATTTTGAGCAAAAATTAGATGAGACAAAGAAGGTTGCTACATACTGGTAAGGGAACAGTTCAAGAGGAAGATCTAGCAAATATTTATGCCCCAAATATTGGTTATCTAAATACAAAAAAGCAAAACAAAACAAAACAAAAAACTCCCATAAAATTTCTTGACATTAAATACTAGATAGACCCCAATACCCTTATACTGGGTGATTTCATCCCACCCCTTTTAGACATAAAATCAATAAAGATATTTATGACCTATGTTATGGTTTGGATGTGAGGTGTCCCCCAAAAGTTCACATGTTAGATCATGCAAGAAGGTTCAGAGGAGAAATGATTGGGTTGTAAGAGTCTTAACCCATTCAGTGATTTAATCCCTTAGAGGGATTAACTGAGTGGTAACTGAAGTGGTAGGGTATGACTGGAGAAGGTGGGAATTGGGGCATGGGTTTGAGTATATATTTGTATCTGGTGAGTGGAGTCTCTCTCTGTTTTCTGATCATGATGTGAGCTGCTTCCCTCCACCACGCTTTCCCATCATGATGTCCTGCCTCACCTGGAGCCCTAGGAATGGAACTGGCCTTTTATGGACTAAGACCTCTGAAACCATGAGTCCTTAAATAAACTTTTCCTCCTCTATATTTGTGTTGGTTGGATCTTTTAGTCACAGCAGTGAAAAACCTGACTAAAAACAGCCTAGTAATGCTATAAATCAAATGGACCTAACAGATATCTGTGGAATATTTCACCCCACAGCTTAAAGCAATTTCTTTTCAGAAGTTCATGGATTATATTTCAAAATAGACCATACTGTAGGTCACAATGCAAATCTTGGCAAATATAAAAAATTGATATAATCCCATGCATCTCATCAGATCATAATGGAATGAAATTAGAAATCAACAGTAAGAGATATAGAAAGCACAAAAACACAAATATTAAGCAATTTTATTTTAAACAAAGATTGAATCATAGATAAATAAGAGAAGAATTCAATAAATTTCTAGAAATAAATGGGAAGAGAGATACAACATACCAAAATCTCTGAGACAGTACGAAGGGGAAAATTTATAGCATTGAGTGCCTGGGGGTGGGGTGGGGATAAAAATAATAACAGAATGTGTGACAGATACCATTGCCCTGTGTACATGCATGAACACACAGATGGTGTGACTCTACTTTGTGTACAACCAGTGAAACAATAGCTGTACTCCAAAAAAAAAAAAAAAATCATATTTGTTGATATTTGGAGTCTTCTAAAGAAAAGGCTACTTGTTTTGTATTACATAATTTTTGAAAAGCAAGTTAAATCCACAGAGGAAGGAAAGAGAAAATCAAGGAATGATGAAACCCATTGAAGACAACTGGCTCATACCATGCTTTCTGACTGTGAACTATTATCCTCAATTTAGTTGTCAGATATTGGAGTCTAGCTGGTGTCTTAGTGGAATAAGTCAAAGAAACTTTTCTCAGTACTTGGAATAAAAAAAAGTAGGCTATATTTTATTGTGATCATGAACTTCTTCTCTGCTCTGGATATGGGCCTCAATCATTACTCAGTGCAATGTCGACAAAAAGCCTCTCTGAGGATCCAGACCTGCAGCCCCTCCTCTGTGGACTGTTCCTGTCCATGTACCTGGTCACAGTGCTTGGGAACCTACTCATCATCCTGGCTGTCAGCTCTGACTCCCACCTCCACACCTTCCTCTCCAACCTGTCTTTGGCTCATATTGGTTTCATCTCCACCACACTCCCAAACATGATTGTGGACATCCAGACTCAGAGAAGACTCATCTCCCGTGTATGCTGCCTGACACAGATGTCTCTTTTTGCCATTTTTGGATGTATGGATTATATGCTTCTAACTGTGATGGGCTATGACCAGTTTGTGTCCATCTGTCATCTCCTGCATTATCCAGTCATTATGAACCCTCGCCTCTGTGGCTTCTCAGTTTTGGTGTCACTTGCTTAGTCTTTTGGACTCCAAGCTGCAGAATTTGATGATCTCACAAATTACCAACTTCAAGAATGTGGAAATTTCTAGTTTCTTCTGTGACCCTTCTGAACTTCTAAATCTTTCCTGTTCTATCACCTTCTCTAATAATATTATCAAGTATTTTTTTGTGTGTGTGTCATGTATGGAATCATTCCCATTTTTGGGATCTTTTTCTCTTACTATGAAATTATTTCCTGCATTCTGGAGAATTCCATCAGCAGGTGGGAAATACAAAACCTTCACCACCTGTGGGTCTCACCTGGCAGTTGTTTGCTTGTTTTTTTTGGAACAGGTATTGGAGTGTACCTGGATTCAGTTGCATCACATTTTCCTAGGAAGGAGCCAGTGGCCTCAGTGATGGACACAGTTGTCACCCCCATGATGAACTCCTTCATCTACAGCCTCAGCAACATGGACATTAAATGTGCTCTGTGGAAGCTGCACAGGAGAAATGTCTAATGTTGTTCCCATCTCACATCAAGTTGCAATATGTTTGAAAAACTCAGCAGAATTAAACATCCTGTCCTGTTAATTTGCCCCCTTTATAAATATTGATGACTTCCATTTCTCACATGTTTTTAGTGGAATGGCTGTAACCAGTTTTATAAAGGTACATTAGGGAAGTTTTCACTTTGGACACAAAGTATCACTTGAAATGATGAAAAATTTTTGAGATGATGATGATGAATGCCTTATAAGAATGTTTATGTGATTAATTCTGTTGAGCTATATATCTGTGAATGGATTATAACTTTACATAAATTAAATTTGCCATAAAAAAAAGAAAACAGAAAAATCCCAAATAAATAATCAAATAATCAAATAATCATATTTGTACCTCAAGGCCCTTGGAAATGAAGAACAAATTAATTCCAAAATCAGTAGAGGACAGAATATGATTAAGATCCAAGCTGAAGTTAGTGAAATCAAAAGTAAAAAAATATAACAGATGAATATAGCAGACTTGGTTCTTTGAAAAGATAAACAAGATTGATAAACCCTGAGCTAAACAAACAAAAGGAAGATAGAGAAGACTCAAATCCACAAAATTAGAGATGGAAAAGTGTCTTCATAGACACTTCTGAAATCCAGAGGATCATTAGAAAGTATTTTGAAAATTTGTACTGTAATAAATTGGAATATTGAGAAGACATAGACAAATTTCTAGACATGTAAGACCTGTCCAAATATATCCTTGAGACTAGAGAAAACCTAAACAGACTAATACCAAACAATGAAATTGAAGCAGCAACTAAAGGTCTACCAACAAAGAAAAACCCAGGACCAGATGTGTTCTCAGCCATGTTCTACCAGACCTTTAAAGAAGAATTAGTCTTCTTTAAATTATTATGTGAAATAGAAAGGGAGGGCACACTCATAAATACATTCTATGAATGCTGATTTCAAAACTAGCTGACACAAGGAGAGAATACTATAGACCAATATCCTTGATGAACATACATGTAAAATTTCTTGTTAAAATATTAGCAAATTACATTCAAAAGCACATAAAGAAGATAGTAAACCGTGATCAAGTGGGTTTCATCTCAGGAGTGCAAAGATTGTTCAATATATGCAAGTTGGGACATGTAATTCACCACATAAATAAAATTAAGGACAAGAATCATATGATCATCTCAATAGATGCAAAAATGTCCTTTGATAAAATTCAGCACCATTCATGTTCAAAATGCTGGAGAAAGCAGGGGTTGAAGGAATTTATCTCAGTATTACAAAGGGTATAAATGAAAAACCCAAGGTCGACATAATACTTAACAAAGAAAACCTGAAAACATTTCCTCTGTAATCAGAAACAAGGCAAGAATTTTCATTCTCACCACTCCAGTTGAATGTAGTTCTTCAAACTCCAACCAGAGCAATCGGGCAAGAGAAGGAGATTAATAGGATAAAAATAGGAAAAGAAGAGGTGAAATTATCTTTGTTTTCTGTTAACAAGATACTATATCTAGAAGACCAAAAACAAAAAAAGTTTCACCAAAAAACTTTTAGAGCTGTTGAACAAATGCAGCAAAAGAACAAGACACAAGATCAACATTCATAAATAAATACCCTTTCCATATTCCAGTAGTGAATCTGCTGTGAAACAAATCAGGAAAACTATCCCATTCACTATAACCAAGAAAATACAAATCAAAAAACCCTCACAATTTTGGAATAAATCTAACTAAGAAGGTTAAAGTCTTCTTCAATAAAAATTTTAGAATATTGAAGAAAGAACTGAGAGACTTTAGAAGATGGAAAGACTCCCATATTCTTAGGCAGAATTAATATTATTAAAATGGCCATATTACAATAAGCATTATCTAGATTTAATGCAGTTCCCATTAAAATACTAATGACATTCATTACAGAACTTCAAAACAGTCCTAAAATTCATTTGAAAGAAAAAAAAGACTGACAAAGACAAAGCAATCCTGAGTAAGAATGGTGATTTTGGAAGCATCACAATACCTTATTTCAAATTATACTACATAGCTATAGTTAAAAACAAACAAACAAAAATCAGTATGGTATTGACATCAAAATAGACATGAAGACCAATGGACTAGAATAGAAGTCAGAGATAACTCCACATAGATACAGTCATCTGATACTTAACTTCGGTGCCAAAAATACGTGTTGGAGAAAAGATGGCTGTTTTAGCAAATAGTGCTGGGTAAACCAGATAGCTATATGTAGAAGAATGAAACTGGATCCCTATCTCTCACCCTGCACAAAAGTCAAATCAAAGTAGATAAAAGACTTAGGAGTTAGACCAGAAACTTTGAAACTGATAGAGGAAAACACAGGCTCAACATTCCAACAAATTGGTGCTGGCACTGACTTTCTTAACAAGACCCCTAAAGCTCAAGAAATAAAACCTACAATCAATAAGTGGAATTCCTTCAAATTAAAAAACTTCTGGACAGAAAGAAAATTAAGAGTATAAAAAGAGAGGCTACAGAATATTTCCCTAAAGAAGAAACACACATGGTCAATAAATATATGGAAACATGTTCAATATCTCTAACAATCAGGGAAATGCAAATAAAAACTCCACTGACATTTCATCTTACTCCATCAGAATGGCAATCATCAAGGATACAAATAAAATTAAATGCTGGTAAGGATGTCAGGGGAAGGAAAAGATACACTCATACATTGGTGGTGGGGCTGCAAATTAGTACAATTACTTTGGAGAGCAGTATGGAAATTCCTCAAAAGACTAGAAATGGACCATCATATGACCCAGCCATCCTACTCCTTGGTATTAATTCAAAAGAACTAAAATCAGCACACTAAGCGATACAGAAAAATCAATGTTTATAGCAGTGCAATTCACAATAGCCAATTTGTGGGAACATTCTAGATGCCTCTGAACAAATGAATGGATAAATAAAACATGGTATATATACACAATGGAGTTTTACTCAGCCATAAATAAGAATGAAATAAATAGTGTGGTGGCACATACCTGTAATCCCAGTGATTTGGGAGGCCAATGCAGGGGGACTGCAAGTTCATAGCCAGTCTCAGAAACTTCATGAGACCCTCAGCATTTTAGCAAGACTCTGTCATAAAACAAAAAAATTAAGAAGGACTGTGAATGTGGCTCAGTGGTTTAGTGCCCCAGGTTCAATGCTCAGTACAAAAAAAAAAAAAAAAAGGAAATAGTGGCATTTACCAGTAAATGGATGGAACTGATGAACATCATAAGTGAAATAAGCCAGTCTGAGAAAGTCAATGGTTGAATGTTTTCTCTCTTATGCAGAAGCTAGAGCAAAGGACAGAAAATTGGTTGAGGTGGAGGATGGGGATGAATCATATGAAAAGAGAGGGAATATCAGTGGAGTAAAGGAAGGGAAAAGAGAGAAGAAGGGAGGAGAGACAGGAAAAGGGAGACAATGAGGAATGAATTTGCCAAAATTATGCTGTATACATATATGAATATACCTCAGTGAATTCCATCTTTAGGTATATTTATAAAGTGCCAATTAAAAATACAATAATTAGGAAGAACAGAAGAGTAGGGAGAGGGAGTAGTGGAGGGAAAGAGGAAGAATAGGAACTAAAATGGAGCAAATTATGTTCTATAGACATGATTATGTCAAAATCAACCCTGGTATTATGTATAACTATACACTTATAAAAACATAAAAATCCATTTCTGGAAAAAATAACTTCAATCTCTCTCTTTCTCTGTTAGAATATTAAATTGCTTCTGTGTGTTTTATTGAAGATCACCAAATTTCCTTAGAACAAATGTTTAGAATTCTCTGAGAGTTTACAGATATAGGTTGTTATCTAGTTGGTTTCTGGCATCTTATTTTATCTTTTAGGTAAAGTCATTGTTCCCTAAAAATTTTTTTATGCTTTTTAACTTATGGCATCATCTTCTCATTGAAGGATTAGGTATTTATTTCAGCCTTTGGATTCTGGGTTTGTTTTGTGTTTGCCTTTGCAAAAACTAAGCTGTCCATTTTCCTTGACCTGTGGACAATTCCACTATTTCAGCACTAGGAGATGCCCTAAGTCCTAGTTTGCCTTGAGTCTGCTATTGATTTATTATCACTATTTCAGCAATACAGGGCACCCCAACCCCAGGTTTACCTCAAATCTATAGTTGGAATGTTGTTCAGAATGAACTTGGGGAATACCTGAAAAAGGGCTATATGTTTTCACAAGCTGCCACTCATGGTCACAGTAGGCCCAGATGTGGGTGACCATGTACCATAGGATTTTGCCCATATCCAAGCCTTACTATTAACAGAACAGCCCCAGGATCCTATGCAATGAATTAGCACCTACCTCCTTTTCTTTTCCACAGAGACCAGTACTCTCCATGTTGTGCTGCCTAGGGGATGAAGTGGACTGTATCATGGACACCAGTGTCACAATGCTGGGTCATATCCAGAGTTCATAGCCCCCTGAGACTAGTATAGCACAGGAACATGATCAAGGCTTGCTGTGCTATGAGTGGCTTGATGCTTAGGTGGACTTACAGCCAGAAACACAACCCAGTCACAGATGCTGCTTTTGGAACAGAAGTCTTATTCTACTTGGCACCAGCATGATCTAGAGGCTGTATTCATGGGCACTGGCTTGGGAATAGGAACTGTTAGATCTGCCCAGTGTTAGGTTTCACTATCCTGGCATGGAGTTCCAAGGCAGTCCTATGCTCACTTTTCTACCTTAACCCTGAGTGGGAGAAATCTTGCTTCTTGCTGTGGTGTGGGAATTTGGGGGTGCTGGTGGAGGCAGTCCCTTGGCAGCATGATTAAAGATAGTCCATAGGCTCAGTTAGGTACTGTTGGGGGCAGGAGCTGTGGGCTTTTCATACACTAGGTTTCAGTGCAGTGGGTTAGTACTGGGTTTTGAGACTGAAATTTGGACTTTATTTTTTCTCCTTCCCCCATACAAGAGGCTTTTTTCTCCACACTACTGCTTGGAGTTGGGGGCAGGGTGATGTGGATAACTTTTTCCTTCCTGACTTTTTCAGTGAATTTTTTCATACAAATTAAAACAGGCACTGTAGTCTCCCACCTAGCTTCCTCAGCTTTTGAAAAGCTAGTTTGGTGCATACATAGTTATTCAAACTGGTATCTGTGTGGACAGATGATCACTACAGTGTCTTACTCAGCTGCCATCTTGTTTCCAACCCAGCTTGCTAGATTTCTTAGTTCATGAGTGCCCTGCTTACTTTTATTGGTATGGTAAAGAAAATGCATTTAAAACATATTTGGTCTTTTCTTTTGAGTAGACATGACATCAGTATATTTATTCTGTGTCTTGTTTATTTCTGTAGGACCTATTATTTCTACCACTTGCTTTCTCACAACATTTTACTTTGGCTTCTTGAGCTTTCCCTTTCCAAACTGCTTCTCTCTCTCCCTCTCCTTCTCTCCCCACACTCCCTTTCTCTCTGAAGTGGATCCATCCTCAACTGGTATTCTGTTATCCTTATATCCTGTATCCTGGGCCTAATTCTCAAAATTTTCTGCCTTTTGGCTATAGGATATGAGAGTGTCTTTATATACTATTAGGGAGTTCTTTGACTCTCACCTTTTGCCTTCATATGGTGATTAATTACCCTAGTCTTCCATTATCATCTTTCTATAAAGCATTGATCACATTCAGCAACATCCATTCAAAATCATTTTTATAGAATTATTATTTCAACTACATCTCTTACATGACTTAAATCTTATATGTGCCAGTATACTCCTTCCCATCATTTTTTTTATCCAGTTCACCACAGGTGAACATTTTAACAATAACCTCATTGCAACATGATGAGGATAATCAGTTTCTAAGTTTCTACCTACTACCAGTTACAGGGATTTCATTGCCAGGCAGCTGGTGAGTTCTGCAACTCAAAAATCCCATTTTAGAGTGCTTTTTTTCAGACCATTCCTTGCACCAAGCATTTTAGATCAGTGACCCTGGAAAACAGATTCTGAGATAGAGAAGCATGTAGGAAGTTCATTGCACAGTATTGTCAAGAACAATACTACGTGGGAGTAAGGAAGCAGTATTGGGTAGAGTGATGAGTTGAACAAGAAGTGCTTAACATAAAGTTCTCAACTAATTAATCCACAGGCACTCTGAGCTAAGATGTCCTTTCAGGGTTGTTTTAAATTTGGGGAAAGAAGCCAGATCTCCCACTAAGCTGGCTTCTTTAGAAGCTGGCTTCTATCCATTAGAAGTTGGCTACATTTGGGGAAGGGCTATAACTTTGTGTGAGGTGTCCCCCTCTTAGTTGAGAGCAGTTTCTAGGGAACGACAAAGGTATGAGTTGCCAGCAGCCCAAAATCCTCACAGCTAGAATTTGTTCTGATTGGGAGAGGGTTTTTGTTCTGATTGGGAGAGCTGGGTGGTACCCTTCAGCCTATACTATACGAGGCAAGATAAAACGTTGGAAGACTTATCAAAAAAATAATGAAATAATTTAGATGAGAGATAATGATAGTTTGGAGTTTGGAGGAACAGAAGTGAATCTCAGATATATTTCAAAGAATTTGCTGATGGATTAAAAGTCAAGGTAGAAAGAGGAATCAAGTTTGTCTTCTTCAAAGATTTTGTCCTGAATAACTGGAAGAATAAAGTTGCCTCACCTTTCTAATGACAACTGATGACTAGCATAGGGCTTTACCTTTTTAAAACAGTTGTATTAACTGTAGAATGTAACATCACATTTCATTTACAATTTTCAGTTGAATTAAAGAATATAGACTTATAATCTTCTGTTTCTTTGCCTAATTTGATCCAATTAGAAGTTGAAAATTTGAATAAACTTACAACCTTAGAACAAATTTAAAATTTTTGAAGAATTATCCTTAATGAAACAAACTCAAGTAAAATTAAAGTCAAATACTTTTAAACTTCCAAAAATATGTAATTCTCATCATAAATATCCATTTCCAAAGTTGAAATAGCAAGAAATCTTTCTAACTCATTTTAAAAAAATAACATATTAAAAAAAGAGAACAACAAATTACAAATTATTCTCATTTATGAACATGTTTGATATCCTAATCAATGTACTAATAAATATGATTAAAGAGTATATTAAAGACATCAAAAAGTATTATTTTGTAAAAGTAATGGAGATTACTATTAGAAAATCTATTAATGTAACTAATAGTTCAAAGAAAATGAAAGGTATGACAATTAAAGTAGGTAATAATAATTCATTTTTGGAATGCTATAATGAACTATGTTCTGGGGAACCTTTTGAAATATTTTACAGGAAAACAATGCAAGACCAAAAATGTTATTCAACTAAATTAAAAGAATGCTTCTTAAAATTATTTTTAAAAATACAATCTACATTCACATTTTATACCATATGTATGGGTAGTAATTCATTCATATTAAATGTATTACTATTAAAGTCACTAACAAGGTATGGATATATTCAATCAACACTAACAGAACTTTTTTGTGGTAGAGTAGTGTAAAAGGTGTAAAAACAACTCAATGAGACAAATAAAATCACAGGTAAATGAGACAAAATAATGAAAAAGGACTTCATAAACATATAATTACTCATGGATACCTTTAAATATTAAAAAAGTTCAGGAAGTATATATTTAACAATGTTTTATTGTGACAATTATAAAATAATAGTAAAAGATTAATGAGAATATGTTAACACAGGATTATTTGTTCACTGCTGGTGGGAATGAAAATAAGTTCAGCTATTCTGGTTATATGTAAATCAAGAACTTAAAAATACTTTATGTCTCTTATCCAGCAAATTCCCTAGGAATTTATTTCCATATTCCACCAAAAGAGAGAATAACAAAGATTTTTACATAAGAAAAATAATTTCAGCATTATTGGTAATGGTGAAATATTAAATACAACCTAAATGTCTGACATCAAAATATTGGTTTTAAATTATGTCATATCCACTTGATAGAATATATGCATTGATTAGAAAATCTTGAAGGCATTAACGGACATTATTGTGTTTATAATCCCCCATGCAAATTAATGACTTTCCATCATTTTCAAGTCTAGCTGAATAATGCTCTAAGAGTAATATTTTTGTTAGCAATTTTGCTTTTATATATTTATTAACATATTTTTATAAAGAAGAAACAAAAGTCACTGCATATAGTTGTGGGAAGAGGAGTGGGCTGAAAGCATAAAATGCTAGGCAATGATGAAAATAGTCTACATAAAGTAAGGGGAAATAATGAATATTGTCAGGGCTAATAATTCTTAGTTTATCCTTCCCTAGAAGAGGCCCTAAAATAAGGATACACATGTAAGTTTAAGTGGTTTATTTGGAAGACGATCACAGAAAGCATCAGAAGGGCAGGAAGAAAAAAAGACAGATATGATGTACCTAGTCAAGCTATTCACTTAATCCCACTGGGAAACTTCATGAGTCAATGTAGAATCTGCCAGTCTCAATAAATCTGTCATCCTAGTGACAAAGGAGCCAGAGTATTTATATACCAATCCCCATCAGTCAGTCATTGAGGACTGTTTGTTAGGGGGAGGGAATATTTGTTGATTTTCTGGCACTTCCCATCTTCCCTGAATACTGGCAGAGTGGTCTCTGGCTCCAGAGGAAGTCCTAAAGCAGTGGGAAATAAGACTTGTATCATGGTGGTGTGGTATAGGGGCATATGGTTAGGGTATTGGCAGTATCTGGCACACCATTCTTACAACATCTTACTGAATGATGATACTGACATCCATATATTTAGGCATTAGGAATTTTTCTTCCATGAGGACAGCAACAAATTCTCATCATACTACCTATCTGTTAAGGAAAGTTTGGAGAAAGCAACTTTGCTGGACCTTATTTATTGAAGAAATGAAAGAAACATGCTCTTAGTTCATTTATAAAGCATTGATCCTTAGTAACAAGTGCTAATATATCTGTTTGTTGGCAAGTTTTCTATTAATAATAGGAAATGTGACTTCTGTTTTAAGATCAGAAGGAACTAGACTCATTTTAATTCTACAAACCAATCATCCTGAAAACCAAATGAGAAATGATGCTGTCAACTCATAATATATGAATTATAATTTCTCTGTATTGCATGGGAAAAGGGACACTGAATTTATCTTTAATTACTATTGTTATGTTCTGACAACCACAGGAAAAGATGAATGGACATTTCCATGTCTTATGAGTATTAAAATACCAAAGCAGTTAAAAATTGTTCCAAATGGCTAGATCCTAGAATGGTATTTGTTACATAGCAGGTGATTAAAATATATTTTTTGAAATTTTTTTTATCATTTATAGTGAATTTTCAGGATTAGATTGATCCCTTTAGTCCTCAAATACCGAATACCTACAACATGTCAGGAACTGTTCATTTGGGAATTTGAGTAGATGGATATCTGTGTATTTTCTGGTAGAGACAAATAACTTAAATCTCTTAGTGATGTTATACAACTTATTTAACAATAAGCATATTCCCAAATGCAGAGAAAACCTTTATCCTTAATGTAAATTTTAGAGATTTCTTTGTGTTTCTGAAATTCTTCCCATTGCCCTTCAAGCCTGCTTATCTTCCATTTCCCTTCATTATTCTAGCTCTCTGATAGCTTCCTTAATAGGAGAATAGCTCACTAAAAACTCCTGGGAAATTTACAGAGATTACAGAGAGAGGCAGTCTCTACATTTCCTTTCTTCTCAGTGGAACATCACATTTAATTGATAAATCAACTTGAGCCTGATGAGTACTGTCTAGGTTTCTTTCATTCTTCTCATGTTCTGAAATGTGTAAATCATCTGGGTAATTTCATACCTGCCAAGAACTCCTAACCCCACTGCTCTGGAAGTCACAAAATTCTTCTGTTTATTAAATGTTTTGGGTTTAAGTTTAGTCACCTCTCTCTTACATTTTGTATCTTGGACAATACGCATGAGCTTTGTGACTCTCCCTGTCATTAAATCAGCTTGAACTTTAGTACCTTTGAATTAGTGATGCCTTTGCAGTTGGCTCAGTAATTTTTGGACAGAAAAACTGTTTTATGTAAGTAGTGCTACTCCTCAACTTTATTCCTGTTCTGGATATGTTTAAGTTTTAAAAGAGATACTCAGTATCAATAAAATAAATAAAAAGTCAATTTGATTTTTATTTTTTCTATCATTTCATTTATTTACAAAATGGAATCTTCTGTAAAGAAAATTTACATATTAATGATAATATGGGGGTCTGGGGTCTGGCATGTTTGTGCCTTGCCTACTTTCCTACTTTTTGTTTTTCACAGAGTTTTGTCAAATTACAATGAGATACAATAGGAAAAAGCTTTCTAGACAGTAGGGCACTCTATATAGTAAGATATTACTGATATTACTACAATTCCTACTGAGACAGTCATTTGTTAGTTTGTGATATTGGCTACATTAACCTTTCAGAGCTTCCATTTCCTTACAAGTACAAGTCAGCTTCTGTGTTCAGTTTTATCATGGCATTAGGAGATATTTTATTGAGGAGAGTCTCCTAGAAGAGAATTTTGAATATGAGTGACTTTTAACTTTGAAGTCAGGCAGAGTTAGCAGTTTGAGCAAAGCATGAAATAGTCCAGTGATTCAGAACTACAAGAATTTATTAGGAGCTCCCTCTGCGGTGAGATGGGAGACTTCAAAAATCTAATGAAGGAGGTGAAAGATCTTTATAGTGAAAACTATAGAACACTGAAGAAAGAAATTGAAGAAGACCTTTGAAGATTGAAAGACCTCCCATGTTCTTAGGCAGAATTAATATTTTCAAAATGCCCACAATGGCTGTGATTGGTGGTGCACACCTGTATTCCAGTAACTCTGGAGCCTGAAGCAGGAGGATCACGAGTTCAAAGCCAGCCTCTGCAACTTTGTGAGACCCTTAGCAACTCAGTGAGACCCAGTCTCTAAATAAAATATAAAAGAAGAGTGGGATGTGGCTTAATGGTAAAGAGCTCCTGGGTTCAATCTCTGGTACAAAAAAAAAAAAAAAAAGCCATACTACCAAAAGCATTATACAGGTTTAATGCAATCCACATCAAAGTACCAATGGCATTTTTCATAGAACTAGAAAAAGCAGTTCTAAAATTCTGTTTGCAAAAATAAGAGGCCAGAACAGCCAAAACAATCCTGAGTAATTTGTATCACAACATTGGACCTCAAATTATACCATAAAGCTATAGTAATAAACCAGCATGGTACCAACCCCAAAATGGCTGTGAAGACCAATAGAATAGAATCAAAGACACAGAAGCAAATCCACATAAATATAGTTATCTTATACTAGTCAAAGGTGTCAAAAACATATTTTGGAGAAAAGATAATCTTTTAAACAGATGATGCTGGGAAAACTGGAAATTCATATGTAGAAGAATGAAGCTTGACCCTTATCTCTCACCCTGTACAAAAGTCATCTCAAAGTGGATCAAATACTTAGGAATTAGATCAGAACCTCTGCAATTTCTTGAAGAAACTCTAGGCTCAACACTCCAACATGTTGGCACAGGAATCAACTTCCTTAACAAGACTCCTAAAGCACAAGAAGTAAAACCGAGAATCAATAAATGGGATGCATTAAATTAAAAAGTTTCTGCACAGCAAAGGAAAGAATTAAGAGCACAAAGAAAGGGCGTACAGAATGTGAGAAAATATTTGCCACTTGCTCTTTAGATAGGGCATTGATATCCAGAAAATACAAAGAATTCAAAAAACTGAACACCAAAAAAACAAATAACCCAATCAAGGGAAGAAGAACTGATCAGACACTTCTCAAAAGAAGACATACAGATTTTGCAGCTTCCCTGGCAGAGGGTGACCATCTGGGACTGCCTGAGTCCTCAGAGCTGAGCTCGGTCTTCTGAGTCACTGCGCAGCGTCTCCTGGGGAGGTCTGGCCTGGAGCAGCTGGAGTCGCTGGCTCCGGCAGGGAGTTTGGACACTTTGGAACCATTTTGCAGCTTCCCTGGCAGAGGGCGACCATCTGGGACTGCCTGAGTCCTCAGAGCTGAGCTCTGGTCTTCCCCGGCACTGCGAGGCGTCACCTGGGGAGGTCTGGCCTGGAGCAGAGGGAGTCACCGGCTCCAGCAGGAGTTTGGGCCCTTCGATGCTCTTTTACAGCTTCCCTGGCAGAGAGTGACCACCTGCCACTGACAGCCCCCAGCGAGGAGCTCAGGCCTGCCTGGGCTCTCAAGTCCAGTGTCTCCATCACTGAGCACAGTTTTGTGCCCCCACCCCAACTTGGTCTAGTGCCCAGGTCCACACCCTGGCCCGGGGTCTGCACCTTGCTTTATCTAATTGTCTATCAATACCAGGTTGCCTCTGCCCAGAAGCATTGATCATTCCCAACCTGGAAAAAGTGGGACAGCAGCTTTCTTGGGTCACCATTGATCAAACACCTCTCAAATATCAGGTGAGTTACTGGAAATCTGCAGGGACACTTTAAGTCTTTATAGGGAAATCACAATCCCTCTGATTTGCACTACTAGAGGGGAAGATACACGAGCAACATGAGAAAACATGGGAAGAAAGTGTCCCCAAAAAACCTAGATGATATATCAAGAGAGCCCAAAGACAGCATGGTAGAAGGAATGACAGAAAGGGAGTTCAGAATGTTCATAATTAAAATGATCCGAGAAGAGAATGATGTGACGAGAGAGCAGATTCAGGCTATGAATAATCAGCTGATAGAGCAATTGCAGGAAGCAAAAAGTCATTTCAATAAAGAGATAGAAATTCTGAGAAAAAAAAAAAAAACAGAAATCCTTGAAGGAAACAAGGAAATGAAGGAAACAATAAACCAAGTTAAAAACTCAATAGAAAGCATAATTAACAGAATAGATCACTTGGAAGACAGAACCTCAGACAATGAAGACAAAATATTTAATCTTGAAAATAAAGTCGAACAAACAGAGAAGATGGTTAGAAATCATGAACGAAACCTCCAAGAAATATGGGACATCATGAAAAGACCAAATTTAAGAGTTATTGGGATTGAGGAAGGCACAGAGATACAAACCAAGGGTATGAACAATCTGTTCAATGAAATAATATCAGAAAATTTCCCAAATATGATGAATGAGATGGAAAATCAATTACAAGAGGCCTACAGGACACCAAATGCACAGAATTTCAACAGATCCACACCAAGGCACATTATAATGAAAATACCTAACATACAAAACAAAGATACAATTTTAAAGGCTGCGAGAGAAAAGCATCAGATTACCTACAGGGGGAAACCAATACGGATATCAGCAGATCTCTCAGCCCAGACCCTAAAAGCAAGAAGGGCCTGGAACAACATATTTCAAGCTCTAAAAGAAAACAGATACCAACCAAGAATCATATACCCAGCAAAACTTACCTTCAGATTTGATGATGAAATAAAATCCTTCCATGATAAACAAAAGCTTAAAGAATTCACAAAGAGAAAGCCTGCCCTACAGAACATTCTCAACAAAATATTCGAAGAGGAAGAAATGAAAAACAACAATCGCAGCCAACATGGGGAGGAATTACCCTAAAGAAAGAGTCAATCAAAGGAGAAATAAAGTTAAGCTAAAAACCCCCCAAAAGCTAAAATGGCAGGAAATACAAGTCATATCTCAATAATAACCCTGAATGTAAATGGCCTAAATTCATCAAACAAAAGACATAGACTGGCAGATTGGATTAAAAAGAAAGACCCAACAATATGCTGCCTTCAAGAGACTCATCTCATAGAAAAACATGCCCACAGACTAAAGGTGAAAGGTTGGGAAAAAACATACCATGCACATGGACTGAGTAAAAAAGCAGGAGTTTCCATCCTCATTTCAGATAAAGCAGACTTCAAGCCAAAGTTAGTCAGGAGGGATAAAGAAGGACATTTCATACTGCTTAAAGGAAGTATAAATCAGCAAGACATAACAATCATAAATATTTATGCACCAAACAATATCCCATCCATGTATGTCAATCAGATCCTTCTCAATTTCAGGAATCAAATAAACCAAAACACAATAATACTGGAGGACTTTAACACTCCTCTCTCACCGTTGGACAGATCTTTCAAGCAAAAATCGAACAAAGAAACCATAGGACTCAATGACACAATCGCTAATTTGGACTTAACAGACATATGTAGAATATTCCATCCCTCAAAAAGCGAATACACTTTCTTCTCAGCAGCTCATGCTTCCTCCTCTAAAATAGACCATATGTTATGCCACAAAGCAACTTTTAGCAAATACAAAAACATAGAGATTACCTTGTATACTATCAGATCATAATGGAATGAAATTAGATATCAATGATAAAGTTAAAAACATAAACTACTCCAAGACCTGGAGGTTAAATAACATGCTATTGAATGATGAATGGATAACAGAAGACATTAGGGGGGAAATTAAAAGATTCTTAGAGGTCAACGAGAACAAAGATACAACATATCAAAATCTCTGGGACACTATGAAAGCAGTGCTAAGAGGAAAATTCATTGCAGCAGTGCATTTAATGAAAGAATGAAAAGTCAACAAATCAATGACCTCACATTACAGATCAAAGCCCTAGAAAGAGGAACAGATCATCACCAAAAGTAGCAGAAGACGGGAAATAATCAAAATCAGAGCTGAAATCAACGAAATTGAAACAAAAGAAACAATTCAGAAAATTGACAAAACAAAAAGTTGGTTCTTTGAAAAAATAAACAAAATTGATAAACCCTTAGCCACGCTAATGAAGAGAAGGAGAGAGAAACTCCAAATTACTAAAATTTGTGATGGAAATGGAAATATTATAACAGACACAATTGAAATACAAAACATAATAAGAAGCTACTTTGAAAATTTATACTCCAACAAAATAGAAAACCTGGAAGACATCAACAGGTTCCTAGAGGCATATGAGCCACCCAAACTGAATCTGGAGGACATACACAACTTAAATAGATCAATTTCAAGCAATGAAATAGAGGAAGTCATCAAAAGCCTACCAACAAAGAAAAGTCCAGGACCAGATGGATTCACAGCCGAGTTCTACAAGACCTTCAAAGAAGAGCTCATTCCAATACTCCTCAAAGTATTTGATGAAATAGAGGAGGAGGGAACCCTTCCAAACTCATTCTATGAAACTAATATCACCCCAATACCAAAACCAGAGAAGGACACATCCAGGAAAGAAAATTTCAGACCCATATCTCTAATGAACATAGATGCAAAAATTCTTAACAAAATTTTAGCAAATCGCGTACAAAAGCATATTAAAAAGATAGAGCACCATGATCAAGTGGGTTTCATCCCAGGGATGCAAGGTTGGTTCAACATCCGGAAATCAATCAATGTAATTCACCACATCAACAGACTTAAAGTCAAGAACCACATGATTATTTCAATAGACGCAGAGAAAGCATTTGATAAAATACAGCACCCCTCCATGCTCAAAACACTAGAAAATGCTGGTGGGAGTGCAAGTTGGTGCAGCCACTCTGGAAAGTAGTGTGGAGATTCCTTAGAAAACTTGGAATGGATCCACCATTTGACCCAGCTATCCCACTCCTTGGCCTATACCCAAAGGACTTAAAATCAGATTACTATAGTGATGCAGCCACATCAATGTTCATAGTTGCCCAATTCATAATAGCTAGATTGTGGAACCAACCTAGATGCCCTTCAATAGATGAATGGATAAAGAAACTGTGGTATATATACACAATGGAATATTATTCAGCCATAAAGTAGAATAAAATTATGGCATTTGTAGGTAAATGGATGATGATGGAGTCTTTATGCTAAGTGAGATCAGCCAATCCCAAAAATCCAAAGGCCGAGTGGTCTCTCTGATAAAGAATGATGATACATAATTCGAGGGGGAAGGGTGGCAAGATTGGAGGAAGGATAGTTAGCATAAAGAGAAGGGATGGGTGGGGTTGGGGTGGGGGGGGGTAAGAATAATAATAGAATATGTGACAGACATCATTGCCCTGTGGACGTGTATGAATGCACAGATGGTGTGACTCTACTTTGTGTCCAACCAGAGAAATAATAGCTGTACTCCATTTGTGCTCAATGAATCAACAAGCAAATAAAAAAAAAATGAAGAAATACAAATGGCCATCAAATATATGAAAAAATATTCAACGTCTGTAGCAATTAGGGAAATGCCCATCAAAACTACATTGAGGAGCTGGGATTGTAGTTCAGTGGTAGGTTGCTTGCCTAGCATGGCTGAAGCACTGGGTTTGATCCTCAGTATTATATAAAATAAATAAAATAAAGGTATGTGTCCATCTACAACTAAAATAATATTTAAAAAATACAAATAATAAAATGTGTTGACAAGGATGTGGGGAAAAAGGTACACTCATACATTGTTGGTGGGACTGCAAATTAGTGCATCCACTCTGGAAAACAGTATGGAGATTCCTCAACAAACTAGGAATGGAATCACCATATGACCCAGTTATCCCACTCCTCAGCATATATCAAAAAGATCTAAATTCAGCATACTGTAGGTGTATAGCCACATCAATGTTTATAGCAGCAGAATTCACAATGGCCAAGCTATGGAATCAACATATGAATGGATAAAGAAAATGGGGTATATAGGCACAATGGGGTATTGTTCAGCCATAAAGAAAGACGAAATTTTGGCATTTGTTGGAAAATGGATGGAACTGGAGACTACCATGCAAAGTGAAATAAGCCAGATCCAAAGAGTTAAAAGCCAAATGTTTTCTTGAATATGCAGAAGCTAGTCCAAAATGGGGTAGGGGTTTGTGGGGCAGGCAGAGAGAGGGCAAGAGTGAAAGAGAGGGAGAGGGAGAGGGTAGTGGTGGTGGTGGGCGGATTCCATCAAAATAGAAGAAAGATCAGTGGAATAGATGAAGGGGGATTGAGGGGGAGTGAAGAGAGATGGGATAAGGGAAGAACAGTGGAATGAATCTGACCTAACTATTCTGTGTACATATTTGAATGTACCACATGAATCTCACCATTACATATATCCACAAGACACTAATTAAAAGCAATAACAACAACAAAAAGTAAGTATCAGAAAGATGAGTAGAGGGAAGAGAACAGGGGGAGGGAGGCGGGGATGGAAAGGAGAAGAGCAAATTATATTTGATGCTTATATAATTATGTCAAAATGAATCCTAAAGTTATGAATAACTAAAGAGAACTAATAAAAATAATAAATTTTAAAAAATTTAAAAAATGTAAGACTCCACAGGGAGGATCAGATCAAACCAAGCCGTTAGGAACAATTGCATAAGTTAGGTCCTAATGCTATCCTCATTTTACAGGTGAGAAAACAGAAGCTCAGAAAGCTTAAGTAACAGACTTAAGGTTACACATCCAAATAATTGATAGAATGAAAGCCTTTCAGACTGTACAACCTACACTCTCAATTGTTACATAGTATCCCATCATTCTATTTTACTTGAAAATTACTGAAAATCATATCAAAAATTAGAACATAGAGTCTTTGAGTTGGAGAGAACTTTTTCCATTTAACCAAATCATTAATTCAGGACTGGGATCCTCTGTATAATTCTCTGTGGATAGTGGGTTTTTGTTGTTGTTGTTGTTTTGTTTTTGTTTTTTGTTTTTGGTACTGGGGATTGAACTTAGAGGCACTCAACCACTGAGCCACATCCCCAGTCCTATTTCATATCTTATTTAGAGACAGGGTCTCACTGAGTTGCTTAGGGCCTTGCCATTTGCTGAGGTTGGCTTTGAACTCGCGATCCTCCTGCCTCAGTCTCCTGGGCCACTGAGATTACAGGCGTGCGCTACCACCCTGGGCTCACACATAGTCTTGATTCTGCTTTAGCACACCTTCTGTGGCAGGTAGCTAGATACAGAAATGGATCTCTGATAATTTTCCTCATATTGATCTGAAGTGTCTGTCTTCCTCTAAGTTTTTCCTCTGGTTGAATAAAACTTTCTTGCACATTATAGCTCTTGAGATACCTACAATTATGTGTCCATACCCAGGTCTTATTTTCTTCAACTAAAGTGTTAGTATTTTCAATTGTTTCTTGTTTGATGCAATTTCTAGAAATTTGATCATTCAAACTTCTTCTTTTCCATGTACCCATATTTTTAAAGTAGGGTGCTCAAAACCAACTCAGGGTACAGATAGAATATTATGAGGATGTGCTTTTTAATTTTTTAAAATCTGGATGTTGTTATTTAATAAAAGCAACAACTTTTTTTTGTTTAGGCAGTTTTCATGTTACAAGTATCAGACTCAGGCAGTGTTACAAGTATCAGACTCTGGCATTGGAGTGTCTGTCTTTGGATTTTGGCAGTGCATTTTCCAAAAATGGTAACTTTGAGACAATTTCCTTTTTTATTTTTTTTGCTTTTTATTTTTAAATTATTTATATTTTTAATTTGTTCTAATTAGTTATACATACAGTAGAATACATTTATGCATTTGATAAATCATACATAAATGGAGTATAGTTTCTCATTTTTCTGATTGTACATATTGCAGGATCACATCAGTTTTGCAGTCATATATGTATATGAGGTAATAATGTGCTTCACTCTACTATCATTCCTACCTCCATATTCCTTCCCATTCCTTCACTCTCCTCTACCTAAAGTAACTGTATTCTTCCCTATCATGCCCTTATTGTAAATTAGCATCCTTGAGGCAATTTCTTAATCTTTCCAAACCTTTGTTTCCTCATCTGTAAAATGGGTGTTTTAGTCAGCTTTTTTGCCTCTGTGACTAAAGGATCTTACCAAAACAATTTTAGGGGAGAAAAAATTTATTTCAGGCCTCATGGTTTTAGAGGTTTCAATCCATAGACAACAGGCTTCATTCCTCAGGACTTTAATTGAGGCTGAACATCATGGTGGAGTGTACGGTGGAGGGAAGCAGCTGACATGATAATCAGGAAGCAAAAATAGAGCACTCCGCTTGCCAGATACAAATAAATACATCAAAGCCATACCCCCAATGCCGTACTTCCTCAAGCCACACCCACTTGCCTTCAGTTACCACTCAAGTAATCCCATCAGGTGATTACTTCACTGATTGTGTTAAGGCTCTCACAATCCAATCATCTCCCCTCTGAATCTTGTTCCATTGTCTCACTTGTGAGCTTTTGGGGGACACCTCACATCCAAACCATAACATTCCTCCCCTGGCCCTCAAAAGCTCACATTCATCTGACAATGCAAAATAAATTTATTCCATTCCCAAGAGACTCCATCATCTCAACAGTTCCAAAATTGCTCGAAGTTCAAGTCTAAAGTCTTCTCTGAGGCTCAAGGCAATCTCGCATTGTGAGTACCTGTAAAATTAAAAAGCAATTTACAAGTATCCAATATATAATGGTACAGAGTAAACATTTCCATTCAGAAAAATAGAGGTATAGAAAGAGGGATAGGTCCAAAGCAAGACCGAAATCCAGCTGGGCCAACAAGTCCTTTGGTTCCATGTTTGGCATCTGGGGCACATGGCATCATGTTCTCTTTAAAGGGTTTGTGTAGCTCTGCCCCTGTGGCCATATTGGTTGTAGCCCAAGTGGCCTTTCTTTTGGCTTGTCCTGCTCAATCCCTGCAGCTTTCCTAGGATGATATCCCATGTTACTGGCATTTCTTAATCTCAGGGGTCTCCACTGCAGCTTTGGTTTTCATAACTCCACACTTTGCCCTCTCCGGGGTTGCCTGCAGGGACTCGGATCCTGCTGCACTTTGCCTGGCCTCCAAGATCTTCCTTTGAAATCTTCCTTTGAAGCCTCCATGGCCCTCCAACTCCAGAGTCCTGCATTCCTGCAGAACCAGCACCACAGGGTTGATGCCAAGGTCTGCCACCATCAAGGTCTGCATTATCTTGAGCAGTAGCCAAGGCTCCAGGGGCCCTTGGAGTAGCCTCTGAGTATCTGGGTGGGTGAGCATGTTGAAAAAACTGCCTAGGCCTCCCCTTGTGCAAGAAGGATGTTCCACTAGTCTCTTCTCAAGATAATTTTCACCTTTACTCCCTTGAGCTTGAGATGGGTGTGGTCTGGCCAGCTCCTGAGATGCCCCAAAGCAATCTTTCTTATTGTCCCTGGGCAAAGTCTTTGGCATTTCTTTAGTGGAGGTAAAGTCTTTAATACTGCAACTTCCTTAGCCCTAGTTTTACCCTTCCTTTCAAGCCCATGTTTTCCAAATCTTTCTGCTCTGCTTTCTGCTCCTAATTATTACAATGAATTTGGTTAAAAGCCACCAGCAATATCCATGGCATGAATGGATGCTGAATGCATGCTGTCTAGAAATTTATTCCACCAGATTAAGAAATCCATAGCTTTTGAAATCAGCCTCACAGAAAGTCTTAGGACATGGGCAAAATGCAGACAACTTCTCAGCCAGAACATAACACAAATGGCCTGTAGTCCAAATACCAATATTGTCCTCCTTTTCCTCTAAGCTCTCTTGAGCCCTTTTTTCACTGTCCAAGGTCCTATTAGCATTCTGGTCTTCTGAGCCCCCATCAGAATCAGTCATTAAGCTCTACTTACAATGATCTAAAGCATTTCCAACTTGCATTTGGAAACATCTCAAAATTCCTTCGACCAATTCCAAAAATGTTCCAAAAACTTAATGAACCACATGGTCAGGTTAGTCACAGGAAGCACTTCACGTCTCCATAACAAATTCTGTTTTTGCCAGCTTTTTTTTGCCTCTGTGACCAAAGGACCTGATGATAAAATGGTAGAGGAGGAAAGGTTTATTTGGGGCTCATGGTTTCAGAGTTCTCAATCCACAGACGCCAGGCTCCATTCCTCAGGATTCCAGGTGAGGCTGAAGATCATGGCAGGGAGAGTGTGGCATAGGGAAGCAGCTCATATGATTATCAGGAAGCAGAACGAGAGAGTTCCACTTGCCAGATTCAAATATATACCCCAAAACCATGCCTTAATGCTGCACTTCCTCCAGCCACACCCACTTGCCTTCAGTTACCACTCAGTTAATCCCATTTGGTGATTAATTCACTGACTGGGTTAAGGCTGTCACAAACCAATCATTTCCCCTCTGAATTCTGTCATATTTTCTCACACGTGAGCTTTTGGGGGATACCTTACATTCAAACCATAACAATGGGGTTAATCTTAATGCTTAACTCATAACTAATTAATGGAGTTTTGAGGATTAAATTAGATAGCATCCATAAATCTCTTAGGCACTTATGATTAAGATACTTCCTATCTCATGTAGAGTAAAATTTAACATTTTAATGATGGTCTATAAAGACGTTGTACAGTTTATCCTCTTTTATCTCTCTAAATTCATCTCCTGTCATTCTCTTCCTTGATCACTCTGTTCCAGACACACTGCACTTTTTTGCTGTTCCTTGATTCAGAAAACAAATTCTCATCTTTATTCTTATTTCTGTGTCTGGAATATTCTTCCCTAGATATCCTCGTGTTAACTTTTTTCTCCTTTAATCTTTGATCAAATGTTTCCTTCTCATTGGGGCTTTATCTGACCATCATATTTTAAATTATTAACCTTAATCTTTCCCTCTCCTTTCCCACAAGAATATGGATACTTCTTCCTTTGATTTTTCTCCTCAGAAGCATTTACCATTCACTCTTACTGATGTATTTTAATTATTTATGTGTTACTGTCAGTGTCCCCTGTCCTTTAGCCTGACAAGAATGTTAGTTTCATGAGGATAGGGATTTTTGTCTGTATTATTTACTGTTTTTCTTCTAGCACTCAGAACTGTGGCTGGCATACTATCAGTACTCAATAAATCTGTATCAATGGACTTAGAATTATGATTTTAACAAGATTTATCAATAAAATTTTTTTTTTACTCACATGTGTATATATACTTACATACACACATATACATTTTTAGGATTCCATTTAGTGCTTATATTTAAGTGTGGCAAAATCTATTCTTTTGAGTGATGATTTGACTGACAGGCTTTGGAAAACTCCATAGATTTATACAAAAAATTATAAATTTTCTCAGCCCATTCGATATTTTCTTTCCTGGTATGCCTGGCAGGGATGGGATGATTTTAATCTTTAGATAAAGATCCTTATTATCTGTTGTTGTAGTCTTGGTAAAGGGAAAAGATCTCCTTTAACTTAAGTATCCTCAATCAAATCTTTCATCTCAATAAGTATTTTATTTTTTTGGACAAATGAAAGCAAATTCAGATTTCTCCAATAATCTTTGTAGCTCATTTGCTCTTCTCATACATGTATATTCAGTTATGAATTTCCAACCATCTATTTGTTGAGCATGAAGGCTGTAGTTACAAACATCGACGCAGAGAATCCAAGTTCTACCAGTTGTGCTTTTGTGATAACCAGCTATTTAAGTTTTTTTCAGTGCTTTTGTTCTCTAATCTATAAAACAAACAGAATATACAGAGAAATTACCATGTAATAAATGTGCAAAATATGGTAATTGTTTTAGCTAACCAATTGATATTTATTTCTAATTGATGTATTTTTAGTTCTTCTTTTGCAAAGTTTATGGATATAGCAGTCATTGTGGTAGATTGTTGCAAAGATAGTATAATAATTATATAAAGTTTTATTCTGAGTTGTTTTTATTTATTTTTGAAGCTTAAGAACATTTTTAAAAATGTTTCCATCTTTGCATAATAGACACTAAACAGTATATATTTAAGATGTGCTGCAACATGACATTTTGACATATGTATTGTGAAATGATTATTACAGTCATGCTAACATATCCATCACCTCACCGAGTATCCTGACCTTTTTTTTTTTTTTTTGGTGGCAAGAGTGCTTGAGATCTAGTCTTTCAGCAAATTTCAAGTCTACAATGCATTGTGGACTATAGTCACCTATTTGTACAATTGGTTTCCAGAACTTTTTTTTTTTTTTAAACTGAAAGTTCATACTCTAATCAACATCTCCCGTTTTCATTTGCCCTTAGCCCTAGTAACTAACATTTTACTCTTTGTTACTATGAGTTCAACTGTTTTTTATATTTCACATATAAGTGAGATCATGCAATATTTATTTTTCTGTGTATGGCTTATTTCATTTCATTTGTGTCTTCCAGTTTCATCCATATTGTCACAAATGGCAGGATTTCCTTTCTTTTTAAGGAGAAATAGTTTTAATAGTATAATATGCTCATAAAATTATATGAAATATGTATTCCTTGTTTTCTGTATCCACTTATCTGTCGTTGAACCCTTGGATTGTTTTCATGTTGTAACTACTATGTATGCCACAAACATGGGAGTGCACGTATCTCTTCTATATATTGATTTCATTACTCTTGGAGATAATCCAATAGTATAATTGCTGGATCATATCATAGTTCTATTTCTGATATTTTGAAGAATCTTTATACTTTATCCATAATGACTGTATAATTTATATTCCCATCAACAATACAGGGTTTTGTTTTCTTCACATCCTTGCCAATACTTACCACTTTTGCGTTTTTGACATCATTCTAATAGGTGTGAGTTGGTATCTCATCGTGGTTTTGATTTGCATTTCCTTTATGATTAGTAATATTGAGTATCTTTTCACATATCTGTTGGTTATTTGAATGACTTTACAAAATTTTTATTTAGATTCTTTTCCCATTTTTAACTGGATTATAGTCATGTGCTGTTTGATTTTTTCAATCAATGACAGATGGTGGCCTCATGATGATCAGAATGATAATCATTATAATCATTATTATTATGAGATTATAACGTAATTGAAAAGTTCTTATCACCTAATGATGTAATTGTTATAATATCATAACACAATGCTTTATTAACATGCTTGTGGTGATGCTGGTGTAAACAAACAAACCTACTGTATTGCCAGTTATATAAAAGTATACAATTATATACAGTACATTATACTTGATAATGATAATGCATGACTGTTTCTTATTTCTCTATTTGCTATGATATACTTTTTGTCATTATATAAGAGTATACTCCTTCCACTTGTAAGAAAATTTACTGTGAACCAATCTGCTGTGAAATGCTGGCAGTAGCCTCATTTATCTTGTGTTTACTGAATTTCTTGATTGCATCATTTTCTTTTGTGGTTGATTTAAACTCATGTAGTTTTGTTCATCAGGGCCCTTAAGTACAAAATCACTGTTAATGTTGCCAGTAAGAGGCCATGTCAAGTGACCTGGAAACAAAACTAAAAGTGATTAAGGACTATGAAGATGGAAAATCAATTAGTGATACTTATTGCTAGCCAGTCAGGCATGTCCCATTTCACCACCGATTTCATGATCTTAACAAACAAGAACAAAATGATGGAAACTGTCAGAGGATTTGCTTCATTAAAGGCAACAAGACTAACAAAAATTTGAGAAGCACCTACATCACGTGTAGGGAAACTTCTAGTGACCTGGATTGAAGACCAGACACAGTAGCATATCCCTCTCAGCACCATCAAGAGCATGGCCAAAACAAAAAGTTTGGGCATGTTGAAAGGACAGACCAGATCTGACTGTCTTACTGAATTTATCGCTAGCCTTGGATAGTTTAAATAACTCAAGAATTGTTTTTCATTCCATAATGCCAAAGTTAAGTCTGTGAGTGCTGATATAAAGGCAGTCAAATTTTTGGAAGCTTTAGATTACCTGATTGTGGGGAGAAATTACTTGTTAGAGCAAATCTTCAATATAGATGAAACTTCCCAATTCTGAAAAAGGATACATTAAAGGACTTTAATCCATAGGAGACCAAGTTAATACCAGGTTTCCAGGCTTTTAAGGACAGGATAACAAGTCTTGCTTGGGGATGTGCTGTCAGCAATAAAACCCTAGTGAAAATCCTAGGGCCTTCAAGCGTATCAATACCATATAGCCTTGGTATGTACTAGACTATAGCATCTAGGTTTCGGTAAGTAAACTCTGATATTTGCACAATTATGAAATCATATGCCAATGCATTTCTCAGAATTTCCCCACTTTTAAGTGATACATGGCTGTATTTTTTGTTTTGCTATTTAGTTGTATGAGCTTCTTATATATTTTGGGTATTAACTCCTCATTAGATAGGTGGGTTGTAAACATTTTCTCTCATGCCTACAGGTTAACATTTCATTTTGTTGTTTTCTTTGCTGTGTAAACACAGTGGATCCATATAGTCCCAATTTTTCCCTCTTTGTTTCTAGTATTTTTGTTGTCAGATCCAAAGAGTTACTGCCAAGACCAATGTTAAAGAAATTTTCCTTTATATTTTCTTGGATGAGTTTTATGGTTTTATGTTTTGTATTTGAGTCTTTAATTTTGAGTTACTCTTTGCATATGGTCTAAGATAAGAATATTATTCAGTTTTTATAGCATGCTTAATTGTTTAGAATGGGAAACTCCAGGCTTTAAGATGGACTCCAAAATCCTTTTCGTGGTGCTCCACACATCAGTCTATTAAAATAACTTCATTCCTTCTTGATCCTCCTTTTTGTGCTTCTATATTATTATTTTTTCATCTGTAATGACAATTTTCACCATGTCTCTTTATACAGTTTGTCTCATTATAAGGCTCAATTCAATGTCATGTCCCCTCTGAAGTCTTTTTGATCCTGTAAGAGAATTTCTCTCACTTATGATCCCCTCTGATGAAAAATCATTACCATTTTGCATAGTAAGTAAAAACAGTCGAGATTCAAAAGCTGGGGGAAATCTTTCTACTGTCCTTGGATGTTAGCACTTCTGATTCCTGAGCCTTTGGACATAGACAGAGACTTACACTATTGGCTCCTCTGGTTCTCATACCTTCAGACTTGGACTGAGATCAACCACCTCTTGTTTCTACAGCTTGAAGATGGCAGATTGTGGAACTTCTCTGCCTCCATGCAAGGGGCCGACACCTAGAATAAATTTCATATGTGTTAATGTGCAAGTGCTCATGTGCATATATCCTGATGTTTCTGTTTTTTTACAAAACTGTGACTAATTACAGATTTATTATTATAATATCTCAGTAGAGACTTCCGTGAGGTCCATGGAATGAAATGTATATTAGCAACCTGCACTGCTAGTACCACTGTTTTTTAAACTTGATGTCTTATTCCTTCCCTCCTAGCTCATTGCCTTGTAGCTACTCTGGTTTCCTTTCTGTTTCTTGAACACAGTGAATTCCTCTGGCTTAGGGTCTTTTACTTGTTATTCTACTTGCCTGGCACACTTTTCCTCAAGATATGCTTTCGACTTGCTTTTATTTCACTTCAGGCTTTCAATAAATGTTACTTTTCAAGAAGGCCTTCTCTGCCACCCTGTAAAAATAGCATTCCCAGAATATCTCTCAAAACTTTTACTCTGTTTTTTTTTTAAATTGTGTCACTACTTGTTATTGTGTTTCATATTATCTGTATGTCTATCTTCTCCCTCACAAATGGAAAGTAAAATTTAAGAAGATAGGGATTTCTTTGTTTTGTTCCTGGTTAAATTCTTCTTCCAGGAAAATGAAGAGTGAAGAGTGTGTAACATTTAATAGGTGTCAGTAAATATTGCTGACTGACTGAATGAATGAAATTACTTTTGCTCACATAGTTTCCTATCTTCTTGTCCTTCTAAGAACACAAAAATATGATCTGTGTTTGGCTTCTAAACTCTTTTATTAATTTCCTTTAATCAACTGTAATTTAGTTTTGCAAACAAAAATATGTGGACACAGGTAACTAGTATGTTTAAGTAAAAACTAAGCATTGAATTGTGATTCCTCATTCCATCCAAATCTTGCCTCTGTTGGGTGTTCTTCTCATCACTTATAGGAGTTAAAAAGTGAAGCAGATATTGTCAGTGTGCCTGTCATTTCATTTCCAACAGTGGTTTCCTATGGTTCTATTGGAGAAATGTCTAGGGCTGCCTGAAATGTTCACCTTTGGCTCCCCACTCTCACTGCAGATTCAGTGGTGTAGAAATATGAATGTTCTTTGCTGGCCTCTTTACAGGGATAATTGTGAAACGTGACTCCTGGTAAGCTTAAGCCAAAAGTTCCCTCTTTGTGCTAAATACTGTACCCTTGCTTATCCCCTTAAAAGGCTGAGATTTAGAAGGTAAAGTCCTACATTCCCACTCATCTACTGTTTTTCTGGGAACACACTTCCTAATAAATCATGTTCACATGAATTCTGTTCTCAGGGTCTGCTTCCAAAGAGTCTAATCTAAAGCTGTGAGAAAGGGCATCTTTTTTATTTGCTTTCCCATTGGCCTATGCTGTGGGTCAGTTAGCGTGGAGCGTGTTCTATTTTCCCTGAATATTCAGATGTGTGTATCATCTTCAGTGCTAGTAGGTAAAAGGGTGTCTCTTTGTCTATGTGTTTTCCTTCCTATATAACTTTGAAATCTGCTTTTCCTATAAATTTAAAAGAGGAAAGGGGGAAATAGGATGTGTGGGGGGCACTACCTTTTCCTTTGTAGTGATGTAATCGACTCTACTTCTCTGTATTACTCTTCCTTCATACCAGTTCAAAAGTTATTAGTGTTTCTCATTGTTCTTTTCACCTCCCCCATATTTCCTCTGTCATACCGTGTCCCTTATTAGTGAAGAGCACTGCCTAAGCTGTCAGTGCTCTAATTATAGTACAGCATAATTACAACTGTGTTAAGCAATTATTTGTTGTACATGTCACCTCTATTTGATTGTGAGGTGCTTAAAGGCAGAAGCCATGTCTTATTGATCTTTGTTTCTCCCACATTGCTATGCACAACACTGTACATTCCTTAGACATGTGATTAACTGTTATTTTGAACAAATTATAATTACCCAACTTGATATTGAAAGGTATAGATTTTAATATTTTCTCTGATCCTCCTCTTACTCTAATCTCTAAAAAAGAACAATTATTTTCTTCTCTGAATTTGAGGACTTATGGTTTGTTTTTGTTAACTCCTTGTTGAAAAGAAGACTTAATTTAATCTGCTTGCCTTTGGGCACTTGGTAAAATTTTACAGGGTGAAGACTCATTTCTTGAGTGAAGAGGATTCATTCTGTTCATCTAATGCTAATTACCACCCATCAATGAAGTAGAACTTAAAGATTTATTCATTAAAAAGATTTAAAAGTGAACTTTGCTCACTGGGATATTGGGTTAAAAACCAACTTAATAAGACTAGGTTAATTTTTAGTGTGTACCTTTTTATAATCTGAGGAAGATCAAGTTTTCACCTACTTTTTACTAAATAACTTGCTGAAATTGTATTCTTAGAGATTGTTTAAATTGTTAATTCTTACATGAGCAAGTGAAAAAGTCCAATGTAAATTTCAGATGAAGTGTGAAAAAGGAGAAGTAAGTTCTGAAAAAGGAAAATTTAGGTAAGATAAAGGAAAAAAGTGATTAGGTATGAGGAAACAGATACCATTTCTTTAAACCAACAAAGCAAACAAGAGTTGTTAATATTCTACTATCATTAAAAAAAAAACAACCAATCCTTTGTTAAATTACATATGTGTACATCCATTCAGCAAGTATTTATCAAACATCTATATGTGCCCCACTATGCTGAGTGTTTATAGGAAATGAAGATTCAGAGTCTGGTTCCAGCTAAGAGTTCGCAATCTTCTTGGAAAGACATTACTGGTACACTTTGATGCAGTGATGAATATTGCAAGGCAGAGTGTGCTGGCTATAATCTTATGACCTTGGCCTTGAATACTTGAACACTGTTCAGCACCTAATTGTCTCTGTCTTTGAATATTGCATTAATGCATATTACTTGCTTAAATGTTTATTGTCTCAATGGGTAAATAAAATAATGGTTCTGAATCTAAAAATTATAGAAGTTAGAGGAAAAGGCTGAAATTTGGAGTGGTCAGTGAAGACACTCTATGGACAGTATTATTTAAGTTGAAATATACATGGGAAACCTGGTAGAGAGAGAGCAAATCCAGTGAGGAAGCTATGGATATCTACCAAAGTTCTCAGTACCAGGTGACTACAAGTGTTAAAATTATATTCATTTTGATTTCAGAGATTTATCTGAGATATGAAGTTCAGAGACAGCCTGCCTAGGGTTTCCATGAGAAAAGAGTCATTTAGCTAACACTGAAAGCCTTTTTATTCATGATCTGAAAAAACGTAAGCCATATGTGAATTTCAAACAATTATCTGTTTATTAGAACTATTTGTTTTTATTCATCTTTTCTGTTACATATTTATAATAACCCATTTTAAAATATTTCCTAAAGTGTTTTATTTTAGTCAGGTGAACCCCTGCATTTCAGAAATTTTGTCATTTGAATAAGTTTTGTGAAACAAAAACCTGGTCAAGTTACTCCTTTGCTTAAAAACCTTATGGCCCACCATTGATTTTAGATTGAAGTTTGCAGTCCATCGAGGCAAAAAGGAGGAAATGATATAGCTAATTGAGTGCTTATGGTGTGTCAGTGACATCTGAAATTCTTAACATACTTTTATATAATTTAATTCACACAACATCTCTTTTGGTAGTCCCATGATTAGTCCCACATGTGTTTGGAGGAAAGTTAAATTTAGATAATCAGTCATCCTGTGCCCAAGATGGGGCAAAGCCAGTATTCAAATCCTGGCAGTTAAACTGCAAAGGCCAAAGTCTTCACTACTATATCATACTATCCTCTGAAGGAAGATATTTAAAATGTTATTGCTTTAGGCTAAAATAGTTTGATACATCCATCCTATCCAATGGAAGCCATCCTACTGAGCTGAAAACTGATGTCTGCTACTATGATCCCTTTTAACATTTCCATGACTTATAATTTTGACTGATTTTTGTTTTAAGTTTATAGTCTAGGGCCATGGTCTAAGAAAATTTCTTTCCTTCTTTTCTCTTTTAGTTCCTCTTTTCCTCCCCCACCCTTTTCTCTTTTTTGTCTTTTTCAGGGAATTTCCCATCTTTTTTCTGACCCATTGATCTTCATTTTAAGATTTAATTCTTAAAAGCTGATCTTTTATTTCCTAATGTATTGATTTACTAGTTTTGTGACCATGAGTTATCTTTTCATGCCTCAATGTCTTCATATATAAATGGAGAGAGGAGAAGGAAGACAATAATAATGCCTATTTCTGAGCATTGTTGTGAGGAGCAAATTATCCTTTAGAACAGTACTTGGCTTATAGTGAGAATTATATGGATAGTACTTATATAGCCTCCAAATCCTTGCAAGAGAGAAAAGACTCTGGATGAAAAATAAATTAATCCTATTGACAGATATGAATGTTAGAGAAAAAGGAAGTTCTCAAAATTGTATTAGAAGAGTTGTAGTATTGGGCTATCAACAAAATGGCAGAATAGGAATTTTTCAACTTTACTTTTCCTCTTCCCCAGAAATTTAACTAACAACTATCCAGAGGCAAGATTATCACCCTAAATATTCTAAGGCTCAAGAATAAGCTGTGAAGTTTCCATGGACTGCAGAGCCAAGAAAAAGCACAATTCAATGGGAATGGGAAGGGTCCTTTTTGACCATTATGCCCCTCCCCCAAGCCAGCCAGTACCACATGCAGAGAATTCACCTGGCCCCTGGTTTCTAAAGTGAAAAACAGGGAGTTGAAGGTAGACAATTGACTTCCACATCATTCTGAACTCCTTAATAGAAAACTTGCTCTTGCAAATCCATGGGGAACATCGCAAGTGCTGGCAGGGATAAACTACGAGGTCAGCTAGAAAAAGAGAGAGCAGGGGTGAGGCAAATGGTAGACAGTATGTGGAACTTAATGATTCCTTTTCAGTTTGACCAGAGGAGATGTCACATCACATCAGAGTTGACTGTACAACAAGTAGTGCTATGCTGCCTGAAGAATGGCCCATGGGCTTCTGGGGCTCAATTTCCTAGTTAGCTTTCCCATGCAACTGAGGTACCCTCCTTAGGTCTTAGACTCATCTGGGTCAGGTACTGTACCAACCTGAGTCCTTAAAACTCATGGTGAACCTAGGTTTAGGGTGCCCTCTAGTGCTGAGACAACTGTAGTCGTCAGAGGCTGAGGGAGCCTAACAGTCTGCTTAGATTTTCTTGATAGGCCTATTGTAGAAGGATGGTCATAAACAAAGCTAGATAGACTGGAATAAATACCTGATCCTTCAGTGCACAGTTACTGATGCACATTCACAAGGATCAAAAACAGGGAAATATGATCTCACAAAGTGGCCAAAGCAAGGTGCCAGTGAGTAACCCTAAATACAAAATAGCTTTCTCAAAAAAACTCAGAGTTCATTGGATTAGATATAGGGGAATGAAGGGAAGGGAGAAGGGATGATAATGGGAAAGACAGTAGAATGAATCAGACATAACTTTCCTATGTTCATATATGAATACATGACTAGTGAAACTCTACATCATATACAACTACAAGAATGGGATCTTAGAATAAGTTATACTCCATGTATACGTATGTCAAAATACATTCTACTGTCGGGTATACCTAAAAACAACAATAACAACAACAACAAAAAACCCAGTCAACTTGAAGAAAACACAAATAGAATTCATAAATTTACCAGAGGAACTTAACAGAGATTGAAATATTTTAAAAAATCAAACAGAAATCCTGGAACTAAAGAACATAATGAATAAAATTAAAAATTCAATAGCAATTGAGAGGCAGAGTGAGGAATGGGTAAGGGGAAACAATGCAGAATGAATTCTTTAAAAATCAAGTTATGTCCATGTATAAATATACCACAAGAAATTTCACCTTTGTGCATTAGTAAAAAGTACCAATCAAATATAAATAAATAGCCAAGTAAAAAAGGAAGTCTAGTAGAGTAGAGGAAGGAAAACCAGGTGAGGGGAAGGAGGATGGGAGGGAAAAGAGGGAGTGAAGAGAGGGGGATTGTGAATAGAAATTGAATTCCATGCATATATAAATGTATATGGATGAATTCACTACTATGTATAACTACAAAGCTCTAATAAAAAAATCAAGTTTGTTGACAGCTGAATGGATCAAGCAGAAGAAAGATCAATGAGTTTGAAGACAAGATACTTGAAACTACATGGTCAGAGGAGAAAAAGGAATGAAACAGATTGAAGAAAACTGATGAAATCTATGTGATATTCTCAAAAAAGCAAACATTGGGATCCCTGGCATTCAGGAAGGAGTAGGAAAAGACAAAAGGGTAGAAACCTTATTCAAATAAATAATAGCAGAAAACTTTCCAAATCTGGATAAAGATATAAATACCCAAGCACAGGAAGTTCAAATGTCGCCAGTCAAATTCAACCCATCTAAGGCTATCCAAAGACATGCTTATATTCTCAAAAGTCCAAGACAGAGAGGAAGAAAACATCCTGAAAGAATCAAGAGAAAAGAAGCAAATAACATATAAAGGCAGCAGACTTTCCCTCATAAACCTTACAAACGTCAAGAAAAGGGAACACTTACTCATTGTTGATGACAATTCAAGTTAGTATTGTCATTGTGGGGAATAGGTCTACAGTATTACAAAATGCTAAAGTAGAACTACCATATGATCCAGCAATTTCACTATTGGATGAATATCCAAAGGAAACTAAATCAGTCTGTTGGAGAAATATCAGCACTCCTATATTTATTGTAACACTATTCATAATAGCCCAGATATGGATTAACCAAGTGTCAAGAAAATATGGTATGTATAAATGATAGATTTGACCATAAGAAAATGAAATTCTGCCATTTGTGACAACATTGAGTAAGCGGAGAACATTATGTTAAGTGAGATGAGAAATACTATATGATCTCACCCATGTGGAATTTGATGAACTTGATCTCATGGAAATAGAAACTAGAAAAGTTTTTTCTAGTTTTTATGGTTAGAAGAGAGGCAGGAATGGGGAGTTGCTGATCAAGACACATAATTATAGTTTTATAAGAGGAATTGCCAGCATGGGCAATTATATAGAGACTGAAAGTTAGGTAAATGATTGGGGTGGAGGAAGTGGGAGGAGAAATGGGGAGTGACTACTAATGGTTATGGGTTTTCTCTTTCATGTGATAATTATGTTCTCAGATTGGTTGTTATGATGATTACCCAAGTTTATGATCAAATTGAGAATTATTGGATTGTATACTTTAAATGGATGAGGTGTGGGATTTTTAATCATATCTCAATTTTGTAGTAATATATATGAATAAAAACCATTACAACAGTGCTGTCTCAAACTAAGAGGGGATGTTGCAAGGGGGCCTGAAAAGTTGCTCTCAAATCTAGTGCTTTTGGGGGTGCATACAGGCTGTTCTGCTATTTGTGTGCATACCTAACATATTTAAAAATATTCAGATAACATGAATCATTACAATTTATTGAGCATCTACTTGGTGCCATTTTCTACAAGACAGTAAGGCTAAATTATGCTCTGTAAATTGCCAAATATTATATGTGGGGATTTGAAACTTAGATTAGACTAACTTTAGAACCCAGAAGTTCCTAGGAAAATAAATCCTCTGTTTCTAAATCCTTTAACTACTTTCAGGAAACACACTGTCCAGATATGGGAGGTGTAAGGAAAATAAAATTTACTGGACAAAATATAAGAGTACACACACATACACACACACACAGAGAATCATGCTTTGCATAAAAATACTGTAATTAAGAATGGCTAGGGATATAGCTCAGTTGGTAGAGTGCCTGCCTCTCATGCTTAAAACCCCCACACCCACAAAAAAAAAAAAAAAAAAAAAAAAGACTATACATACACCAGTTATCCCATAAAATTACATAGCCTAGCAATATTGCAGGTATCTTTGTTTTCATAAGTACATTCTGTGATATTCACACAACAACAAAATCACCTAAGCACTTTTCTCAGAATGGATTCCTGTCATTAAGTCATGCATGACTGTGTTAGGCACTGTTCTAGATGTAGTTCCTGCCCCACCCTGAAGTCCACAGACTCAAAAGAAAGAATGCTGTTTTGTAAATATAAAAAAGTAAAAGCTTGAGATCCTTGATTGATCACTGGACTAGAACATATTCTAGCAATAAATTGCTGCTGGAGAAAACCACATGATTATTTGTCATGAATAAACAGTTTGCAGTTCTTTTGTTTGAAATGACTAACTAAAATAGGTCTGTGTCAGACTTAACAATGTTTGACCTCTGTCTCATAATAATTCCATAAGTATTTCTTTATACTCTGGAGCTTACATTTTCATTTTGAATTTTCATTTATCAGTATCAAGTGTGATTGCCTTTCCTCATCATTATGTAAAAGAAGGACAAATTCTGTTGTTTCTCAGTTTGAAGCAAACAGACTATAAAATATCATACTGTGTTAAAGGCAAAATGCCTCTGAAGGGGAAAAATTATTCAGAAAGGACACTGTATAAACAAGAACAAAAAAGAATAAGAAATTACTGTGAACTATAGCAGATGAAGATAAAGAGGCCTCTTTATTTACACCATGATTTCCCAGAAAACGGCACCAAATGGGAAGTCTGTGGCTCTCATACCTTTTTATCTTGTAATTTGTTGGCAATATGAAATTGGCTTTGATCTAATTAAATGGATGGCTCAGGCAGTTTGTAATGAGATTCAGATTCTTTCATCTCTAAACTTTGATTCTAAAGAGCCAAAGCTATTACCCTCTGATGGGTGTTTAGTGATCTGTGCAAGATGGGTCAAAGCCCAACTTTTCAAAGACAGACAGGTAGATCAGTAAAGCTGAAGAATGGTAGGAAAGGACTATCTCATTAGTTAATTAACAATTTTGATTTTAGAGAAACCCAAGGATGAATAGACATGGAGATTAAACTCTATCTTTTGGTTGGTAAATGGGGTCACATTAGTAAGGAATCAGGGGGAATTGTTGTCCTATTAGGGCCTTAGATAGTTCTTGGGAGGTTAATATTGAACTATACAGTAACTTCATAAACATTTCACTTAAAAAAGGTTTAAAAAAACTTTTAAAGCACATGTCTCAAACAAAAGGATAGCATTTTCTTTATTGTTGAATACACAAATCTCCCAGGAGAAAACCAATTTTTACTTCATCAGCAACAAAGATGTTCTGAGAAACCTAGTAAAATTTAAAGTTGATTAGACCAGTTATTTATTTATTTATTGACTGATTGATTATCTGTAATTTTTAGTTATACATGTCAGTAGAGTTTATTTTGATATATTTGTACAAACATGGACTATATCTTATTCTAATTAGGATCCCAGTCTTGTGGATCTACATGATGTTGAGATTCACTATGGTGCAGTTATTTCTTTTTAACATGAGCACTAAATAATATAAAGTTAGGAAGAATCTTGCTACATATTCTTTAATATATTAAATTCATAAGGATTATATTTGACTCTCATTTTTAAAGTAAGGGATTTTTTTTTGAAAAACAAAGTAGTAAAGAGAAATTATAGGCAAAAATCCAAAATAGCTCCCCCTACTCAATTTCAATAGTGTTGAAATAATTGAGTGATCATCCTCCACATATTGGATTGTATGTTCAACTAAACAATCACATCTTTTTGACTAGAAAAATAGCTTACACATAATAAAAACCTGATAAATATTTTTCAACCTTCTCTTTATTGAGGGTCTTTTATGTGCTGGGCACTAAAATGTTTAGCTTATATTGCATATATTCCACAAAATTTCATGATAACAATATTAAAAGCTTGATTTATTCAAAAGTGTATCATGAAGCAAAAGGCACTAACATCTGCCAAAAAATGTGGAGAGAAAAAAAGTAAGTAGCATGATGTAACAGAATATTATACTAAGAATCTAAAGTCTTAGGTTATTATCCTTGGACTAGAAATTCATCCAAGTTTTTTTTTCTTCTATTTGTAAAAGGAAAACATAAGAGTTAATTATCTCTCAGTTTTGCAGTAGTGGCCTCTGTTAAGATGTGTGAAATGTGGAAGAGAACAGCCAAAGGCATTTGAGAAATGAATATTCATGAGTACGTACAAGTGTGTGTGTATGTATGTATGGAAGAGAGAGAGAGAGAGAGAGAGAGAGAGAGAGAGACAGTGACCTTGTAGCATTCCTGGGAATGATGTAGCAGTTATTCAACAACATGCCAGTATACCAAGAATTAAGTTAAAGGTCAAGATGTGATACTCAGCCCCTAGAGGAATTAGATTCAAATCAGGTGATGGATCTGGTTCATGGCTATCATGAAAAAAATATATTGGTGGTTTCATGAGATGAAACCCAGGAATTATAAAGGTTGGAAACATGGAATACCCCTGAGGAACAAGAGAAAAGAAATAATGACTTTATAAGAAGGTGACATTAGGCATATTTATAGGCCTTTTTACTCTCTTTATGCAGAAGTGTGACCTTCGTAAATCTAATTTTTAGCAATTATATATATGAGTAAATGCAGATAATATATGATGGCTGTGGTTTTGTTGTATAAGAATCAATGAGCTCAAATCATTTTGTCAAGTTCATTTCAATTTATATCAATTTTTACATTGTGTCTTGGAATGGATCCGTTAACACATGAGGTTGCTTTTGACTTAAAAATGCTACAACACTAAAGGATTAAAAGTCTCATATCACTTTTCTTTTTTCCACTTTGATTTTTGTGCCTATAGAGTGGTGAAGCAGTTAAGAATTAGGATAAGAAAAAATAAATAACAGGACAGCACCTAAGCAGATCTAATTCCTGTCAGTGAAATAGTGACTCCATTTTATAGGTTACAATGCACAAGCAATTTTTCTGTTATAGATTAAATACATAGGTGTTTCTGTCAATTATTTTAAATTTAATTTTATTTTTAAAGTATCTAACATATATTTTTATGATTCGGATATTTCTACAAGTTCAGGTTTATAGTTCTTCCTATTCTTTCTGTCACCACTTGCTCTGAGGAAGTAACCAAATTAAATTGTTTTAGCTTATCCTTTGAAGTTTTGTATCTGTCCCTTTAGTACTGAGTAGCACACATATTTATTTTTTCTCCATTTAAACTTTTTGAAAAGAATTATTTTCACCCTGGAAGATGGAGTTTCTACCCACCCCTCATAGGAACACTTATCCCCCAACATGCACATATCCAATTTTGCCTCCTATCATCTTCTAAATAAGGATATAAATTTGGTTAGATCAATTAATCAATATAGTTTTGGTTAGATCAATAAACAAGTAATATATAATATATATTAGTACAACTATTTAACAGTATATAAAAGAGCTATTTCATATAATCCAATTTTAATTCCCACTGATGTTTTATTTTTCCTGTAGTTAATGATTGAACTTTTCTTTCATCTACTTATTTTTATGTGCTAATCACTAGTTCAAGTTCAAACTCTCTAATGTCAAGTTCATCGCAGTATATTCAGACCATTAGATGTTTTATCAATTTTATCTGCTTGATGAAATCTCTGAAGTAGCTTTCTGATGTGTTCTAAGGCTCTTTATCTCTGTTGTATGACTCTTTTCCTGGGTTCTTTCTTTACCATCATTCTGGATTTTTTTCTTTTTTACTTACAATCTTTATTCAAGTTATACAAAAGGAATCCCTAAAAGTGATAAAATACATTATATATATAAACACTTTCTTTTGGGAGGAAGGTTCTGTTTCCTCCCTCAACATGCAGTGCTTTCAACTGTAGCTCCAGCCTTCACTGTCCCCTGCACTGCTGCCTGGCTTTCTGCCTGATTCTCATCCTCTTCCTCTTCCTCCATGTTATTAGAAACTTCACTTCCACTGGGGCAGCATCCCCGATACCTCCATTCACCTCTGGCTCCTGTTGGACTTTCTTTGCATCATCTTTCCGGAGGCTCTCTTCCTCTGGTTTCCTCTTTTTTTCTGACAAGGTGGGAAATATCAGTCACACAATTTGATGAGGAAGCACCATCTGTTGCTTTTCTACTGGCAATCATGGAAACTGAAGAACCTCCTCCACTAGCAGTGAAACCTGAAGTAGAGCTCTCCACCAGAGTAGCTTTCAGAGCCAATTCAGATATATTCTCACTATGCTGGGACTGTTTTGCATCTTCTATCCTCTAATTTCAGGTTGTAATTTCTTCAACTCCTTAATTTCTTTCTCATATTCAGTAGATGATCCATCAGCCTCCTTCATCTGTTCATTTCGTACAGCCATTCTCTTCTCAATGACTTCAATAGATTTGTTGAACTATGCCACTGCCTCATCATACTAAGAGTTATATCCATAGGCCAAACTCAGCTCGTAGTGAGTTTCTGCAAGAAGTTTCTGCAAGTGGGCTTCTAGATACTGCTCTTGCAGGTTTAGGCAAGCCTGGAACTCCTACACAGCTTGGATATAGTTCTCAGATTCAACACTATCTTCTCCAAGTTTAAGATGTGCCTGTGCAGCATAAAGCTGGGCTTCTTTTGTTTCTTACCTTTCTTTCAAAAATGATTTTTGCTAAGTCCAGCATATCCCAAGCAATCTCTAGGTTCTCAATCTCTTCTTCATTTTCTTGAAGAGACTTATTTTCAAGAATTGATTCGTTTGGTGTTTCTTCTGCCTTGTCTTTTTCTTTATCAACCTCTTCTGAGCCTTCAGTTTCTTCACCCATTCATCTCTTCTTCTCTCTCTTCTGTCTCTTCATTAGCAGCTATCTTAACTTTGTCTTCAGGTGTTTTCTCTATAGCTCTCTTGGCTACGTTGGTCTCAACCCCATCTCCAGCTGCCTCAGACTCTTCTATAGGCAACTTAGTCTCCTCCTGGCTAGGAACTAGCTCTACCCGACCTTCTCTAGATCTGCGCCATCTTTTGTTTCTGTCAATCTTTCTGCAGAAGTCTGCGGTTCCATAGGTGTCTGATGTCCTGCAGCTGACAGTTCAAGGAATGTACCATCTTTAGTGAGAACTGTAGGTAGGCTCCTGCTCTGGTTTCTCAGAGATCTCTGATCCAGCCCCTTCAGCTGAGACCTCTGCAGCCTCTACTGTCACTACCTCTGACTCTTCAGCAGAAGGTATTGCTTGCTCTACCAGCTGCTCAAGGACAGCCTTTCCTGGCTCATTTTCAGACATAGCTACCTGCTCCTTTACTTCATTCCCACCCACATCCACTGGCTTGACCATTGGCTCTACAGACTCTGCTTCTACCTCCACTGCAGTGCCCTGCTTTTCTAGAGTCACTATAAGATGCTCTTCTGAGGCTTCTTTTGGCTTCTTCTCTATGCTCACAATTACCTTTCCCTGCTTCTCCTGACCTCCTTTTTCTCTGCACTCTTCTTTCTGGACTTCAGTTCCGGGAACTGATTTTCCTTCCTCCACATCTGATGCTTCCTGTTCTGGCTTCTCAGAAATGACCTCAGGTTCGTTCAGTCTTTCAGGTGCTGCTCCTCCTTTTGCCTCTTCAGAAGTTTCAGTTAACTGATTTGGAGTTGATTTAACTTTTTCCTATAACTTCTGCAGGCTCACTTACATCCATATCTTCTCTTCCCCCCTTCTCCATTTCATTCTCCTGTTGTTTACCAGTTTCAGGATTTTTCAAAGAATTTCTTTCTGGCTTTTTTGGCTTCTTTTTCTCCCATGGCATCATAAACCTGTTCTCTCAACTCGTTCCTTGCTTCCTCATCTATGTTGTCATTATTTTCTACCAGAGATTCATCTTCTGTTTTTTCTCCTTCTTCCTCCTCCACATGCACACTTTCCAAGCCATTTCCCAACACACCATTCTCCAATTCTTGCTAATTCCAATAGTGATTTTCCAAAGAAAAAGAAGGCTTCTTCACACTCACTAACAGTTTCTCCATACTTCTTACCTAAAAGACTAGTTGCTTCTTGGAATGCAGTGACAGCTGCTGGAATATCTCCCATCACCAGATGTTTCTGTCCTAATCCCAGTAGTTTTTTAGCTTCACTATCCACAGCCAGGCTCTCCACTTTATCTGCAGAGGTAGAAGGAGCTGGAGCATCTTCTATTTTGTCAGAGGAAACCAGTTCTGGTGGCGATGGCAGCAGTGGTTGTGGACTCTGTGGCCATCCTTCCCCTCAAGTGGTGGACCAGTGAGCAGAATGAAACCTGTAAGGAAAATAAAGAGAATTTTGGACACCAGAGACTTATTAGGAGACAGAAAATGGCAGATTCCATCCTGGGGATTTTCTTGACATCGCTTTAGATTTGGAGTTCTTATTTCCTGAATACTATATCTTTTCCCTTACTGTTTTAATCTTATCTTTTTCAGGGCATTCAATAGGTTCCTTATAAAGAATCCATGTGAGACACATTGTGAGATTTTTCATGTTTATAAATTACTTCGTAGTTAATTTAGTAGTTTGGATATATAATTGTAGGTTTGAAAGTAATTTTTCTCAAATTTGAAGGCATTTCTCACTAATTTCTAGCTTTAAATATTGCTATTGAGAAGTTTATTGTTATTCCAATTCTTGATCCTTTGTATGGACCAAATTCCTCACAAGTCCCTCATTCCTCCTCCAGGAAGCTGATAATACCTTATTATAAGTATTCTAGAATTTTATGATGGTGCTCCATGATGTGGGTACTCACTGGCTGGGTACTTCATGTGTTTCTTAAAAGTCTGGAGACATGCCCTTCAAGTTTGGAAAAGTACCATAAGTATTGTATTAATGATCTATTCTTCTGCATTTTCTCTGATTAATCTGAAAATCCTATTATTCAGATATTAGATGGCTGGTTGTCTGATTTTCTTAGAATTTTTTCTCTGTATTTCAAATTTTTGTCTCCCCTATACCCCATACTGGGGACTAAATCCCTCATGTATTCTGGGCAAGCACTATTCCACTAAGCTACATCCCCAGTCCACTTTTTTTCTTTTCTGTTCCACTCTCTGAGTCGTTTCCTCACTTTTTCTTTCTTTCTTTATCTTGGTGGGGGTGGGGGGCGGTGGTACCAGGGATTGAATTCAGGGGCACTCGACCACTGAGCCACATCCCCAGCCCTGTTTTGTATTTTATTTATTTATTTAGAGACAGGGTCTCACTGAGTTGCTTAGTGCCTCGCTATTGCTGAAACTGGTTTTGAACTCAAAATCCTCCTGCCTCAGCCTCCTGAGCTGCTGGGATTACAGGCATGAGCCACTGTACCTGGCCCTCACTTTTTATTTCTGCCATCAAGCTTTGATCACATTTTTGTTCTTTGAATCAAATTTATAATATTATTTCACTAATGTAATTTCTTCTCATCTAACAGAAGCTACTAATAATTACATTTTGAAATTTTTTCTTATTTTACCTCTGCTTCATCTAAATTTTTATTGCTTGTCTTATACTCTTTTGGAAGTATTAATTAACTTTTTGGTGGTCTTTGATTTTCCACTCATATCAAAATAGAGACATAAAAACCTGGGTAGAAGCCTTGAATGGGACAATCATGGGCTTCACAGTAAGGTGGTCTGGCTGAGTTGTTTAATTGGAGAAATGGGTGTCACTATCTTCTGGTTACATTCTCTACAGGGGGATCGTCTAGTAGTTTATCAGAAAAATACAAGCCTGTCTAGTATTCTGGTGATTAAGTTGGGGAAGAAGGCCAGGTTATTAAGTGTTTATCTAATTTCTATGCTTTACCAGATGTTATTTTACTCTCACCCTTGTTTGTGTTCTCTCATTTAGAAACTCTTATTATTTTGGGGAAGGGAATCATGGTACACAGAGTGAGGGAGAAATCTGAGGTCCTAAATACTTCTTGGATAAATTTTCAACAGGTTCTCCTGCTTTAGCCCTATATCTCCTTTTTCAAAAAAGAGGCACCTGGTGCTGACAATTCTTGATGCTTTTAGAGGTTCTGCAAGGTAAATTCAGTTGTTTCCTTAGTGTTCTCTACTTTTTCACTAAGTCTTCTAGATCAGTTACTGTTTATTTAGTAACTTCTTTGTTTTGGTACTGGGGATTGAACCCAGGGATGCTCAACCACTGAGCCACATCTCCAGTCATTTTTATATTTTATTTAGAGACAGGGTCTCACTAACTTGCTCAGGGCCTTGCTAAGTTGCTAGGCTGACTTTGAACTTGTGATCTTCCTGCCTCAGCCTCCCCAGCCACTGGGATTATAGGCATGTCCTACTGTGCCCGGCTGTCTAGAGTCTTTGTGACTTATATATCATGTTGCTTCTGTTACCTCATTTCCCAGTCTTTTGTTGTTGTTGTTGTTTCTGTGAATTTGTGTATTTTGAAAACCTCTTTGCCAACATGTTTTTTCAGGAAAGAGTAAAAAAAATATGCATGTCTTTTATTTTCCTGAAGAAGTATCATTAATTCTTTAAAGTGGAGTTCAGCTTACAAACAATGCAATTAATTAGACCATAGTTCAGGCTATCTGTGGTCTGTGAAGGGAAAGTGTTTCCTCATGCTACTTTGAAAATGCAATTGTAGTAGTCAACTGTATTAAGCTCCCTCACCCTCCTTTGGTGTCCTTTCTCTAGAGTTCATATTGAGTATTGCTACCCTCTTACTTATCACTACCTTTGTTGTTCTGTGCCCTTGATTAAAAGTCTATTGTAGCCCAAACTTTTAAGCCTGGCATTCAAGGCCCTCTGTAAAACATACTTTTATTCTTTCTCTTTCCCTAATAAAAATCTTCTGCTTCTGTTAATCTGACTTTCCTCCTTATTTCCTTCATTTTCCTTCTGTTTATCAAACATTTATAAAACCCTTGTTCAATGCCCTGTTTTTCAGGATCCAAAACTGAAAAAAAATCCCTTGATGTACTTGTGATTTAATGAGAGACACAGATTTAACAATTTAATGCTCTGACATGGTAGAAAGTGCTATAATAAGATTCTCACAGAATAAAGTAGGGTCACTTGAGGAGAAGGTTGAATTTCATGTGGGGAGGTAAGAAAGGTTTCAAAAATCATTCAAAAGATGTTTGGCTTTGGTCTCTCAGAGGCTTTAGAGCCAGGAATTCTGTGAGAGGACAGACTTTCCAGACAGGAGGCATTGTTTGAGCAAGGCAAAGGGATGTGTGCAAAAGATCTTAGTGCAGGAGAGGAAATTCACAAGTAATGAGGATTGAAAATAATGGCAAGTTTCAAACTTGTGGATATTCATAATTCAGAAGCATCACCCCTGTAACAGTAAGGAGGACAGCTTGGAAGGGAGCTCCTTCTTGTCAGTATGTCATAATTGCCAAATTCCCTGGAATGCCCAGACCATTTTTTTTTCCTTTTTCCAAATCTGTCTCACCCTTCAAGTTCAAACTCGAACTTGAAATTTATACTTTTCATGAAGCCTCTACCACTACTTGTTCCAGCATGCATGCTCCTCCCTTTTTTCTTTTGACATTTAAAATGTAAATTATACCATGTGACATTAGATTATATACAATTGTAAACTTGAGGCTATTTTCTGTGTGTCTGTGTGACCTGTACCATTTGTATTCTCTTCAAAAAATGTGCAGACTCTTGGAAGACTGTGCATAATGTGACCCAATATGTTAGCTTTTATAATGTTGGTTAAATAAGTATGCAGTGAGCTACTAATATGTGTCAGATCTGTGATGGAGTCTAAAATTTGATATTAAATAAGTGAGAATACAGTCTCTGCTCATCTTAGAGGGCAGAGTTCAATTTTTTTATATAAAAAATTAAATCTACTGTCTATATCCTATAATTATTATTATAATAAGATTCTGATTTTCTTATCCACTCTCCACAATTTAAGGCAATCATTAAGCTTTAACTCATCCATCAGTAGTTGTACTGGTGAATGTCTCGATACTGCCTTTCCTTGAGGCATCATTTTAGTTAATTGCCCCTTTAATTTGAATTTTTGGGTATGCAAGTTGCAAATGAATACAAGAATATTAAAACCAAATTTATTTATGAGCCATAAGAATCAGATGCTATTATTTTTAATCTTTTTTCGTGTTGGTTTGGCAATAAAGATGTTATATCTTCAATTTAACTGTAAATATAAGAAAACTATGAATAGAAATTGGAAGGATAGAAGTAAAATTAGTTAAAGCTTTGTGTGCAGTAGCCAGCTTTATCTTGAGAAAGTGAAAATCAGGATTCCAAATTCATTTAAATTCTTCCTTTTATTTTCACTTTATCAGAATTTGTTCTCTATTTCTAATACCAAAACTCTCTTAGGAAGTCCATCTATCATTAATTTATATAGAATTACATGGAAACATTATGAGGAGCATTTAGCTTTTTAGGCTTATTTAGACAATATTAGAGAAGATATCTTTATTATTACATTGTATCCATATGTATCACAAGTATCACTTAAATTCTGTATTGTTATCCCATTGTGCTACCCAATTAAATCTTGCAGAAACTAATTAAAGACATTGTTAAGGGGTCCCATTCTTTAATGAGTTGAGACTTTATTGATCATCATTGACTAATATTTATTGAGTATCTGATGAATACATTACGCTATTAGAGGTCTGATATAACATGATGCTCTACATAGACATTCTGGGAATTCTTTTAACAGTTTTGTTGCTGTGCCTCTCCCCAAACTGATACAAATGCAGCAACCTTTTCAGTATGACTATCCTTAGGTCATCTAAGCAGCTTCAACTTGAAGTGCTCCTCTGATCCCCTATTGACCTGAAAGGGCAGAATGTACTGGGTCTTCACCTGAATCTGACATATTCTTGCATGGGACTTTCCCTCCCATTTTCTATTTCTCTGACTCTCTTACTCATTTCTCTTCAGTGTATGTCCTTAACAGATTGTATGCATATTAAACCTCCTCTCAAGTTCTGCCTCAATAGAACCTTAACTTTGACAGTTGATATTTGAAAAAAATAAACAATAGTGGTTGCATTAAGCACAGAGAAAACCAGACCTTGTACTATAAAGTATGACTCAAGATTTCAGACACAGACTTGGGCAAAAAAAGAAGCCAGAAGCATTTTACAGACAATACATTGTTAGAATAGCTATCAAGGATGCCATTGTACCCACAGGGGCATGTTTCCCATTATTTTTAAGTTATCTAAGTTTTATAAGATCTTTTTTTGTTCTAGAAGGGCCTAATTGTCTGCATAGAGGAAGGAATTTAGCACACTGCCTGTTGAAGAGCATTGTAGCAAGTTTCTCCACCTTATTATTTAAAATAGGTGAAATTGCTGAGTAGCATTACTTTCCTGTTCAGTTTGAGCCAAATGAATCTGACAAGTCTGTGGAGGCAATACAATTGATATGCATAAAAAGCAGCATAAAAAACCAAACCAAGAGATGAATTGGCTGGGGTGGGAACTGAGAATAGGCGAAAGGAATTCTCAAGGAATACTTCTTAAAGATTTCTGACATGTCTTCCAGGAAAGTAGTACTGTCTTCTAAATTGTTTCTTTTAATGAGCTACATATGCATGCAGTGATTTTTGCCCTGGGAAGTAGCTTAACCTTTGACAGATTCTTTCAGCAGAGGAAACTGAGACTCGGACAAATTGATTTGGAATTAGTAAATGACAGAATCAGAAACTCACTACATATCTGCTTAGTCATTTATTGATTAATACATATAAATAGGCAAGTATGATTTGTTGACATTAGTATATGACATAGCACAAGTATTAGTTAAGAGATGTGAGTGTACATCTGAATAAGCCTAAACTGCCTAGCAAAAACTAGACTGTGAAGGACTTTGAACAAAATGTTCAGAAGTTGTAATTTTATCTTGAAAGAGATAGTGAGCAACTCAAGGATTTTAAACAGGGAAGTAATTTGATCAGATTTGCATGTTAGAACACTGTCAACAGCATTATAATTCAAATGAAAATGAGAACTTGAATCAAGGGGTATTAATGGGAATGGAAATAAGGGGAAGACAGAAGAGATACTTAGAAATAGAATTGACAAAACTTAGTGATTGACTGAGTTTTAATGTGAGGTAGAGAAAAGAGTACAGAAAGATTTCTAAATTTCTGACTTATATAACTCAATGGTGATTTCATCTTTAGGAGAAAGAGTATAGAAGGATAGATTGGTATTGGGAGATCTTGAAAGAGTCAAAGCTTGAGACATATTGAATTTAAAAAGCAAGTTGGACAGCCAAATGCCTTGGTACGGGGTCATGATCATAAATTTAGAATGCTTTTTACTATTCCATGCCCCTGACAGGGAAAAAATATAGTGGCATTGTGTAGACCAAGAACCAAGACCATAATTTATATAAATAGTGCAGATGTACATTCATATTATTTCTTTTACTTTAAAAATAGTAATTTTAGGGTGAACAATGGTAATTTGAAATATCTTATGTTTGATTGAATTTTTTTAAAAATAATTTTCTTCCATAGCACCTCTATGATCTCTTTATTTACTTTTATAAAGTCTCTTATTATCATTTTTTCTGTTGCTGTCTTGTTCCCCACTTTTATCAGTACATTATAGTTATAGATACTACTTGGGTTCATTTTGACAGAATCATACATGGAATCATGCATGGAATTTAATTTACTCCATTTTAGTCCCCAGTTCCCTCCCTTTTCCTCCCCGCTTTGCTTCCCCATTCTCCTTATTCTACACTACTGATCTTCCTTTCACTCATTTATTTATTTTCAATTGGTGATTCATAGATATAAATAAAGGTGAAATTCATTATGGTATACTTATATATGCACATAGCATAATTTTATCAAATTTATTCTGTATTTTCTTCTCTTTTCCATCCCTCTTTTCCCTCTCTTAATCTCCTACTCCTGATCTCCCTACATCTTTATATCTGATCCTTACTTTTATCCCCTTATTTTGCTCTAGCTTCTGCACAAGAGAAAAAACATTTGACCCTTGACTTTCTGAGACTGGTTTACTTCAGCAAACATGACTGACAGCAAACATAACATGTTCTCTAGTTATATCCATTTACTAGCAAATGCCATAATTTCATTGTTCTTTATGACTGAGTAAAACTCCATTGTGTATATATAGCACATTTTCTTAATCCATTCATCTATTGATGGACACCCAGGCTCGTTCCATAATTTGGCTATTATGAATTGCACTGCCATAAACATTGATGTGCCTGTGTCACTATAATTCTCTGATTTTAGTTCTTTTGGATTAAAACCAAGGAGTGGAATAGGTGGGTCATATGGTGGTTCCATTTTTAGTTTTTTGAGGAGTCTCCTTGCTGCTTTCTAAGGTGGTTATATTAATTTGCAGTCACCAACAATGTATGAGTGTGCCTTTTCCCCCATCCTTGCCCGCATTTAATTTTATTTGTATCCTTGAAGATTGTCATTCTGTCTGGGGTGAGATGAAATCTCAATGTAGTTTTGTTTTGCATTTCACAAATTGCTAAATATCTTGGACATTTGAAAAATATATTTATTGGCTTTTGCATTTCTTCTTCTGAGAAATGTCTGTTTAGTACTTTTGCCCATTTATTGATTGGGTTATTTGGTTTTCTTTTATTAGGCTTTTGGGTTCTTTATGTATTTTGGACAGTAATCCTCTGTCAGAACAGTAACTAGCAAAGGATGTCTTCCATATCTCCCATGCGAACCCTTTCTTCATGTTCTTAATCATTTAATTTGCTACAAAGAAGTTTTTTAATTTGATGGCATCCCATTTATTAATTCTTGGTTTTATTTCTTCAGCTTTAGATGTCTTGTTAAGGAAGTCAGTGCCTGTGCAAATATGTTGGATTGTTGAGCTATGTTTTCTCCTAATGTTTGCAAAATTTCTAGTCTCATTCCTGTATTTGGTGGACTCTGAGTTGATTTTTTGCAAGTTGATATGTAGGGATCTAGTTTTATTATTCTACATATAGATTTTTAGTTTTCCCAGCACAATTTGTTCAAAATATTTTCTCCAACATATGTTTTTTGGCAATTTTGTGAGGTATCATATGACTGTAAGTATGTGGATTTTTCTGTCTTCTATTCTATTTCATTGGTCTTCATGTCTATTTTGATGCCAACACCATGCTGTTTTTGTTACCATAGCTCCGTAATATAATTTGAGATCAGGTACTGTGATGCCTTCAGCATTGCTCTTCTTGTGCAGGATTACTTTGGCTGCTCTGGGTCTCTTAATCTTCCAAATTAATTTTAGAACTTTTTTTCTAGTTCTGCAAAGTATGTCATTGTTATTTTGATGGGGATTACATTGAATCTTTATGTTGCATTTGATAAAATGGCTATTTTGATAATGTTAATTCTACCTATTTAAGAACATGGGAGTTCATTCATCTTTTAAAATCTTATTTAATTCCTTTATTCAGTGTTCTATAATTTATATCATAGAAATTGATAACGTCCTTGGTTAGATTAATTCCTAATTTTTTTGAGGCTAAAGTGAATGGGATAGTATTGTAGTTAGCCTTTTTTTCTGTTATGACCAAAAAATCTGACAGGAACAATTTGGGGGGGGGAAGGTTATTTGTGAGCTTCCAATTTCAGAGGTCTCAGTTCATAGATGGTCAACTCCATTCCTTGGGGCCTGAGGTGAAGCAGAACATCATGGGGGAAGTGTGTGGTGGAGGAAAGTGGCTCAGGACATGATGGTCAAGAAGCAGAGAGAGACTAAGATGACAAAATATATACCAAAGACATGCCCCCAATGACCCACCACACTTTACCTGTCTACAGTTACCACTCAGTTAGTCCCAACAGGGATTAACGCACTAATTGAGTTAAGACTCTAATAACCCAATCATTTCACCTCTAAACATTTCATTGTTCCACACATAAACTTTTGGGGAACATCTAATATTTAAACCGTAACATTCTGCCCAGTCCCCAAAAGCTCATGTTCATTTCACAAATCAAAATAAATTTAGTCCATTTTCAATAATCCCCATAATCTTAACAGTTCCAGAATTGACCAAAAGTCCAAGTCCAAAGTCTCTGAGACTCAAAGCAAACTCTCAGTCTGAGCTCCTATAAAAATCAAAAGCAAGTTATGTGTATCCAATACATAAAGGTACAGAGTAAACATTTCTCCCATGAGGGAGAAATAGGGACATAGAAAAAGGGATGGGATCAAAGCAAAATGGAAATCCAGCTTCACAAACAAGTCTTATAGATCCACATCCAGAATCTGGGGCACATGGCATCTGACATTCTCTTCAAAGTGCTTGTGTGGCTCTACTCCTATGGCTTTGCTAGTTTGCACTCCACATGGCCTCTCTGTTGGCATGTCTCTGCTCAATTCCTGAAGCTTTCCTGAGCAGGAAGATGAGTTTTATGGTACTGGCATTTCTTAATCTCAGAAGTCTCCACTGCAGTTTTGGCTTCCTCCTCAATTTCTACCCATCACTCTCTTAGTGTCTGCCTGGAAGGACCCTGACCCTGTTGTACTTTGCCTGGCCTCCAAGGCTTTCCTTTGAAATCTTAGTGGAAGCCTCCCTGACCTGCAAACTCCAGCATTCTGCAGAACCAGCACCACTTGGTCTATTGCTATCTTGAGCAGTACCTAAGCCTCCTGGGATGATGGTTATAGCTGTCTCTGAGAGCCTACATGGCTAAGCAAGGTAGAACAACTTCCTATGCCCCCTAGCACAAGGAGGGTGCCCCAGTGATCTCTACCAAAGGGAATTTTTACTTGCCACCCTTGAACTTGAGATGGGTGTAGTCTTACCAATTCCTGAGATGCCCTCGAGGCATCTTTCTTACTGTAACTGGTTAAAGTATTTAGCATTTATTTAGTGGCTGTAATGTCTTTAATAACTACAACTTCCTTAGCTCAAGTTTTACTCACTTTTCTGGCAGAAACATTCTGCTTTGCTTTGCTTTCCTTTCCTGGTTATTACAATAAACTTGACTAAAAGCCACCAGCAATATCCATGTCATTCCCTGAATACTATGCTGCCTAGAAACATCTTCCAGATTAAGAAGTCCATCACATTTAAATCTAGCCTCACAGAAAGTCTCAGGACATAAACAAAATGTAGACAACTTTTTAGCTAGAATATAACATGAATGGCCTTTCGTCCAATTTCCAATAGAGCCCTCCTTTTCCTCTGAAACCGTAAGAGCTCTGTCTAGACTATGAACAGTCCCATGGGCATTCTGGTCTCCTGAGCTTTCACCAGAATTGCCCATTAAGGTCCACTTACAAAATTCTAAAGCTTTTCCAGTTTTTATTGCTAAACTTTTCAAAATTCTTCCCACAAATTCTGAAAAGCTAATTCTAAAAAGCTCTAAAAGCTTCTGAACCACATGGTCAGGTTAGTCACAGCAACAACTCCACTTCTCAGTACCAATTTCTGTTATAGTCAGTTTTTTCACTGCTGGGACCAAAAGATCCAACAAGAGCAATTACAGAAGGAAATGTGAGGACTCACGGTTTCAGATGTCAGTCCACAGATGACTGGCTCCTCCTCCTTGGGCTCAGATTGAGGCAGAACATTATTATGGACGTGCAGCTGAGGAAAGAGGCAGCTCTTCTCACCAGACAAAATATGAAACCCCAAAGCACATCCCCAATGACCTCTCTCCTCCAGTCACACCCTACCTGCCTACAGTTATCACCAAGTTAATTCCTATCAGGGGATTAATGCACTGATTAGGTTGAGATTCTCATTACCCAACTATTTCATCTCTGAACTTTCTTACATTGTCTCATATAGGAGCTTGTGGGAGACACCTAATGTTGAAACCATAACAAATAGTTTTCCTGTTTTCTTCCACAGCAGAGTCAATGTTGGAGTATAGGAAAGCTATTGCTATATGAATATTGATCTTGTATCCTGCTACTTTGCTTAATTTTTTATCAGTCCTTGAAATCTTCTGGTAGAATTTTTTAAGTCTCTCGATATAGGATCATGTAACCACAGAGATAATTTGACTTCTATTTTTCCAATTTTTAGTCCCTTAATATTCTTCTTTTGTCTGATTGCTCTACCTACTGTTTCGAGAACTATGTTGAACAGAAATGGTGAGGGTAGACATTCTTGTCTTGTTCTGATTTTAGAGGAAATACTTTTACATTTTCTTTGATCAGTAGGATTTTGGGTTTGGGTGTTTCATATATAGCCTTTATGAATTTGAGGTATGTTCCTTCTATCTCTACTTTCTCCAGCATTTTTAAATGAATGGGTGATAGATTTTATCAAAGACCTTTTATGCATCTTTTGAAATGATCTTATGATTCTTATCCTTAATTCTATTTTTTTTTTTTTTTGGTACTGGGATTGAACCCAGGGGCACTCCACCACTGAGCCACATCCCCAGCCCTATTTTGTATTTTATTTAGAGACAGGGTCTCACTGAGTTGCTTAGGGCCTCGCTAAGTTGCTGAGGGTGGCTTTGAACTTGCAATCCTCCAACCTCAGCCTCCCAAGTGCTGGGATTACAGGTGTGTGCCACCATGCCTGGCCTTAATTCTATTTAGGCAGTGAATTACACTTATTTATTTGCATATATTAAACCAACCTTGCATTTCTGGAATGAAACCCACTTGATCATGGTGTATTATCTTCTTGATATGCTTTTGATTGTGGTTTGCTAATTTTTTATTAAGGATTTTTATATGTTCATCAGGGATATTGGTCTATAGTTTTCTCTCCTTGATATGTCTTTGTTTGGCTTTTATATAAGGGTTTAACTAGCCTCATGGAACATATTCGTGAGTGTTCTCTCCCTTTTTATTTCATGGAATAATTTGAGGGAGAATGGTGTTAGTTCTTCTTTGAAGGCCTGGTAGAACTTGGCTGGAACACATTTTTGTTAGAAGACTTTTAATAGCTGCTTCAATCTCATTATTTTCAGCAGTCCAGCCTATTTAACATCTACTCTGAGACAGAGTTTCCTTAAATTGCTATCTGGCCTTATTTGTAATTTTTCCTATTTCAATCCTCGAAGTACCTGGGATTACCAGCATGTTGCCCTGTTTTGAACAGAGTATAGCATGTGATATACCTTCAACTTTTTACTTTTTCTAATATTTAAAGTAAATTCTGTAACAAAGTTTGAAAAAGAAAAGAAAAAGAAGTAGAAAAGCATAATGGTATAATTAATGGAAAATCAACTCAGTGATATCAAATAAAAATAAATTAATTAAGGTATAAAATATAATCTATAGGATTCACAATGCAATACCTGGAAGGCACTTTTAAGGAAACAATAAAAATGATGAATTACTGTACATTGTAGAGAGTTTTATTGAAATAAGCAATATTACATAATTTAATTTAAATAAGAAATGGAAACTTGTGATAGGTTATATCATATCTTGTATCTCTAAAAGGAAGAGAAGAGAATTTATATGATAACTGCTTTTGGAAGTAATGCAATCCATATATTGTCATCTTGGTCTTAAACTATGTTTCTGCCTCTGTCTATCTTTAGGCTCTAGAGAAATCCACCAATTCCTGGGGGGGGGGGGGGGGGGGGAAACTAATCCAAAAGTTTTGACATGGCAATATAGGGGCAATCCTTAGGGTCACTTGAGAAAGTTTCATAGAAAAAATGAATTTCAGTAACTAAGAACTGGGGCCTAAGACAGAGATGAATTATAAAAAGAGTTTCCTTTCATTATCTGCCTAGAAAGATGAGGTTTGATTAGATTAAGGGAGCCAAAAGGTTCACTTCACACAATAGTAAATATTATCTACATTTTATAGATGGACTGATACACAGAAAAGTAAAATGCTTTATTGAAATTAATATCTAATAGAGGGAGATCTAGAATCAGAATTTTTTAGGTTATAGTAATGTGAAACAAACACTATGGTTTGCTATTAACTTTAGGAATGATTGCTATTTCAGTGATCAGTTTAATATATCTTTTATTAAAGAAAACCAAAATCACAAAACACTTCACCATGGACTAGATATAGTGTTATATCTGCAGATACAAAGATGAACAGATCACAATCTTGGACCATAAGAAATTCACCATCTTTTTTAGGGAAGAAAAATACAATGGAGAGAAAAACATAAAGAAAACATGATAAAAAGAGTTAAAAAAATTTAGTGCCACCCCATAGTAGCAGTTAGACAACTTCATAAGGTGAGACAGTCTACACACTACTACTCTGTTCTGTTCAGCAAGTCTGTCTCCTGGGAGGAAATGAGGGGGCGAGGTAATGAAGTTGTGCTGGATTAGAAGAACACATAATGGATATCATGACCAAATGCAATATGTCATTCTGGACTCCATATTGTTTTAGACAAAGCATTTAAAAGAATATTTCAGGCCAGTTAGAGAAATTTGAATATAGAATGTATAGCAGAGGAATAAAAATTTGCTGGCATAGAAAGGTAGAAAATAGTAACTGAAAAGTTTGTTATGAAACAGCATATAAGTTAAAGAGACCAACTCTTTAGAGAGCCAACTAAGGACACAATAATAGCAGATAAAAATTTACAGTAAATAAATAATACGCTATTGAATGATGCCTGGATAACAGAAGACATGGGGGGAGATAAAAAAATTCTTAGAGGTAATAATTGAGAGCAACAAGACAACATACCAAAATCTCTAGGACACTATGAAAGCAGTACTAAGAGGGAAATTCATTGCATGGAGCACACTCAATAAAAGAAAAAGTCAACAAATAAATGACCTAACATTACAGCTTGAAGCCCTAAAAAAAGAAGAAAAAATTAACACCAAAAGTAGTAGAAGACAGGAAATAATTAAAATCAGAGCTGAAATTAATGAAATTGAAACAAAAGAAACAATTAAAAAAATTGACAAAACAAAAAGTTGGTTCTTTGAAAAAATAAACAAAATTGATAAACCTTTAGCTACACTAAGAGGAGAGAGAAAACTCAAATTACTAAAATTTGTGATGAAAAAGGAAATATCACTATAAACACTACTGAAATAGAAAACATAATCAGAAGCTATTTTGGCAATCTATACTCCAACAAAATAGAAAATCTTGAAGACATTGACAGGTTTCTAGAGACATATCATCCACCCAAACTGAATCAGGAGGATATACACAATTTAAATAGGTCAATTTCAAGCAATGAAATAGAAAAAGTCATCAAAAGCCTACCAACCAAGAAAAGTCCAAGACCAGATGAATTCTCAGCCAAAATCTGTAAGACCTTCAAAGAAGAACTCATTCCAATACTCCTCAAAGTATTCCATGAAATAGAAAAGGAGGGAACCCTTCCAAACTCATTCTATGAAGTTAATATCACCCTGATACCAAAATCAGACAAAGACACATCAAGGAAAGAAAACTTCAGCCCAATATCCCTAATGAACATAGATGCAAACATTCTTAACAAAATTTTAGCAAATTGCATACAAAAATATATTAAAAAAAGAGTGCACCATGATCAAGTGGGTTTCATCCCAGGGATGCAGGGTTGGTTCAACATCTGGAAATCAATAAACATAATTCACCACATCAACAGACTTAAAGTTAAGAACCACATGATTATTTCAATAGATGCAGAAAAAGCATATGATAAAATATAGCACCCCTTCATGCTCAAAACACTAGAAAAAATAGGGATAGTCTGAACATACCTCAACATTGTAAAGGCTATCTATGCTAAGCCCCAGGCCATTATCATTCTAAATAGAGAAAAACTGGAACAAGGCAGGAATGCCCTATTCACCACTTCTATTCAACATCATCCTTGAAACTCTAGCCAGAGCAATTAAAGAGACCAAAGAAATTAAAGGGATACAAATAGAAAAAGAAGAACTCAAACTATCACTGTTTGCTGATGACATAATTCTGTATTTAGAGGAACCAAAAAATTCCACCAGAAAACTTCTATAACTCATAAGTGAATTCAGTAAAGTAGCAGTATATAAAATCAACACTCATAAATCTAATGCATTTTTATTCAGAAGTGATGAATCCTCTGAAAGAGAAATTAGGAAAACTACCCCATTCACAATAGCTTCAAAAAAATAAAATACTTGGGAATCAATCCAACAAAAGAGGTGAAAGACCTCTACAATGAGAACTACAGAACACTAAAAAAAGAAATTAAAGAAAAACTTAGAAGATGGAAAGATTTCCCATGTTCTTGGATATTCTGGGATAAGCAGAATTAATATTGTCAAAATGGACATATTACCAAAAGCGCTATACAAATTCAATGCAATTCCAATTAAAATCCCAATGATGAATCTCATAGAAATAGAGAAGGCAATCATGAAATTCATTTGGAAGAATAAGAGACCCAGAATAGCTAAAGAAATCCTCAGCAGGAAGAGCCAAGTGGGTGGTATCACAATATTAGACCTCCAAATATACTACAGAGTAATAGTAACACAAATGGCATGTTATTGGCACCAAAATAGATGGATAATGGTACAGAATAGAGGACACAGAGACAAACCCACATAAATACAGTTATCTCATACTTGACACAGGTGCCAAAAACATACAATGGAGAAAAGATAGCCTCTTCAACAAATGGTGCTGGGAAAACTGGAAATCCATATTCAGCTAAATAAAACTAAACTCCTCTCTCTCACCCAGCACAAAACTCAACTCAAAATGGATCAAGGGCCTAGGAATTAGACCAGAGACCCTGCACCTAATAGAAGAAAAAGTAGGTCCAAATCATCATCATGTTGGCTTAGGACCAAACTTCCTTAACATGACTCCCAAAGCACAAGAAATAAAAGCAGGAATCAATAATTGGGATAGATTCAAACTAAAAAGCTTTTTCTCAGCAAAGGAAACAATCAGCAATGTGAAGAGAGAGCCTATAGAGTGGGAGAAAATCTTTGCCATGAACGCCTCAGAGCACTAATCTCCAGAATCTATAAAGAACTCAAAAAACTTTACACCAGAAATACAAATAACCCAATCAATAAATGGGCTAAGGAAATGAGCAGACACTTCACAGAAGATCTACAAGCAATGAACAGATATATGAAAACAAGTTCAACAACTCTAGTAATAAGAGAAATGCAAATCAAAACTACCCTAAGATTTCATTTCACCCCAATTAGAATGTCTGTTTTCAAAGATACAATCAACAATAGGTGTTGGCAAGAATGTGGGGAAAAAGGTACACTCCTACATTGCTGGTGGAGTTGCAAATTGGTGCAGCCACTCTAGAAAGCAATATGGAGATTCCTTAGAAAACGTGGAATGGAACCACTATTTGACCCAGCTAATCCACTCCTCAGTTTATACCCAAAGGACTTAAAATCAGCAAACTACCATGATGCAGCCATTTAATGTTTATAGCAGCTCAATTCACTATAGCTAGATTGTGGAACCAACCTAGATGCCCTTCAATAGATGAATGGATAAAGAAACTGTGGTATATATACACAATGGAATATTATTCAGTTATAAAGAAGAACAAAATTATGGCATTTGCAGGTAAATGGATGGAACTGGAGAATATCATGCTAAGTGAAATAAGCCAATCCCCAAAAACCAAAGGCCAAATGATTTCTCTGATAAGCGGATGCTGATACATAATGGGGATGGTAGGGAGGCAAGAATGGAGGAAGGATGGATTATATAGAGGAAAGTGAGAGGTGGGGAGGGGATGGGGGGAAGGAAAAATAGAATGAGACAAACATCATTACCCTATGTATATGTATGATTACACAAATGGTTTGATTCTACTTTGTGTACAACCAGAGAAACGAAAGTTGTACCCCATTTGTGTACAATGGATCAAAATAAAAAAGAATTTACAGTACATACATGTGTTATCACTTTTGAATATTTTCTGTATTATAAATATATGCACATAATTTCTTTATCCCCCATACATCATACACATACTATTACTTTTTTGTGTTACATTATACATTGTTATTTTAATATTAAAGTATAAGAATACATGTTTATTTGAATTTATATGTTCTATATTTTTACTTTTCTGTTACATAAATGCTACTATTTAGACATGGTGAGCAAAACAGGACAAAAGAAAATATCCTGTAACCAGGGTGCCACAAAATCTACCCCTAGCCACCCACTTTGTAGGAGCAAAAGTACTAAAAAAATAATTATTAGTAGGAAGACATGTGAGGGACACTGAAGGTTTTCCTGAGAGACAGAGATTTAAAGCCACCACTCAAAAGTTTAAATCTAAGCTAAATCTGAAAGCATGGTGATGTATACCTGGGAAGAGCAAGGAGGACTACAGGAAAGGAATGTCAACGTGTGTGTGTGTGTACTTATATATAATATATATTTTTCAACATACATATTGAAGAATTAAGCACGTGATTTGGAGAAAAGACTCATCTTAAAAAAACAGACTCAGTTAAAAAGAACAAACATGGTTTAAATAAAAAATCCCCTTAAAACTAGCAAAATTGATAAACCATTAGATGACTTGCTGAGGCAAGAGAAAGGAAACTACGAATATTCAAAATAAAGAGATTATAAAAAGAAAGTAACTACCAAAACAAAAGAAATCAAACCACGTGTGCTGAATTTCTATAAAATTTTGAAAACTTAGATGAAGTAGAAAATTTTTTAGGAAAGTACAGATTATCAAATGGACCCTATTAGAGATAGAAAGCTTGAACACTCTAATTTCCATAGAAGAAATAATGATTTTAAGGAACTACCCTACAAAAAACTTAAAACACCTAGCCCTGCCCAGGTAGGAATTCTATTCAGCCTTCAAAGATCATGGAATTTCAATACACTATGAATTATTAAAAGAAAGGAAATATAACACAAATTAACATATTTAGATAATGACAACACAGAGATCGAAAACGAATGATCGATATTTTGGAGGGTTGAGCCTGTTTCCTTCTAGTAATTACAGAGTTTCTGGTCTAATTCCTATGACTCCGATCAACATTGAATTGACTTTTGCACAATGTGAAAGGAAGGAATTTAGTTTCATTTTTTTGTACATGAATATTCAATTTTCCCAGGACCAATTGTTAAAAAAGTTATCTTTTCTTTAACATTTGTTGGTGGATGTTGGGTATCAGCTGGCTGTATGTGAATTTGTCTCTGTCTTCTATTCCATTGGTCTTCATGTCTGTTTTGATGCCAATACCATGATGTTTTGGTTACTAACAAGACCCCTAAATGTCAAGAAATAACACTATGAATCAATACATGAGATGGCATCAAATTTAAGCCTCTGCACAGCAAAAGAAACAAGAGTTTGAAGAGATAACCTACAGAATGGGAGAGAATCTTTGCCACACACTCTTCCAACAGGAGATTAGTATCAAGAATGCAAAAAGAACTAAAAAAAAATTGACACCAAAACTCTAAATAACCCAATCAAAAATGGGCCCAAGAACTAAACAGACTTTCTCAGAAAAAATACCCATGGCCAACGAATATATTAAAAAATATTCAACTTCCCTAGCAATCAGGGAAAGGCAAAGCTATAAAGCTCCAATTTAAAAAAAACTATAAATAAATAGAAGGAAAACCAGTAGAGTAGGCAATCAGGGTTTGAGAGGAGGGGAGAGAAAAAGGAAATAGTGGGGACTGAAATGGAGCAAATTATTTATTTTCCATTCAATTATGATTATGAAAAAATCAAGCCTAATATTATATATAACTATAATGCACTAATAAGAACATAAAAAGAAAATGAGAGATCAATGTGTCAATATTTTTTAAAATTTTTAAATTATTTTTTAGTTTTACAGACTGCATTTTGATTCATTGTACACATGGGGTACATCTTTTCGTTTTTATGGCTGTGCACTATGTAGATTCACACCATTCGTGTAATCATACATGTACATAGGGTAATGATGTCTGTCTCATTCCACCATTTTTCACACCCCACTCCCTCTCATTTCCCTCTATGTAATCTAAAGTTCCTCCATTCTTCTCTCACGTCCCTATGCTGCCCCCCCATTATATATCATCATCCGCTTATCAGGGAAAACATTCGGTCTTTGGCTTGGCTTATATCACTTCGCATGATAATCTCCAATTCCATCCATTTACCTGCAAATGCCATAATATTATTCTTCTTTATGGCTGAATAACATTCCATAGTGTAATTCTACATAAAATATAGCCAACAGAATCTAACCCTATTGGAAAATAATACATTGTGATCAAATGGGACTGATTCTATAAATGCAAGAAAATCTGTTAATATTATGTACCACATTAATAAATCCAGGGAAAATGTTACTGTGTCCATAAAAATGGAATAAACCTTTGATAAAAATTCTAAATTCCATATCAATTTATGATAAAGAAACACTCAAGGAAATAGGAATTGAGATACTTTTTCAAGACGATAAGAAGTATATACTTTTTCCTAAATCCAGTATCTTTTTAAATCAAGAAATGCTAAAAGGTGTTTTTTTTCTAAGATCAGGAAAAATGAAAGGATGCCAACTCTCTCCACTACTAATTAACTTTGTACTAGTTATCAGCACATGCATTTATTCAAGATAAATCAACTGGAAGCATAAGGATGGATTAAGCAATGTAACTGTCTTTATTTGCAGAGGGTATAATGTTATGATGTCAAATCACCACTCCAGAGAATCAGTGATAAAACTAACTAAAGCATTCAGTCAAGTAACTATTTATGCAACAACATACAAAATAAGTAGCCTTTGCACAAACAAACAATAAGTAGAAAACATAATGGTAGTGAAACATTATTTATGATAGTATCAAAGAAGATTACATACATATGAATAAATTTAAAAAGAAACATGCAAAATCATATGCAGGGAAAATATAAAAACACTACAGAAAGATCCTGAAGAACACTTGAACCAAAAGAAAGGCATTCCCTGTTTTTGAATATGACAGCTGAACATCTAGAGGATGCCAGTTTTCTCTAAATAATTTATAAATAAAATGTAATCTCAACAAAACGATAACACGTTTTTATGTAGATAAACAAGTTGACTTTAATACTCAAGGAAAAACACACTTGCGAGTTTAGCTAGGAAAACAAAGGGGAAAACAAGCTATGAGGGGTATATACTGTCAGATATTAAAACATATCATAAAACGTTTATAACTAAAGAAGTATAGTACTGATCCATGAATAGAGAAATCCAACAGCAGGGTAGAATAGAAAAATCCAGAATTAGCCCCCAAATTAATATATGACAAAGGCAAAATTTCAGTCACTAGGTTAAAAATGAACACAGTAATATATGGTGCTATTTAATAATCTGAAAAAGATAAAATTAGATCCACATACCAAACCACACACATAAATTAATGTCAAATAAATTAGTATTTGAATGTGAGAAATGAAGTCATTTAAGTACATAAATAAAATATACCTGAATTATTCTTTTGCCTCAGCATAGGAAAGGGGTTCTACTGTGGCTCAAATTCTAGACACACTAAAAGGAAAGATTGATAAATATGACTACATAAAAATAAAATTAATATATGACAACTAACATCATCAACAAAGTTAAAGTGACTAAAATGATCACAATCTGTACCACAAAGGGTTAATGTTCTTAATATACAAAGAATTGTTAAAAATCACGGGACAAATGACTGAAAACCCAATAGAAAAATGGAAAAAAGGTATAAGCAGAAAATTAGCAAGTATATAAAATTGGCATTCAAATAGATGAACAAATTCTCAAATTCACTTATATTTAGAGAAATGCAAATTTCAGCTGCACTGAGAGAAGATTTTTCCTCTTATAAAAAATATGATAGCACATTCTGTTGGAAAAGTTGTGTAGAAACAGGCACTTTTCATACATTGCTGGTGGGTATGCAAATTGATTAACCTATCTGTTGGGAAATGTGGCAATACCTAATAAAATTACAGGTACACTTACCTTTCAGTCCAACAAGCCCCTTTGTGGGACTGTACTCTGATCATGTTCTTTCATCAATAAAACAAAAATATGTATGAAGGAGGTTGTTTATTATAGAATGGTTTTGTAATTGTAAAGATTTAAAACAAATGTAGATTAAATGGGAGAGATATTAAGTGAGTGATTATATAAACTATGTTAAATCCACAAGCAGTACTATGCACCTATTAAAAAAGAATGAGTAAGATTTTAATGAAACAGTATACCTTCCAGGACACACTGTTCAAGTTAAAAGAGGAATGCTCAAAAGAATATATATAATATTCTATCCTTTCTGTAATAATGAAAGTGATCCATGAAAATATGCAGATATCTCATTTGTTCAAAAGTAATAGGTAGGTGAATCAGAAATTAATAAGATTGGTTATTTAGAAGGGGTGGATACAAAATGGGTGGAGAGAAACGAGGAATGGGATTTGGATAGTGGAATGTGATATGCTTTTCTGGGTATATCTTTTGAATAATTCTGACTCTAAGGACCATAGGAATATTTCATATACCCTTCACATGTACCCCAAATAAACAAAACCAACCAGGATATGATTTGAGCCCTAAAAGAAATAAAAATGCTAACAAATGAACCTAATTATATTATAAATGCATATTCCAACCACACTGAAGTAAGTAGGAAAGGAAACTTAAGTAACTACAGAAACATTATCTTGATTGGACATTGAGAAGCTGGAGACAAACTGAATTGTATGTAACTACTGTATGATTAATCCATTATGGTCAAATGGGTTCTCTTAATTTGTTATGAGTTTCTTTTGCTGTGTTCTTCTAGTGTTACTTAATTGCTAATATTTCTTGTGTCTTACACCATACTCCTTTTAACATTACTTTTTTTTGGAACCGGGGATTGAACTCAGGGACACTCGGCCACTGAGTCACATCCCCAGCCCTATTTTGTATTTTATTTAGAGACAGGGTCTCACTGAGTTGCTTAGGGCTTCGCTAAGTTGCTGAGGCTGGCTTTGAACTCGTGATCCTCCTAACTCAGCCTCCCAAGTCGCTTGGATTATAGGCGTGCGCCACCACGCCCGGCCTAACATTACTTTTTTTCTAGAATGAACCCTAAAATACAATCTCCATTGTAAATGCCTTTCCTTTATTCTTATTATTCTCTCCTTTAGGTAGTTCAATTAGATATAGATTTCTTGTTTTCTAATCTCTCTTTTATATTTCTTTTTACCTTGTGACTTGCTCTGTTCTTCATTCTGGATAATTGTTTTTAGCTCTGCCTTCTATGTTTCTAATTCTTTCTGCAGCTAAGTACAATCTCCTGTCTAACCAGCCTGATTTTAATTTTAATGATCATATTTATTAATTCTATATATTATATTTTGCTTTTTAAAAATCTGTCTCATCACATTTGATGTGATCCTGTTGTTTTGTTCTTATACTTTCCACATTTAGGGCCTTAAGCATTTTATGTTTTACACACAAAAATTCCAGTGCCTGTGGAGTTTGTGGATCTATTTGTAGTTCATTGTTTTTGCTGACCCTTCCTTATGGTAAGTTGCTTCTTCAGGAGTTTAATGATTTTAAAACAATTGTTTGTTCATTTTTTCTTGAGAGGCTCTATGAGGCCAGGGTTGTTGGTGCTGCCTTCCAAGGAGGTTTCGGTGTCTGCTTCCTGAGATTCTACAAAACTGGGACCAATTTAAACTCTATTTTTGGTTTGGAGTCTATATAGATAGTATAACTTCTGTCTCCAAACTAGTATGAGAGCAGTCTTGCACTTAGGAATTCTTTGGGAAGGCAACTTTGTTTATTTTCACACCCCTTCCCAGCCATCCAAAAGTTAAAGTGAAAGCATTCAGGCTTCTTTGCTATCTCCAATTGATTTATCTTTTTGTGTACTTGTTATTTTGGTATTGTCTTTATAGAGCTTTTTTATTTGTTTTTTTTAGTTATACATGACAGGAGAGTATATTTTGATATGTTTATACAAACATGGGGTACATCTGATTCTAATTAGGATCCTAGTCTTATCGTTGTACATGATATGGAGATTCATTGTGGTATATGTATGTATACACATAGGAAAATTATGTTAGACTCATTCCACTGTCTTTCCTATTCCTGTCCCCCCACTTCCCTTCATGACCCTTTGTCTAATCCACTGAACTTCTATTACACCCTCCCCCTTCCCCACTGTGTGTTAGCATCCACATATCAGAAAGAACATTCTACCTTTAGTGACTTATTTATTTATTTATTTTGTTCCTGGGTTTTAATCTGATCTCTCATCTTTGCAGGGCTCATTTTTTTTCTCTCTTAACCTCCGACAAGGCCAAAGTCTATCTTGTGTAAAATCCTAAGTCCTCGTGGATCAGTGGAAGCGTTGGAAAAATGCCAGCCTTAGAGCTTGCTTACCACTCCAGATTTATATATTTTTTTTCTTTTCTACCCTCTGAGGATTTTCTTTCCCTATAATTCAGTGAGACATTTAAGAAAATTAAAATAATTCTATCCAACACTTTCTTCTGCCCAGATCAGGAGGATGTCTAGGCAGACTTATGGCTTGGAACAGAGGTCTCCTTTTTATTTTAAAATCATGAGGGTAGTATAAGGCACTTAATCCACTATATTGTACTGCATGCTCAATTAGACCATTCTAAATTTCTGTTTTAAAACAGAAATTTGGGGCTAAAATTATTATTTAAATGTTCACGGTATGGCTGCAGAATACTTTTATCCTTTATTTTTACCCAGTCAGTATTTTGACTTCATGATTTTAACTGTAAGTAGATAATGACTTTTTATCATAGGATATGCTTTTTTTTATCAGAATTAAATCAATACTGAAAAGTTATTTTTTGAAAAAGTAAAATTTCTATTTTTAAAATTTTAACTTTTTATTTACTTTGAAACTTTTCCATTAGGATAATTTCTCTTCCACTAATATTTACAAAGAAATTTTGATTCCTAATTGATTTTTTCCCCATGAGATTATATCTTCAATTGTGAATTTTATTTTATGGCCATTATGTTTAACATTCACAACTTTACATGTTCAAGTTTTATGATCTAATATTTTCCATTTCTTGTTAGGGAATTTTAACTTTGTATTCTAGGAATTATTCTTACCAATAACAATGAAGGTTACCTGATTAAATTGAATTGGGAAATACTTTGTACCTGTTTCTTAATCAAATCTTGAGAAAATCACGAGCCATATCTCTCAGTTATTTCAGAATGGCATAGTTTTCCAAGCCATTTTATTGCTAATATATTTCTTTCATATGCTCTTCTTTATGTTGTAAACCTTGTACTAAATGGTCATACTTTAGGATCAGAGTATGGAGTACCAAAGGATAAATATAAGCATTGAACAGCAGAAGCAAAAGTCACTCACAGAATGGTAAGTCAAAATGGTAGAGTGAGACAGTGTAGTGAAAATGGGATGTCAGAATGTCCTGCCTGGGTACTTCAAACTGTTTGAGCAAGTATTTTCATAGAGACTAGTTGAAAATGTGGTTGACAGACTAAATTTAAGCTGTTTATGTCAAAACTAAAGATTGAATAAATATGGATGGATATTCTGTGGAGAGTAAGCATTTCTTTTTAGAGTGTAGAAAAATATTCTCTTCTGATGGCAAAAAAAAAAGTTCTGTAATTTTTTGCTAATATTTCAGAAGATAATTACATAGTGTTAATTTTTTTTTTTACTTTAATTAAATGGAGTGAGAAGCAGCAGAAATGTTAGAGGAAACATATTATCTCCTTAGTGTAGAGAACTTAGGTTAGCTGGCTAATCTAGACTTTCTTTCCTTGAGCCTAATCAATGTAAGCAGGTGAACTCAGGCATTCTGCAAATGCAGTAGAGAAGTTCCCTGGTATCTGCAACCACATGAAATCATTATTTTTTGACTCAAAGAAATTAAAGTTTTGGAAATAGCATTTCCTGTATTACCTAGGATGTGTGCTAAAAATGCAAAATCTTGGCTCTTGCATTTAAGAATTCTGATTCAGTAACTTCAGTGTGGATCTCAGGAAATTGTATTTTAGATAAGCACCCTAGGTAGTTAATTAACACTGATTGTTACTTGAAAGTGTGTACAAGAAATTGAAATTAGAATATATCTCTAATGGAAGTTAGATATTTGCATTATATTTGGACTTATCAAGCATAAGTTAAGTTGTGAGGTAATAGTTTAGACTTAGATATCATAAACTTAGGTGACCTGGTCCTTTGGGACTGATATAATGTTATATATCAGTGTTTATAGATATATGTATATATAGGCCAAACTAAGCAAATCATGACTGTAGTTGAAGCCAGTCTTTCTTAAAGCCTATGTATGAATGTCAGGGTCATGTGAGATGTTAATAGGTAGTTTGTGAGAAAGTGATTTGATGGTTAAAAACATCTGTGAAACAGTAGGTTAAATAAGAATTGAAAAGTTTTATTGTCTCCAGCATCATTAAAAGTGAATACGCTTTGTTATTCTCTAAGGGCATCTGTTAACATGTTTGAAGATACTAATGTTCTCAGTAATAGTTTGAAACCCATGCCACATGTCGATAGGCTATGACATACTCAAAAGTTGGATTCGGGTCTTTAGAAAACTGAATATATGACTTGGACAAGGTAAAGTGAGTACCAACTTTATGCATTTGTTTTTGTTCTTTTGCATTTTAAAACCTCATATGTAATAGACTGTATGTAAACTTAATACGAATGGGTATTGCCTCACATGAAGAGCATAGTTTATTATCACTATATGTTAAGGAGATCATTTTAGGTCTAATAATACTCAGTATAAATGGAAAGTAGTAACAATTACTTCCACATTGTTGAAAACCACCAGGTGGTGTAGGGGTTTGTGTATGAAAATTTAAGTAGAACATGATACAGTACAAATTTGCTTCTTACCTTTCTTTTTTCCTTCTTAAGACACATCATCTTTTGATCACTTACAAACCTTTTTTCCTGGATTTTTCAGAAATATGACATCTTTAAGCCCTTTATGTAGCTTTTTCCTTTAGGCAGCATATGAGGGTATGTTAGAATCAACTAGAGATAGAGGAAATTCTAGAAAAATCTAGATTTTAGCTAACACTTTACTAACTGGGTGTGTAACTCACCAAGTTTTAGAGATGACAGTGAATCAATAATTATACGTTCTGATGGATCTACTTTTTCCTCAACTGTGGATGGAAATTTTGAAAATGAAATAATATATATATTTCACAAGAAGTAAATATCTCACATGTCTTATATAATAAGACATATATGCTCAGTACCCTCTCTGTAATAAGAGCTTAGTTATGTAATTGTGATAGGAATATAAAGATACTTCTATGGAGCTTAGAGGCTAACAAGATAGAGGGAACCTAATAGAAAAGGTGTTAACCTTTTCTGCCTAGTTAGGAAAGGGAATTTTTGAGGGTTGAATTTTTTTTATTGTTGTTGTTGATCCCAGGGATTGATCCAAGGGCCACTTTACCACTGAACCACTTCCCCTGCCCTTTTTATTTGTTTATTCTGAGACAGGGTCTTGCTAAGTTGCTTAGGGTCTCACTAAATTGCTAAGGCTGCCTCTGAATTTAGGACCCTCTTGCCTCAACAGTCTGAGTCATTGGGATTACAGGCATGTGCAACCACACCCAAGGGGGGTTGATATTTTAGTTGACTATATTTCAGGAGACTGTTCGTGTGGTGCTCGTGGGGAGAAGGTACAGCAGTGAAGACGACAGCAAGAGAGGCAGTGGAAAGTTTTCTCCAGCTACAGACAGTGGCCCAATCTGGTAGAGAGTAAAGGGAAAAGTGGCCAGTGAGGAAGAAAGTACACAGGTTATTGGCAGCCTTATAGATCATATAAAGAATTTGTACTTAAAAAAATGCAATGGACATTTGTTGGAAGGTGAGGGGTGTTATATGATTATATGATTATGGGTGTTATAACTAGACATATTTTTAGGAGATCATTCTGGTTAGAGTGAGAAAATCCTAATCTCTTGTGGTGATGCAGGTATGAAAGTTTGGTTACTTGGATTTGGCTAGTGACAGTGGAAATGGGAAGACATTAGCAAATCAAGAGAGATTTATAATGTGGCTTCTCTAGATTTGATAATGGAATTGACTGGGGAGAAAACACAGAAAGATATCAAGAATGACTCACAAAACTCTGATCCAACAACTGGGTGATCAGTGGAGAAATTTCTTGTATTAGTTTGTTTTCTGGAAACCATAGCATAATACTGAAAATACTTCATAATACTGAAGATTCTTTCTACTGAGTTATAAAGAAAAGAGGTTTATTTTGGCTCATGGTTCTGGAAGTTCCATGGTTTTCTTGTTGGTAGTCCAAAGAGAGCGCAGAGCATCACATAGCAGGAGCCAAGTGTGTATATTTCTTTTTGGATCTCTTTTTTCTCAGAGAGCCACCAGAATTTGATCATCGGCGTCACCCCAATGAACTTATCGTAATCACTTCCCAAAGGCCTCACCTCTAAATCTGTAGTCAGATTAAATTTCCTTCTCTTAATATCTCTCAATGGGGAGTAAATTTCAATACATTAAGCCCTGGTAGACAGACTGGATCCACTCTGAAATCACAGTATTTGTGGACATAGGAAATACTGGTGGTGAAGAATAGGATATTTGTTTTTGCTTTTGACTATGGAGTCATTTACTACTTCAAAAGAATAAGAAAGTTTAAGAATATGGTGTTAAGGTATGTTTTGAAAATTTTTATTGTGGAAATTTGGAAAAATAATTGGATGGGGAAGCATTACCAGGCAGTACGAAGGGTTTGCCTGTGGTTGTTAATAATGTAAATCTTTCCCATTTATGGCTTTATTGAAACTATGCTCAGCAGTCAAGGCTCTAGTATAGATTAGACAAATAATTTAGGTTCAGGATTGATTTTCTGCACTAGATAGAATGACAATGGGGGAAATATATGTAGGATATTAATAAGAGTTACTGAGATGATGGATCAAGGAATTTAAGCTGTATGGAGAAGAAATTGATACACAAAGGGGCTTACAGGTGGCAGTAGAGTAGAGGAATCAGGTAGAGATGTCACTGTAGTCAAAGTACAGAAGTGGAATAGGTTATTGTGACGAGAGGGTGGAATGCATCTATTTATAATAAAATGGAACAATTTGGGGTGATGACAAGGTTTGGGAAATGGATATAGGAATGGAATAGAGGAGAATATATTGAATATAATGAGGTAAAATATGTTACAATACAGGGAACTAATACTATAATTTTCTTGATTAATTTTTATAATTCTGATGTATGTCCTTCTCTCACTGCGGCACTATTTCTCTGCTCCAATGTACTAGAAAACTCATTTAAGTAATTATGTACACTTACTGTCTATACCTCCTTTCCTCTCATCCTCTCTTGAGCTTACTCTTCTTGCCTACCATTGCACCAAATCTGTCCTTTCAGGATACTGTCAGTGCCACCAGTGATCAGACATTGATCTAGTCCCAGACCTTACATTATTTGACCTCTCAGCAGTTTTTGACATAGAGGATCCTTTCTTCCTCCTTCAAACACTTAACTTTACTTTGCTTTTTGTATCCTACAGCCTTTGGTTGTCCTCCTGCCTCACCAGCTCTTCCTTCTTTGTCTTCTTGGCTAGATCTTCCTTTTCATTTTCCCCATGTCTATATATTAGAGTGTTCTAGGACCCATGCCTCCAGCCTTGCTTATCCCTTCCCTTTTGCACTTTGTCATTCTCAGTCTGTATTTCCTATCTGTTCATCCTCCTGAGATTATTTCATCTGGTCCTATGGCTTAAATGCCATCTGTATAGCTCCAGCTTCTCAATATGTATCTCTACTCATGATTTTTCATGTTTGAACTCTGAAACCTGTAAAACCAAGCACTACTCAACATTTACACTAGGATGTGTTACAAACATCTCAAGTTTACCATATCCAGCAGTAAAAACTGAGCCTTGATACTTTGCTTCTTCCATTTTGTTTTTCATCTTAATAAATAGCAACTCTATTTTTCCAATTTCTTAGGCCAAAAAATCTGATTTATTTTCTCTTATAGCCTTTATTGGGTCTATCAGCATATTCTCTTGCTCCCTGGCTTCAAAATACATCAACTATCTCTCTACTTTGTTCATTATTACTCTAATTCATGCCAGCATAATCTTTTGCCTAAAGTATTCAATAGTTTTTTATTCTCCACAGGGTAGCCAGAGGGAAACTTCAGAGTTTATGTCATAACATTTCTCTACTCAAAATATTCCACTGATTTCTCTTACTCAGAAAAAAAAAACAAATCAATGGCCTAAATAAAGGACTCCCACACTATATTTCCAACATCATCTTCTCTCTTGTTTCACCTTTGTTCACTCTATTTCAGCCTCTCTTGCCTCCTTTTGTGGATGTTGAGCATGCACAGCACATTTCTACCCTAAGATGTTTTCACATGTTGTTTCCTTTTACCGGAGTGCTCTTCTCCTGGATAATTAGATGACTTGCTTCATCCCTTTCTTTGGGTGTCTGCTTAAATTTTGCCTCATTACTTACCACTTGTATTCAATAATATATTCCCCCTTAATTCCTTACCCTATTTTTTCTCTATAGCACTTGTCATTTCCTGATATATCATTTCTTTATTTTGTTTATATAATGTTTGTATTTTCCCCATACACTTGAATGTAAGTTCCTCTAGGGACATCTATTTCTTTTTCATGTACATCTATAATCACTGGGTTTTTGAAAAAATTTTCTCAGTAAATATTCCTTGAGTGAATATATGTATATTTTTAATTGAAAGGCTGCATCATTCAGAAGTAAAAATGCTAAATCAAGAGTAAGGTGGACCTGAGTTCTAAGTATAGCTCTACTAACTTATAGGCAATGGAAATTTAGGCAAGCCATTTAATTTTTCTGGGCCTCACTTTCACTATTTGCACGATTTTGTGGCAGCTGGACTAGATGAATTCTAAGGAGCTTTCTAACCCTAAACAATGCTTGTGGTCCTATAAATTTTCATTCCTTGGGTTTCCTATTATTTTTCAGATCTTTTCATTATAGTCTACTTTAAGGTGTCTGCAGAATGATGCTGAGACATGCATACCAGGGGTCATGTGTTGGTAGCACATGATTTCCTGGTTCAAGCATCTGTAAAATACATGAGGGGCTCTAAGAATGTGTTTTAAGAACTTTTTCTACCTACATCAGGATCATGGGCTTCACCTGAGTGAAGGACTGAACCCCAACCGAGTACTCAACTATGATGCCATTTTTTTCACATCTAAAATTCCTGAGCTATTAACTTTGATTTAGAAACTATTTAAAATCACAGTCTTAGAAATGAATAAAACTTATAGTGTAACCCCCTCCTCCCAGATTTTAAGCTGCAAATGAGAAAGTCATCTGAAATACATAGAATTTTAAGACTAGAACTTCTTAAGATCTAGAGTACAAATAGAGCCCAACTGTGCTTAATGTATCATTTAATGGACACTGGACTGTCTCCATGGATAGTGTCTCAGTAACCTCTCTTAGCAAGCTGGCTGCTTCCTCCTTCATTTCCAAAATACTCAGAAACTGTGTTCCATTTCTCTTTTCTACTACATTTTCAAGATGCTATTCTTATAATCTGAGCTTCATAATTCAACACAGGTTGCTGAAACTACACCTAAGGAAGCTTTTTAGAGTGTATGATGCAGTCCTGATAAAAACATTTATATAGCAAGAGTCCCTGAATTATGTGAATAAATATTTGTACTATTATAGAGCAATAAAGAAAAATCACAAAAAGAAACATTTATTAGAAAATTTCATGAAGATAACAATAGGAATTCCCACAGGAATTATTCTCCAAGTTTACTCTTTTTAAACTTTGATATTTACACAGTTCTAGATGGCTTGGAAGAGAAATTGCTATTTCCAACTTAGTTTTGGAAAAGGAAAGATTCAAAAGCATTCTTGAATTTTGTTCATTATTCTTAAGGTTATAAGTCTTTGCACTTTGGAACCATTAAGATATAGCATCTAATGTGGTTTTATTTTGGGCTGAATTACTTAACTGTGCATTATCCTAAAGTAGGGATATATAAAAAGAAACAGATCATTAAGGTACAGATAGCCATTTGAAAAATAATATTTTTATTTAAAAATCAAAATGTAATTAGTCATTTGTGATATGTTTCTTGTTTGAAATAACTTGCTTTCATCTTTAGAATAGTGGAGATTAGCTTGTATTGATTTTGTTAATGATGGCTTTATTTGTGGATGAGATAAACAATGGTAAATGGTTATGTAATCATTTGCATAATATGATAAAATTTAATATCTTGAATCTATAACTGTCATGGATTCCTAAGCTCAACAGTGGGCCTAATGGACAGAAATATTTAGAGGGTTGCTAGGATGTAAGGACAGTGGGTAGAAGGCAAAGATATTGCAACATTGTCAACTTTGATTTTTTATGGCCTTTCCTTACCTTCTGAATCATGAAATTATTTTACTTAGAAATCTTTCTTCCATTTATTTGCTACCCAAATTTCTCCTTTTCTAATCTTTTCTAGTCCAGTTGGCTTCATATTTATTCCCCTTTTCTATCTTGTTACATTTCAACCAAGGAGAGTTTGCAAAGCCTTTCAGAAAAATTTTATCAGTTTAAAAATGATGAAAGATGAGAGCGTTGGCCAAGATAAAGCTGCCTGTTTCCTTTTCTCACTGTTATTCCAGTGTAGGTAGAATCTACTTACATCTTTCCCTGTACATTAACATTGTGAACTATTTATATCATAAATCTACTGGGCTTCTGTTGCTTGATTCTGTTTTATTAGAAATTGATAAATATTGATCAGGAGCCTAAGTTCTTAAACTGCAATTTCTGAAGAATGAGTGGGCCATCTTGAAACATTTTATTAACCTTCCAGTCTACCAGAAGTCCATTTAGAACAGGAAGAATTAGTTCTCTGAATAAGTGATCATGTAGGGATGCCAATATGTTGGTATTTCACATATAGCTGACCTTAAAAAAAATTTTTTAGGCAGGGAAAAAAGTGTATTCTCATAGCATCTAGCTCATTACCACTATTTTAGTACTCATTGTATTTTATTCAAATAAAAGCCTGCCTTTACCACTGGACTACGAAGTGGTAGATCCTTGAATTCTCATTAACTGTTTCCTTATAATCTGGGGCCTGCTAGATGCTGGACAAATGATGTTTTTTGGAGCATAAAATTCTATCATCATGCTGCCTTCAGAGTGATGATTCCTTCCACCTCTTGACACTGATTTTAGAAGTTTTTGAGGATGTTGCTCCTTTTCAAGTCTTTGGAGTACCTGTAATATGTAGCTAGAGAAAGCAACACAGTCACTTAGTAGTTTTTAGCTACGATAAAGATTAATATAGAACCGTTTAAGTGGCTTAACAATAATTTACAATTAAGACCAAAATTGGACCCTGCTCACCTCTGCAGCTTTAATATATGTTCTACTCTTACTTGCTCTCAGGCTACTGGTCTTTTAGGTCCTCAAACAAACTGTGCTTCTTCCCTCCTCAGAGTTTTTGCACATGCTATTTTTCCTGCCTGGAATAAAATTCCTCTGTATTCACTCCCCACATCCTGCCACCTTTTATCTCAATGATTGATATTCATTCTTTGGACCATGTTTTGGAACAGGAAAACTGTCCTCCATGTGTGCTATGTTGTATTTTTTTTTTTTGAACATTGTACTTGCTACTGTTTTCATTTAGCTGTTTATCCTTTGCACATCAGAGGCATTGTCTAAGAGCAGCATAGAGGTATGAGGAAGAAAAAGTTTTCCCTTTTTATCTGCTTCATCATCTATGATAGTCACTCTTTCCTCTTCTTTTCTGCTATCATACACCCATCTTGCTCCATAAGCATGCCCCTGTGATATTTTGAACAACTTCAGTATTTCTCATACCTGGCCAGATATTTTGAAATATAAGTCATAATTCTGGCCTCCTTGGGCCCAAGAAGTTAAACATTGGGAAAGCTAAAAAAAAAAAAAAAAAAATTGGGAAAGCTTAAATTGGTACCTAGATTATAGAATTCAGTTTTCCTAGTCTACGAACTATTAGTTTTTTTTTTTTTTTTTTTTTTTGCGATGCTGAGGATTGAACCCAGGGCCTTGTGCTTGCAAGACAGGAACTCTACCAACTGAGCTACATCCCTAGCCCCAAACTATTTATAAATAGGAAAATCATTTTAAATTAAATGCACTAATGACATTGAAAATAACCATTTTAGAACAAAGATTCAGTTAATAAGAAACAAAGACATGTTAAATAGCAAAAGTTTATTTAAACTATATGAAGATATATCTAACAAGATTCACAAATTTTTTCAGCAAAGTTGAGCCCTATATAATGTTATCTCAGAAGTAATTTACTCAGGAGTAATTGCTGCTGGAGTGATTGTTTACCAACCTGTGTGGAGATTCTGCAAGGAAGAACAGGATCGTAAAAGAGGATTACATAGGAGAAAAGTTGGTGCACGTAAAGACTGGAGAAGCTAGCAGTATAGACAGAAGCAATGATGCCATCCTAGAACATTTCTTGAGGTGAAAAACAGGGGAGATGTGAGCTTAGTGTGAAACCTGCCAAGGACTTCTTTCAGTGGTGATACTAAGTGACTTCCACTCTTTAACTGTCTTAGTATGTAAGTCAAAAGTATAGCATGCTTAGCAGGCTTATTATGATAAGCACTTTTATCCACAGTCTCAAATCCTCCCAACAACCTTAAAAGGTTGGAGCCCTGGACCACATGGCCTATGTATCTCTAGTGCCAATTCCATGTACCCCAAGCCACCTAGTACCTAGCACCTAGATGAAGTGACATAGGTTATGGAATTTAGCTTCTGAAGTAACCACTGAGGGGCTAGATGATTCAACACAGAAGTGTGAAACTGCAGAAAGGTGAAATGTGATAAGGGAGTGCATACCAGGTAGATACTGTCTCTCTCCTTTCTGCCTCTGTGAACTGTTCCACAGTATAGTTTCTATTTTTTCATTTGTTTGTATTACTTTTTATTAGTGTATTATACATAATATTGGGATTCATTTTTAAATAATTATACAAACATGGAATATAATTTGTTCCATTCAGTCCCCAGCACTTCCCCTTTCTCTCCCCTTCTCTCTCCCCAATTCCCATTTCTCTACTCGACTGATCTTCTTTCTACTTATAGTTTTTTATTTTATTCATTTATTTTTATTTGTTCTAATTAGTTATACATAACAATAGAATGTATTTTGACATATTGTACAATATGGAGTATAACTTTCTTTTTGCAAATCTTCCAAAGAAATACTGGAGTGAGAGACCTGCTAGGGCTCCCCATGTTTTTTCATGAATCCAGTATAATTAGGCATTTTATTACATTGCTCTACATGTTTCTTTATTCCCTTTTCCATGTTTTCTTCCCTTAATATCTCTTCTTAAATAAAAGGTTTTTGCCTCCTAAACTAAAATAACAGCAATTTAATTTGCCTCAGGCTCTGTTTTCTAGGAGGCTTGAATAAAGACATGCCATCACCTGACACTTGACAAAATGAGGGTGTGTGTGTGTGTGTGTGTGTGTGTGTGTGAATAATCTGATTTTTCTTTTTTTTGAATCTTTTCCTAGCTAACCTATTCTTCCCTTCACATAGCATCTAGTCCTATCCATAGTTATTGATTTTTCTAAAAGATGTTTGATTAGCAGTGAGCTTAGGAATTGCTTTATTTTTCTATCATGTTATGTACAAATATTTTAGCATTCAGAATATCAAAAGAAAATAATGACTTTATGTTTTTTAGTTTTTTATATTTTATACAATCCTGAAAATCAGGAGCCTACATTATAGTTATCATATTGCTTAGCATAGAGGCTGGCACACTGCATGTTTTCAAAATGTTTCTTGAATGATGGAATGATACCATCAGGCTACTAAAATTTAGAAACAATTTTTGATTCTTTTTTTTATTTGGGGCATTTTTTACCTTTCTGTAAAGTTCTTCCTTAGATACAAGTTTTGCTACTGAAAATTTTAACCCAGAGGGAGTGATTGTGTTATTTAGGTTTTATAGGAGTTCTATTGACTTTTTGTTTTAGATCAGGTTTATTTTTAAATTAGAGAGAACCAATGAGTTTTGAAATTGAGGTCATATATTCACAGGGAAGTATTATCTCTGCAGGAGGATAGTTATTGCTCAAGATATTTCAGCTGCTGAATATTAAAAGAAAAGAATAAGAGAGACACATAAATACCCCTATATGAACAAACAGCTACCAAGAAGTAAAATTTTCAACTTTAGTGATTCTTCAGTTTGCAATGATGAGTCAATAGTCAGTCACATTTAAATGTTAGCTATTCAGTGGAATTTGTAAAAAATATTTTATAGTACCCTTGTGTGACTGCCTTTACATGAAAATTACTGTAAACTTCCTCATTGTTTCATATAAACTATGGTACCTTGTTTTAGTTTCTTTTGTACTTAGGTGTTGAATGAAAAAAAATTGGAAATCTTTTCATTTATTGAAAGTTGTCCTTACAAGGTGATCTGCCCTTTTATTATTAGCTAATACTGGCTACTATTATAGATAAGCCCCAAAATCTCAGTGGCTATATGCAATAAGCATTTATTTCTAGTTGATATTAAAGTCTAAGGTAAGTATGTGTGGCCAGGTGGTTTTCCATTCAGTAGTGACTCAAAACGTTTTCATTTTATGACTTTGCCACCTGTAATAGGTGGATTGGGGTACTCCCAAGGTCATCCTCTGTATTATTTCTCTTCTGGTCAGCACAAGGGTAAAAGAGGGAGATGGATCAAAGTTTTGAAAGATGTTTTTATTGACCAGGACTGGATATGACACACATCGCTTACGCACCCATTAGGAAAGCTAGAATTTAATTATATGGCCACATCTAAATACAAAGGAGGCTGGGAAGTATGGCCTGGCTGCATGTTCAAAAAGGGTTTTGGTGACTATTAGCAATTCTTGTCATTCTTCCTAAGAAGTGTTTTGATCCTAAAGAATTTGAGAATATTTTTTAAAGATTAATCAATCTTAATATATACGTAACTGTTTTTCTGAGGACATATTCATCAATTTAATGGTAAAAGCTATTTACTCTATGGAAAACAAGATGGGGTTTTTATTAAACCACATAGAAAACAATCGTGAGAGAACTCATAGATTGTGAGTGATTTTACTTCTCCTCTTGACTCTGAAACATTTACTTTGTCAAGCTTTCTAGGTGAGTGAAAAGATATTTTTAAAAAGTAACTGGAGACAAGTCTGCCTTGAGTGTTCTCTGGTCAGAATTTTGTTTACCAAAGTCAAACTGGAACTTTAGGATCTGGGGAATTAGGCATTTGGAAGTCTTTTCATGCTGACACCTAAATGAATTATTTGTAAAAAAAAAATGGGTGTTGTCAAATTTAATATTTGTAACATCTTAAAAGAAGGTCAGTTATGATAAATTTAAAATTATAATTCAAGGTTTTACAAAGCTTCTAATTTTGCAGTTCCTTGTACAGGTTTGGCATTGGCTGCCTAACTAATGTGGATGGTCTTATCACAAAATAATGTATTAGTCATTCTTAAATCATAAATACATTCATTCATACAAAACTAAGTAAGACACAGTCTTTTCCTCTAATCTTAACCTAATAACTGTGAGACAGTTATTAGATATAGTACCATGTGGCACATTTTTACTATAGAGAAATAGAATATAGTTAAAACAGAGACAATGTAGTTTTAAAAATTGGTTAGAATTTTTTCCAAAAAGAAAAGAGGGAATAATATTTCTCATAGGGATAAAGAGCATCTGCAAAATCCCAGGTTCAGAGGAAAGAATGGTGCTTAGTGAATTTTGACCAGGTCCATGTAAACAATAGAGATTTATATTATTTTACAGTTCTCTGTGCCTCAACATGCACAATGCTCTGATGTTCAACACAGAGTGCAATGAGGATTGTGAGAAGGCCTTGACATTTTATTATATAAAAAATTATGAAGAGTGCTTGAAGAGTTTGGGTAGAGTATAGCATGAAATAAGATTGCATAGATATAAGCTGAATTCAAATATTTGAAGGGCATGCAATGAAGGGTATAAATTTAGCCCATGTGGTCCAGAAGAAACAAATAAAATGGGGAACTTCTAAATTTGAAGTTCTCCAGAGATGGGACAATTCACCTTGGTGTGCGTAACTGGACACCAGATAATTCTTCCTCAGATTACTATGTAAAGGGCATTATATGACACAAAGATGTCATGATCCAATTGTTAATTCTTGGAAGTCTTATAGCATGGACATTTTAATTGGACTGTGTGGATTTCGGGGCTTTGCCACTTACTGTAAATGTGACCACTGACAAATTATTTTAAAACTTCCACTCTTGTAAACAAGGCTAAAAACAGAATTACTCTCAAAGAGTTTTTGTGAAGGTTAACTGAGAGAACCTATTTGAAGCTCTTAGCATAGTTTCTGGTGTGTGATAAAGATTCTATACATATTAATCCTTATCATCATTATCAGCTGCTAGATATATCAGGTTCACTTATGCTGAATGGCCATGATCTGTAATGAACAGCACTGCTCCAGATGAAGGGTTGACACACATTTTCTGTAATGAACAAAATAACAAGTATTTTAGGCTTTGAGGATCACATATAGTTTTGTTGCATTTCCTTCTGCTTGTGTTTGTATTTTTATAATGCTTTAGAAATGTAAAAATCATTCTTAGTTTATAGGCCATATGACAAACAGCTGTGAGGCAGATTTGGTCTATGGGCTATATAGTTTGCTGACTTGTGATATAGATGAATAGAGAAACTAACTAAATAAATAGCCACCTAGGATCAAGAGTAAGCGACTGTGTTCATTAAGAAGTTAAGGTGAAAAAGCAAATATTTACGGAGCATATATGTATGAGTGGGGTATTTTAGGTCCAGACTTGGAAGAGAAAAGGAGTGCTTGCATGTCGGAGCCAGTTAGATGGAAGAGGAAAGTAGGATCACAAAAATGCCTATTATAGCATCAGATATAAATGTTATGTAAGAGCCCCAGAATAGCATGATGGCTGTAAACATGTCAGATATAAAAGCCAAGAGCCTAATTACAGTTCCCCATCTAGTCTAATCCTGTTTCCATTAGCAACAAGGAGGACAGCATCTGGGTTTGCTATCCCACCAGTCTGATTTTTCTAGTTTTTCTCCCCTCTAGCAGTTGCTATCACTGCAGAGAACTATAGGCAAAGGGATTTTCAAAGATATCTGCTGGTGGTTTTAGGTCAGGCCTCCAAAAGTGAAGGGACAGCCCCTTTGTGGACATTTTGTAAGTTAGGATTTGTCCCTAGCTTTGGAAATCCAAAAATTAATTTTTAATTCTTTCAAAAGAGATTAACTTCTGAAAATAGACTTGTGCTAACCTATTTCTATAAAGTGCAATTGGCTCCAGAATAAGGGATTGATTGTTTTCACTGTTTTCTTCTTTTTTCTCTCCCAACCAATATTACTTCCTCTTAGTAAGCCAATTGCCAGCATGAAAATTCTTAGTGAGCAAAGAAACAGACAAAGAGAATTGGATATCCTCAAAGAAAAATGTACCTCAATCTAAGGCAGCCTGAAGCATTATCTTTCTCCACTCAAGGGACATTAGTATCAAGAGCCAAGAAACCAGTGTACCTTTCCTTCTAGATAGTATCGAGTTAAGACTGATAAAATTTTATTCCCAGTTCCTTTTTCTACCAGTCACCAAAATAACTTTCCTCCAATGCAATTGGATAGTTTGTAGCTTTCCAGTTTGAGAGCCTACGATGTACCAGGTAATATGTTATTTAGTAGGAATACAGTGATATAAAGCAAAGTCCTGACTTTCAAGGAACTCGTGGTTAAAATACAGCACTATAATGACTAACAGAGAGGTAAGCTTAGGCACGCAGAATGAAGAAAGGGCACCAGATTCAGCCTGCAGGAATCAAGGTAAGAAGAGTCTGGAGCTAGGGATAAGAGGTAAGAGGTAGAAAGAAGAGTACATGTAAAGAAACAGATTTGAGAGATGACAAACTAGCTGCAAGTAAATTTTTGTGGCTTTATCCATGGTGGGCAGGGGCAGAGAAGATGTTGGATTAAGAGGGTCAAATCAGGTTATGAGGGCCTTATATTTTAGAGTAATGAATATATGTATCATCTAAATGACCATTGGGAATCTTCTGTTGGTGTAAATTGTTTACTCTGATGGTCTATAATTTAGTTTTACTGGGAGAGGATGCCTTTTTATTGACTTCATGCTATTTTATTTTATTTTTTATTTTTGTAGAAAACCACATGTGGAGCTATGGTCATGTACTTGTAAAATTGAAATTATGTCTGTTTGCTATTGGAATAAAGTTGCTGCACATTAAGCTGTCCCAAAACTCAGTGGTTTAAGACAACAATCTTTGATTCTCATAGGCCTATGGGTCATCTTGGGGTTATCTTGATCTAGGCTTACATTTGCTGAAAGATTCCACTTACCTTGGTTGTACTAGAATATATTTCTCTGGGGGTAGATTGGTATGTGTTGTGTTTGAGTGGGGAAGCTCTGTCATAATTGTTTCTAAGCCTCCTTCTGGAACTAGGAGGCTCACCAGGTGTGTCACTTTCATGGTAATGGTAGAAGTGGAATGAGACTGAGCAACCTCTTCAGGCCTAGGCTCAGAACTGATGTATTATTTCTTCCTTATTCTATATGCTAATACAAGCTACAGGACTACCCCCCCCCCAGCAACAATGGAGCAAATAAATTCATTCTGAGGAAGTGAGGAAGATAGAGTGAGTATCTGAATAATGTTACCTGCCATGGGGATAATAATGGTAACAACAGTGATATTTTTTGTATAAGCATTAATGGTGAAATAATCCACATACCCATAATAGCTAAAGTTATCCTTAGCAGGAAGAGCGAAGTAGGTGGTATCACAATACCAGAACTTCGACTATACTACAAAGCAATAGTAACAAAGATGGCATGGTATTGGCACCAAAATAGGCAGGTGGAACCAATGGTACAGAACAGAGGACACAGAGACAAACCCACATAAATACAGTTAGCTCATACTAGACAAAGGTGCCAAGAACATACAATGGAGAAAAGATAGCCTGTTCAACAAATGGTGCTGGGACAACTAGAAATCCATATGCAGCAAAATGAAACTAAACCTCTATCTCTCACCCTGCACAATACTCAACTCAAAATGGATCAAGGACCTAGGAATTAGACCAGAGACCCTGCACCTAATAGAAGAAAAAGTAGGTCCAAATCTGCGTCATATAGGCTTAGGACTGGACTTCCTTAACATGACTCCCAAAGCACAAGAAATAAAAGCAGGCATCAATAATTGGGATAGATTCAAACTAAAAAGTTTTTTCTCAGCAAAGGAAACAATCAACAATGTGAAGAGAGAACCTACAGAGTGGGAGAAAATCTTTGCCACACACACTTCAGATAGAGCACTAATCTCCAGAATCTATAAAGAACTCAAAAAACTTTACACCAAGAATACAAATAATCCAATCAATAAATGGGCTAAGGAAATAAACAGACACTTCACAGAAGAGGTTCTACAAGCCATCATCAGATATATGAAAAAATGTTCAACATCTCTAGTAATAAGAGAAATGCAAATCAAAACTACCCTAAGATATCATCTCACCCCAATTAGAATGTCTATTATCAAGAATATAAGCAACAATAGGTGTTGGTGAGGATGTGGGGAAAAAGGTACACTCATCCATTGCTGGTGGGGTTGCAAATTGGTGCAGCCACTCTGGAAAGCAGTGTGGATATTCCTTAGAAAACTCAGAATGGAACCACCATTTGACCCAGCTATCCCACTCTTTTCCTATATCCAAAGGACTTAAAATCTGCATACTACAGTGATTGAGCCACATCAATGTTTATAGCACCCTAATTCACTATAGCTAGATTGTGGAACCAACCTTGATGCCCTTCAATAGATGAATGGATGAAGAAACTGTGGTATATACACATAATGGAATATTATTCAGCCATAAAGAATAATAAAATTATGACATTTGCAGGTTAATGGATGGAGTTGGAGAATATCATGTTAAGTGAAATAAGCCAATCCCCAAAAAACAAAGGCTGAATGATTTCTCTGATAAGTGGTTGATGCCACATAAAGGGGGTGGGGAGACGTAAGGGAAGAATGGAGAAAGGATGGATTGTATAGAGGATAATGAGGGGTGGGGAGGGAGGGGGTAAGGAAAGATAATAGAATGAGACAAACATCATTACCCTATGTATATGTATGAATACACAAATTGTATGATTCTACTTTGTGTACAACCAGAAAAATGATAGTTGTAGTCCATTTGTGTACAATAAACCAAAATAAAAAAAAGGAAACGAAAAAAAGAATTAAGTCAGCATACTATAGTGATACATGCATACCCATGTTTATAGAAGCAGCATAATTCACAATAGCCTAAGTGTGAAACCAGCCTAGGTGTCCTTCAGGGAATGAATAAAGAAAATGTGGTGTACATATACAGAATGGAGTTTCATTCAGTCATAAAGAAGAATTAAATTATGTCATTTGCAGGAAAATGGATAGAATTTGAAAACATGATGTTAAGCAAAATAAGTCAAACTTAGAAGGTCAAGGGTCAATATGTTTTTTCTCATGTGGAAGTTAGAGAGTAAAAAGAAAAAGTGTGGGGGATCTAAATGAAAATTAAAGGGAGATCAGGAGAGTAGAGGAACTGGACTGGGAGAGGGAGGAAGGGAGGAAAATCCTGGGGAGTGATATTGCCCAAACTATATTGTGTGCATATACAAATATTAACAATAAATCTTACCATTATGTACAACTATAATGCACCAATAAAATATGAAAAAAGAACTTAAACATGAAAAAAAAAAGACTCAGTATAGGGTCTACCACATAAAAAAGATTAAATAGGTATTATTATTATTATTATCATTATTAATGTAGTAAAGTTAAATAATTTGTAAATTAGAGTCCTGGAAGAAAACGAATGGCATCCCTAAATGTTTGATTGAAGATAATTTGTTGGAGAGATTGTTTATAGAAATGTGGTCATCATTAAAAGAAAACACAAAAAAACTGGAAACCATTACCAGTTGAGGGCCTGAGAGACAAGGGGACATTTTCCTCAGATTTAGTTAAGAGCTTCAGCCATAGGAAAGGGGCTTCCTGAGATAAGCTATGGCCATAAAGAGAAGAATACATCCACTGGAAAACCTTAACCTGGCAAAGAGGAAACTAGTGGAATAAATACCCTGACCTTGCCTCCTACTTTTTGGTCCTCTACCAGAGCTTCACATTAGCTTATTCCAACTAGAAGCCAAAAGGCAAAGAATCTTAGTGACTTTGTAGAAATCAGCATTTAAGGGAGCAGAATAAGGAAGAGAAAGGTAGGGAATGAATGTGAAGAGTGAAACTCAGTAAACTAGCACATGTTGAGTCAATAAAGTTTTAAAAAATATTTTCCCATATTTATTTTTTAATTAAAACCTGGCTTTCTAAAAAGGGTTATTGCTTTTTCTTCCTTGCTACATTTTGATATGAGTACATATTATCACTAAAAATCATTATAAGCTTAAAATGTCAGTGGTTTCATTATTTAACTAAACAAAAAACAGAGACAAGACTAGATAACACATGGGTAAGGCACTGATTCAGTGTCCTAAGTAGAGAATCTTTGTTTGCAGTTTTGAAACTGGATCAATGATATCAGCAGAACTAGGAAACAGTCATTCCTCATTACCTCTGGAAATTATTATATAGTGTAGGTGATTCAACATTTCTTTGAAATTAAGGAAAAGAATCATTGTGGTTTAGAGAAAAATGGCCTCACCATGAGTTTGGTTCATTTCTGTCAGCCAAAGTCTATTAAAAGATGCTAGAAAAAGTATTTCCATATAAAGTAGTTCTCTTCATAATTAAATTTCACACTAACTGAAAGAGGAATTTTTTTTTACATGCTTAGAATCTGGGCAGCAATTTTCATTCTTTTTCTCTCTCTCCCTACTTTTTTTCCCTCTCACTACAGTCTGTAAAACCATGAAATATGTATATGTATGTATGTATATATATGCATATATATACACACATACCATGAGATATGTATATATAATAGCCTTAAAATATGTATAATATAATAGCTTTATATATTTATATAGCTTTAAGAATCTTTCTTTGATTATTTGTCCCAAGTCTTTCTTCTATTTCTTAGATTTCTATTTTATATACTTTGAATTTTTCCTTCAGTTTTCTTCTGTTCCATTTTTGGTGGGGTCATTTTGACAGATCATAGTCACAGACATTCATTCATCCATTTAAGGAATGTTTGTGGAGAACATGCCTTGTGCCCTGGAGCACCGTTAACCTTTCCATTCATTATATCGTGTGATAGTTGACCTGTCTTTGCCTTCAGTGCTTCATTCAGTTCTTGTAGCTTTTTCATACCTCATGTCCTGTCCTTGTATTCCTTTTTCATGAATTCCCAACTTCTTAACTTTCATTAGCATAACATTTCTTTACCTAGTAGTATGTAGAGCTAGGGAATCTTCAACCTTCCGGGTGCATTTTAAAAGGATTAGCTGCTGACCTGCATGTGGCCAAGTCCCCACTCCTAGTGCCTAAGGTGTGGAAGGACTGTTCAGACCCACTGATTGGCAGCAATAAGTAAATCTGGACAGATTGTTGTTAATCTCAAAACCCAGAGTCTGAGACTATATTCATTTGCCAGAAATGTTTCTGGGTCTGACTAGCTCTTCCAACATTTTAGAACTGTGAATGGAGACTTGACCACATACAAATCAATAGTTGATCCTTTTCCAATGTGCGCTGGAAGGCTGAAATTTGCCTAGCTCTACATACTATTAGTAAAGAAATTTTATGCTAATAAAAGTTAATCTCAAAGCCCAGAGCATGAGAACAGGCTCATTTGCCAGGTGTATTTTTAAAAAATCCTTCTCAAATCTTTATCTCCATTGATCCTACTTGGGTCATATAATTTACAAATTGTAAGTTCTATGACAGCATGGAATTATTTTTTACTTACTCATTGTACATATAGTATTGACTAATACATAGAAAGTGATTCATAAATATTTGTGGAATAAATGTATCATGAATGGTGATGGTATAGGAGAGATCTACAGAAGAGCCTGGAATCAGGAAAGGAGGAAGTAAACTTACTTTAAATGGCTTTCTTCTATGAGCCAAGCATCATTCTCTATGTAATTTAATCTAATGTTACAATAATCCTATGAGATAGGTATTATTTTCCATATTTTATGTTAGGGAAATGAATCTCAGATTTTAAGTAACTTGTCCTGTCACATAGTTGGTGGCATTAACCCAAGTCTGTCTGATTTCAATATATTATTTTCTTTCCTCTCTAAACTCCTTACTCATGACTCAAACATATAAAGATGGAGCAGTCCATGGGAGTAGTTAGATATATACTAACGGTTACACATTTTCTCTGACATTAAAACATTTTTGTGTTTTCCTTTCATAAAAGATATAAATCTAAAGCCTATTTGGGATCCTCTGGATAACCACTTTATAACTTAGCTCTGGGCATGATTTCCCAGAAGGCCTGCACTTGCGCTTGTGTTTACAGTTTCATTGGAGACAAGTTGTATTCTTTAAATGTCACAGGCTATAGAGGTAGACTTAATCTATAATCACTGCTTTACAGAGAACTAAGGACAAGTGACATCAAGGCACTGTTAACACAATGCCAGTCAACATCCTTTATGTTAGAAGGAGCAGCTAGGTTTGAACAAAACATTGATTAAGGTTAATTTGAAGTTTATTTTGGTTTCATGGTTTTGATTTGTTCAATTTATAAATTTATTTTACTTTTAGTTGTGTGGAAGCTAGAAGGACAACTTGCTTTTACCTAGTTATATTTTACATTCTTAAATGATTCTATCATAAAATGTCAACATGAGACGGTTTTCTACTTCAGTTTTTTTTTCTTTCGAAATAAATACACATTTTATTGAAGTTTGAGTAACAGTGGTGTTAGCTTGTTCATTAGTATATGTCTCTGGTTAGATTGTAAGCTTCTTGAGAACAAAAATCATGGCATATTCATTTTGTAATCCCTTACTCTACCTGCTTGTTTTAGTTAGCTTTTCTTGCTACTGTGACTAAATGACCTGACCAGGACAATTATAGAGGAGAAAGAGGGTTCATGGTCTCAGATGTCTTAGTTCATGGAAGGCTGACCCCATTCCTCAGGGCTTGAGGTGAAGCAGAACATCATGATGGAAGAGTGTGGTAGAGGGAGACAGTTCGTATCACCAGGAAGCAGAGAGAGAGAGAGAGTCTCTGCTCTCCAGATACAAAACATATACCCCAAAGCCAAGCCCCAATTTTCCAGTCTCCTCCAGCCACACCCTACCACTTCAGTTACCTCTCAGTTATTCCCTATCAGGGGATTAAATCACTGATTGGGTTAAGACTCTCACAACCCAATCATTTTTCCTCTGAATCTTTTCATGTTGTCTCACAGGTGAGCTTTTGGGGGATACCTCATATCCAACCATAATACCCCTAATTCCTAGCACAATACACAATCTCTGAATCATTCACCAAATGTTTACTGAATACCTGCAGTTCTAGGCACTATTTTAGGCTCCAGTAGTAAAGCAGTTGAACATAACTGGCAAGGTCCTTTACATTATGGAGCCTGTATACTAATAGGAGGAAGACAGATAATAAATAAATGAAATGATATGGAAATAAAATGCTTATTGAATAAATGGTTTAGGCAAATAAATAAATCATTTCATCTTCAATTTTCCACTGATGCTGCAGTTATTAAAGTCAGCAATAACCTACATGTTGCCAAATCCATTGTTTTCCTGTGCTTATCTGTTTTGCTTAATAGGTATTTTGTACTATAATTTTGTAAAAATATTGAATTGTATTAAATAACATTCTTGAACTTTGAACCACTCTTACAGTGCCTTTCTTTAGAACCTGGGCTTTTGTTATTTGAACAGTTTTGTTTTATGATTTTCTTAAATTAATCCACAATTTATACCCAACCTCTTCATGGAGACTGCAAACTCCTTGAGAGTAGAAGGTATATCTTCTACTTCTTCAGTTTCTTTGTGTGTTTATTGCATAAGAGATGCATAGTAGCATTTTATAGGATTATTTGGGCTCTGCTCTCTGATTTGCCATTGTTTTTAAACTGTTCCCTGGAAATGAAGGGTGGTGAAAATCTGACCTTTGCATTATCTGATGTGTTTTAAAGCTAGGTTCCTTCTACCCCCTTTGCAATAGAGAAGCTTTTCTGTTGTTGTTGTTGTTTGCTTATTTTTAGCTTTATTTATTTGATTTTGTCTAAGATCTTGTTTGATAAAAGGATCTGATTCCCAAACCACAAAAAGTTGTTTTTGAAAACCACAAATAAGTTAGTTTCTTGAGTCCTAAAAACCAGCAAGTGCATACTTAGTGAGTATACCCCCTTCTATCTGGTAAAAAAGACACCATTATCTTTACCCTTTTGTTAGCAAAAGTAAATGAAACAGAATTTCAGAGTTAAAGGGGTATTGCCTTTTATGATGTGCAATTGTCCAATTTTTTGGATGAGACTTGGGTCAGACAGATAATGATCTTGGTAAGGCCAGATAGCTAGTTAATGGCAGTGACACTAGAATTCAGACCTGTGAATCTTTTCACTATCCCATGTTGCCTATTTAAATATTCAATTTCTGATTTTACTATCAACTCTGATACAATGTAATGTGGTGACAGCAGTTACAGAGATTGAGAGACATGAACAGAACACATAGTTATGCTGTTGTGACTTTTCCATTAACCTGGGTAATATGAATTAAGTAGATGGTTTGTTTGGGGCACACACATGGGTATGTGTACATTTATACATAGATAGTCTTAATGAGTATTTATTGCATATATCAGATAGTTACATATTTGTCTCCTTATTCTAATATCTCCCCTTCTTCCTCTTTCATTGTCATTATTTCCTCTAATCATGATTAACAAAGAGTGATTATAAAACTCTTCACAGTAAGATGTCATAGATGTGATTAAAATAAATCTGGGTGGGTAAAATTCACATGTTGAAAAAATAACTCATGGCCTTGGTACCCTCAAATCAATCTTGGTTATATTTTTAATGTCCAGAGCTCTACCTTCCTGAATTCAATTTTCCTCAAGCAATGGGGGCTTGCTGTACAAATTCAATTGGAAATAAAGAAGGCAGGGATCTCAAGAACTGTACAAAGCTTGCCTGACATAAAAATGCTGTAACTCAGAATAATGGGTACGAGCAGGAGTTTTGTAATTGAAAAATTCTGGATTGGAATCCTGGTTCCATCACTTACTAAAGGAGTAATTTTGTGTATCTCCTTAATTTTTCTCGGCCTCATTTCCTCATCTGTAAAATGTGGATAAAAACAAAATCTACCTTATAGGAAATGTTGAACTTCACGTGGAATAATCCATGTGAATTTCTTTCCGTGTCTGCCATATAGTGAGGGTTCAATAAATACAAGCCTTCCTATGATTGCTGTTTTGTTGTTACTGTGTAGCTGCCAGTTGTGATTAGCTGTTAGGTTATTCCGCTATACCCTCAACAGTCGTGCTCCCACCCAAGTCTCTATGCCTAAGCTAAATGTACTTTTATTTCAACTTCTGTTCTTCTTACCATTATCCATTAACCAACTTTCTGCCTTGTTTTGTTTTGTTTAAACTTCTCATGTGAGAGGGGCCCTATTGTTTTATCCCATCACCACTGTTGTGAAGTAGATCATTTCAGAGCCTATTGGCCTATCTGGTAATTGACTAAGGTTGGGTCAGGTGCTCAGCAATCACCAGGCAGGTTGGGACAGCTATGTGTAGGAAATGCTTCAGAAGGGAACTGAAGGTGCTGCATGCATTCTGATGCTTCCTAAAAGGGTGGCATAGCTTGGAGCTACCAATAGTAATACTTTGATTAATAATAAAATGATGCTTAAATGAATCAAATGTTTTTTTGTTTAGATAATAGTATTATAGAGGAACTTGGGTAGAAATAAGAAAGAAAGAGGGGGTGGAGAAAGAAAGAAAAGGAAGGAAGGAAGGAAGGAAGGAAGGAAGGAAGGAAGGAAGAAAAAGCAAGCTAGCTTGGAAATAAAATAAGAGACCAAACAAAGGTCACTCAGGGCAAAACCAGTATTTCTGACATATGAGTAGAATCTGTCCAAGTTTCTGACAAACATCAGTTACCTAAAGAGGAAAAAAATGTGGAGTCAGCCTTTCAGAATCCTATTGACTCTAACCTTCTGTGAATTATAGGTAGTTATGCAGCTGCTTCGAGAGATTTCTTCCCATGACAGTCAGACCTCATGTGCTCTCAAGATCACTTTCTGCTGAGTATTGCCTCTATACCATTTGCATTAATTCTTTTAGGCTAAAGGTAGAAAAGGAAATTGTAACACTGACAGAATAGTCTGTTTTGCTTTTTGTAATGAATCAATTTTATAACAGGGAGGGATGAGTGTCTTTATCACTCCAAGCTAAGTCTTAAAGCTCCAACTGGAAAAATTGTGGCGGTTACTAGTTTATTTTGCATCCTTTAGGAATAAGATTCTGAAGTGCTTGACATCTGCTTGCATAGTGACTGTTAGAGGCTTATTTTTATGCATTTATGTTAAGAATGAGCTATGACTGTAGTGGAAAGCTTCTTGGTTTGGGTACCAGGAGATTCAAGTCCTGTTTCAGTCACTACTGGCTTTATGTTCTTAGATAAGTCACTTAAATTCACCACCCAGTTTCTTCATCTGTGTCGTGAAGGGGTTGAAAAGAAAAGTCTCAGTCCATTCACAGTTCTAACATTGCTTTGTTCAGACATGCAAACTTTCTTTTTTATATTCATCCATTCATTATTTTATTTCCAGATCATGCCATGTAATTTTGTTACTTTTTGCACCATATATATGTATTTGTGTATTGGTATTCTTTGTTAACCAATCAATTCATGCATTATCATCTATCTATCCATCCATCCAGTCATCTATTGATTATCTAATTCCACGTTTATTGAATATATACTATCCTCATAGCAATGATACAAAATTTACTGATACAATCTTTGATCTCTCAGTCTAAAAAGTGTAATATGAATTGGATATGGCGGCACATGCCTGTAATACCAATAACTTTGGAGACTGAAGCAGGAGGATTATAAGTTTGAGTCTAGCTTCAACAATTTTATCTCAAAATAAAAAAAAAATGACTGGAGATGTATGTATGTAAGTCAGTGGTAAGTGCCCCTGGGCTCAGTCCTCAGTAAGGGGGAAGAGGTTGGATTAAAAGTGTAGTACAGCATACAATATGTTTCTGCCTCCCTCTCTAGCCTCATCTTATACCACTCTGTTTCTCCTATTTTACTGAATTTTTAAAGGACGTTCTCCTGTCTTCTCTGTCAGTGATTCCATTTACTGTACCTCTGAGGAGCTGGAGGGATAGTACCATGTTTTTAGATCTACACATATTTGAAGGTTAGTTTAGACTCAATAGGCACTTTAATGTGAAAAATCTATAACATACACACAAAACTACATATTTCTCTACCTAACCTATTATAGTATAACTGGGGTGTGTTACTGTGCTAATTAACATTTTGTTTCTCTGCTCTCATTTATCCTTCCCAGGAAGGGAATTGGAGGTAAAGATAGGGAAATTAATTTGTCCTACATTGCTTTTTTTTTTCCCTGTCCAGTGGTTACTTCTTTAAATCAGAGCAGATACCAATGTGTCTTAATCACTGCTTTATCTTATTATTAGGTACATAATTCTTACCTAATAAATATTTATTGAAGAAATAAGTGAATGAATAAAAGAAGGGAAAGATAGAACAACAAACTTGTTTGTTGGAGGTGATAGAAGATATTATATGATGTATATTGTATCCCTTATTGGATATACATCAAAAAGATAAAATATGTGTTGCAGTTCTATAAGTCTTAAAACAGTATATAGTTACATTTACAAGTGCAGGTGAGCTTTGTACAGTATGGTTCTCAAAATTTGTTTCTTGAACCAGCAACATCAGCACTGCATGGGGATTTATTGGAAAAGTGAAATTTGAGCCCTGCCCTAGACTATGGAATCATAATTCTGGTGGTATGTCAAATCTTCTGGTTGTTTTTTTTTTTTTAACAAGTTCTTTGGGTGTTTTTGGTGCAGGATAAAATTTAATAATCATTGCTTATGATGAATAAAAAGTGGAGTATGACTTGACCTTTAACTTTGCAAAGCTTACATGCAGGGAGGTAAAACCTATGTACCACTGACATGGGGCCACGAGAATCAAAATATAACTGCAGGGGACAAAGGTAGTGACTTGTGGTGGAAGAGGCTTTGGGGAGAAAGAAGCTTTGAGCTGGAACTGCTAAGTCATGACCCATAAAGCATTCTAGATGAAAAGAAAAGCAAAATAAACAAACAAAACCCTGTAAACTTAGAGCAAAACAAAGAAAATCCACCAAGTATTGTGGACATAAAAAGACAATTTGTAGTAGTTAAGACCACAGGTTTTGGAGTTAGATAAACCTGGTTCTTGCCCTGGCTCCAACAGTGTGGACCAAGTAAACTGGACACATTTCTTAACTTCTTGATCTTCTGCTTTTGTACAGTGGATAAAATAATAGGACTACCTCTGATAATTATAGGGAATAGTAAATGAGATAGTATACATACAAATGCTTAGCCTGCTTTGGTAAAGGATTGAAAAATGGCGTATATTATTGACATGACGATAGATTATTGACTTCCAAGATACTTATTTTATTTACCTACTTGATTACTCCCCCTGTATATAACTATCCTCCTATTGCACTTCTACTTTAGCACAGAAAGTCTTCTCACAAAACTCAGGCTCTCACAACCCTCACTAGGTTACCCTTCTGTATAGACTTTCTCACCTAATTAGTGGTAACAAGGCAGTCTGGGCCTTTCTAACCACTTACTGATGAGACTCTGACCCCATGCTCAAATGCTACCTAACCCATTTGGCCCTGCTTAACCTATTTTGGTTCCAACAGCTCAAACCAGCTACCTTTTTTCTTTTCTTTTCTCTTGTTGACACTTCCTTACTCTGTCAGGCTCTATAACTCTTCTCTAGGCCAGATCCACACGTGGATGCCTTCTTCTTGGTTGGGCTCTGACACTCTGCTCTGAGCCATCCCAGCTCTTTTCCCCAAGACTTATCTCCACCAAAAGGGGCCTGACTTTCTGCTTCACCTAATGGCTTTGATGCTGAATTGTTCAGGAATGTAATGAAAGGGAAACTGGCAGAATAGCCTTCCGATTTCACTATGGGATCTGATGTGGTTTTTTAGTCATTTCAAGATTATTGTACAACATTAGACAGTCCAAGTGAGAATAACAAAGTTTCCTGTTATACTTGAAAACTTCAGGGATTAGGTAGTTCCTGTATTATAAAAACTGTTATCTACAATTGGCTTTCCATTCTCACTTCAGAACAAAAGGCAGAGTACTTTATATAGCCTATATGAAATTAAGCTAATGATAGATTAAACATTTTCTGATCTGTATTTTTATATTTGGGCATAAAAATTTTAAACAAGGCCTTTACATTTGGGGGAGGTTAGTATGGGAGGAGGTGATAAATGTAATGGTCATGACTTTATTTTTCTGTAATTTTACCTTAAGAAATGTACTTTAATTAGATTACCTAGCACAGTAGGTCATAAGCTTAGTATAATATAATGGATATGATTATACTGGTACTCTAATTCTATGCATAATTAACTTTATATAATTAACATAATTTTATAACATTATTATTATGTCATTTATGTATAATATAATTATATAATGGAACCTATAGCATCATAATAAAGTCTTATTATACATTTTACAGAAGTATATTTTTAAATAATTTGTACAATATAAGATCGATCTTTCAGATGATTTGAATTTTGGTGTTCATAAGCAACATTCTTCTTGAGGTTAGTCATTAACTGTCACTTCTTGAGCCAATTCCCAATGAAGTGATTATAGACCTCTGTTTAAATCAATCCTTTTGGAGCAGTGAAATGTGACATTTTTCTCAAGTGGTAGTTGACATTAGGTGTTTCAATCTGCCAAAGAAATACTGTTCATTACATGGTATACATAATATGGGACTAAACTTACGGCATTTGTGAATAGAGGTTAATATAGCCTTATCATATGAACTGTTTGTCCAAGCTAAGAAAAAAGAATGAACAAAGTGAAACAAATGAAAGCAAATACAGAAGAATCTTGTCATTTTGGCAGTTTATAATGAGTCCCTTTATACCAACTTGGGGGGAATGAGGTGGACCTGGCTTTTTGCAAGCCAGAAACAGAATCTTATTTTACTACTTAAACATGTTTCAACATCTTGCAGACTGAATGCCATTATGGGCTCATTTGAGTTGGTTAATTGTACTGATTACTAAATTCCATTAAACAAAATATTAAGTAAATCTATACTTAATGTGCCTGATGGTAAAATTGCTTCCGGAGTTTAAATTTCATACCTATCTTTTTCTCTGTTGCTGCTTATTTTCTGTTAAAATTAGCTCTAATTCCTCAGGAAAAAAATTGTTACAATATTATTACATAATTAATATTGAATACCCTGTGTATTGCATGTCTAAAACAAATCTGAGAAGCCAATAAAATCTGTAGCAACCTCTTTTTAACATTTAATTGTCTCCAAGCTCAGCTATGCTGACAGTCTGAAGCTACCTCTCTACAGAAGCATCTTTGCCTTCCCTGGCTTTCATCAGCTAGGAAGATCTGGTCCCTGGAGTCCAAACTCTCATTCTGTTTGAGATTTTTGCTGATGGAGAGAGAAACTAAATAGCTTCAGCTAAGCACTGTGCAGTTGAGATTAGTTAAAATATTCTTGGTAACAGGGCTTGGAAAGTTTTTGAAAGAGTTCCTTAGGTTTGATTTTCCTTCCATCTGGTGATCTGAAGAATTTTATAAATGAAATTGTAGTCATGCATTTGACAAAGAACTCTGCTTGTTTTAGTCTTGATATGATTCAGTTAACCCTTGATTTTCTGTTAAGTATGTTACTGCAGCATGTTGTGGCAAAGATTATGGGCTTTAATTATGATTCCAGTACTAGCCTTGCCACTGCACAGCCTTCATCCAGCTTCAGTTTCTCTATTTCTAAAATAGGTATAATAACATGTGCCTCATAAGATGGTTGAAAGGATTAAATGAAATAAATGATGTTTTCAAAGTCTGAATGCCTAACATATACTGAGTAAATAGAAAATGCTAATTTATTTCCTCTCTCCCTCCTTCAATGATCAATATAAATTCCTAATCACTGATTGGAACATATTTAAGATTTTTTAGGGGGAGGGAAGCTTGAAGGGAAATAGAATTTAAAACTATATTCATGTAAGATTACACATAATTGCTTAAATTTCCAAGATTTCCAGAATTTCCTTGGTTAAGTCTTTGTGAGATTAAAAAGGATTTATAACATTCCTATATCTTGAATGATTGATGTGAGATCGAAAGTTAATTAATCCAAGATGGCGGACTAGAGGAAGGCTGCATTCCTACTTGCTCCGTGGATTCCTACTTGCTCGGGATTCAAACAGCAGGAATATGACTCTCAACGAGATTTTATATTCAAGGCACATATAGGGGGTCCCCAGTCGCCGCTCCGGAGCCAACTCTGCTGGGCTGGGCTCGGCCCCGCCACAGGCAGCTGCCATCCGGGAGCGCCGGGCCCGGCAGCTGCTTCGGAGCCACCGACCTGGGTCTGCGCCAGCCAATGGGTGAGTGCGGGTCCCCTAGCAGCACTTTGAAGTCGCTGGCTGCGGCTCCGGCACCAGCCAGCGGCCTTCCCAGGCGGAGACCGAGCATCTCGGGTTACCTGGGACATCCAGCGGCGGGGAGTTGGAACTAATCCACTAATCCACGCCATTTTGGCGGCTTAACTGGCGGAGAAGTTCCGTTTCCAGCTTCCTTTGGCCTCCAGCTGCTCCTGGAGGGGTCTGCCCCGAGCCCCTGGGATCGCTGACTCCGGAGGGGAGTTGGAACTGCTCTGAGTTTGGTGCCTTCCCTGGCAGAGGGGGTCCATTTCCAGCTTCCTGGGGCCGCCAGCTGCGGAGATGGCAGACTCTGGTGCGGAGTTGGAACTAACACACGCCATTTTGGCGGCTTAACTGGCGGAGAAGTTCCGTTTCCAGCTTCCTTTGGCCTCCAGCTGCTTCTGGAGGGGTCTGCCCAGAGTCCCTGGGATCACTGACTCCGGCGGGGAGGTGGAACTGCTCTGAGTTTGGTGGCTTCCCTGGCAGAGGGGGTCCATTTCCAGCTTCCTGGGGCTGCCAGCAGTGCCTGGAGTGGCCCGGCGGGGAGCTTAGGGCCTTTGGCGCCAGCTTACAGGGTCCCCAGGAGAGAGCAACCACCTGCCACTGCCTGAACCCCCAGCTAGGAGTTCAGGTCAGCCTGGGCTCTCAAGCCCAGTGTCTCCATCACTGAGCACAGTTCTGTGACACCACCCCAACTTGAACTAGTGCCCAGGCCCACACCCAGGCCCGGAGTCTACCCTCTTGCTGTATCTAATTGTCTATTAACACCAGGCTGCCTCTGCCCAGAAGCATTGATCATTCCCAACCTGGAGGTAGTGGGACAGCACCTTTCTTGGGTCACTGCTTGATAAAGCACCCCTCAAGCAACAGAGGGGAAGATACATGAGCACCATGAGAAAACACGGGAAGAAAGTGTCCCAATTAAACATAGATGATATATCAAGAGAACCCAAAGACAGCATGGTAGAAGGAATGACAGAAAAGGAGTTCAGAATGTTTATAATTAAAGTGATCCGAGAAGAGAATGATGTGACGAGAGAGCAGATTCAGGGTATGAATAATCAGCTAATAGAGCAATTGCAGGAAGCAAAAAATTACTTCAATAAAGAGATAGAAATTCTGAGAAAAAAACAAACAGAAATTATTGAAGGAAACAAGGAAATGAAGGAAACTATCAGCCAAGTTAAAAACTCAGTAGAAAGCATAATTAACAGAATAGATCACTTGGAAGACAGAACCTCAGACAATGAAGACAAAATATTTAATCTTGAAAACAAAGTCGAACAAACAGAGAAGATGGTTAGGAATCATGAACGAACCCTCCAAGAAATATGGGACATCATGAAAAGACCAAATTTAAGAGTAATCGGGATTGAGGAAGGCGCAGAGATACAAACCAAGGGTATGAATAACCTATTCAAGGAAATATTATCAGAAAATTTCCCTAATATGATGAATGAGATGGAAAATCAATTACAAGAAGCTTACAGGACACCAAATGCACAGAATTACAACAGATCCACACCAAGGCACATTATAATGAAAATGCCTAACATACAAAACAAAGATAGAATTTTAAAGGCGGCGAGAGAAAAGAATCAGATTACCTACAGGGGGAAACCGATACGAATATCAGCAGATTTCTCAGTCCAGACCCTAAAAGCAAGAAGGGCCTGGAACAACATATTTTAAGCTCTGAAAGAAAACGGATGCCAACCACGAATCTTATACCCAGCAAAACTTACCTTCAGATTTGATGATGAAATAAAATCCTTCCATGATAAACAAAAGCTTAAAGAATTCACAAAGAGAAAGCCTGCCCTACAGAACATTCTCAACAAAATATTCGAAGAGGAAGAAACGAAAAATAACAATCTCATTCATCATGGGGAGGAACTACCCTAAAGAAAGAGTCAATCAAAGGAGAAACAAAGTTAAGCTAAAAACCCCAAAAAAGCTAAAATGACAGGAAATACAAGTCATATCTCAATAATAACCCTGAATGTAAACGGCCTAAACTCATCAATCAAAAGACATAGACTGGCAGACTGGATAAAAAAGAAAGACCCAACGATATGCTGCCTTCAAGAGACTCATCTCATAGAAAAACATGCCCACAGACTAAAGGTGAAAGGTTGGGAAAAAGCATACCATGGACATGGACTGAGCAAAAAAGCTGGGGTTTCCATTCTCATTTCAGACAAAGCAGACTTCAAACCAAAGATAGTCAGAAGGGATAAAGAAGGACATTTCATATTGCTTAAAGGTAGCATAAATCAACAGGACATAACAATCATAAATATTTATGCACCAAACAATGGTGCATCCATGGATGTCAATCAGATCCTTCTCAATTTCAGGAATCAAATAGACCAAAACACAATAATACTCGGAGACTTTAACACTCCTCTCTCACCGTTGGACAGATCTTCCAAACAAAAATTGAATAAAGAAACTATAGGACTCAATGACACAATCGCTAATTTGGACTTAACGGACATATATAGAATATTCCATCCATCAAAAAGCGAATACACTTTCTTCTCAGCAGCTCATGGTTCCTTCTCTAAAATAGACCATATGTTATGCCACAAAGCTACTCTTAACAAATACAAAAACATAGAGATACTACCTTGTATACTATCAGATCATAATGGCATGAAATTAGACATCAACGAGAAAGTTAGAAACAGAAACTACTCCAAGACCTGGAGATTAAATAATATGCTATTGAATGATACATGGATAACAGAAGACATTAGGGGGGAAATTAAAAGATTCTTAGAGGTCAACGAGAATAAAGATACAACATATCGAAATCTCTGGGATACTATGAAAGCAGTGCTAAGAGGAACGTTCATTGCAGAGAGTGCATTTAATAAAAGAATGAAAAGTCAACAAATCAATGACCTCACATTACAGCTCAAAGCCCTAGAAAAAGAGGAACAGATCATCACCAAAAGTAGTAGAAGACAGGAAATAATCAAAATCAGAGCTGAAATCAACGAAATTGAAACAAAAGAAACAATTCAAAAAATTGACAAAACAAAAAGTTGGTTCTTTGAAAAAATAAACAAAATTGACAAACCCTTAGCCACCCTAACAAAGAGAAGGAGAGAGAAACTCCAAATTACTAAAATCCATGATGGAAATGGAAATATTACAACAGACACAACTGAAATACAAAACATAATAAGAATCTACTTTGAAAATTTATACTCCAACAAAATAGAAAACCTGGAAGACATCAACAGGTTCCTAGAGGCATATGAGCCACCCAAACTGAATCTGGAGGACATACACAACTTAAATAGATCAATTTCAAGCAATGAAATAGAGGAAGTCATCAAAAGCCTACCAACAAAGAAAAGTCCGGGACCAGATGGATTCACAGCCGAGTTCTACAAGACCTTCAAAGAAGAGCTCATTCCAATACTCCTCAAAGTATTTCATGAAATAGAGGAGGAGGGAACCCTTCCAAACTCATTCTATGAAGCTAATATCACCCTGATACCAAAACCGGAGAAGGACACATCAAGGAAAAAAAATTTCAGACCCATATCTCTAATGAACATAGATGCAAAAATTCTTAACAAAATTTTAGCGAACCGCATACAAAAACATATTAAAAAGATAGTGCACCATGATCAAGTGGGTTTCATCCAGGGATGCAATGTTGGTTCAACATCAGGAAATCAATCAATGTAATTCACCACATCAACAGACTTAAGGTCAAGAACCACATGATTATTTCAATAGACGCAGAGAAAGCATTTGATAAAATACAGCATCCCTTCATGCTCAAAACACTAGAAAAAATAGGGATAGTGGGGACATTCCTTAACATTGTAAAGGCTATTTATGCCAAGCCTACAGCTAACATCATTCTAAATGGAGAAAAATTGAAAGCATTCCCCTTGAGAACTGGAACATGACAGGGATGCCCTCTTTCACCACTACTATTCAACATCGTTCTTGAAACTCTAGCCAGAGCAATTAGACAGACCAAAGAAATTAGAGGAATACGAATAGGAAAAGAAGAGATCAAACTATCCCTATTTGCTGATGACATGATTCTCTATCTAGAAGATCCTAAGAATTCCACCAGAAAACTTCTGGATCTCATTAATGAATTCAGCAAAGTAGCAGGATATAAAATTAATGCTCATAAATCTAATGCATTTTTATTTGTAAGTGATGCATCCTCTGAGAGAGAAATTAGGAAAAGTATCCCATTCACATTAACCTCAAAAAAAATAAAATACTTGGGAATCAATCTAACAAAAGATGTGAAAGACCTCTACACTGAGAACTACAGAACACTAAAGAAAGAAGTTAAAGAGCATCTGAGAAGATGGAAAGATCTCCCATGTTCTTGGATAGGCAGAATTAATATTGTCAAAATGGCCATACTTCCAATAATGCTATACAAATTTAATGCAATTCCAATTAAAATCCCAATGATGGACCTCATGGAAATAGAGCAAGCAATCATGAAATTCATTTGGAGGAATAAGAGACCCAGAATTGCTAAAGCTATCCTTAGCAAGAAGAGCGAAGCAGGGGGTTTCACAATACCAGACCT
>JAJEJO010000591.1:91166-164684 GCA_020662805.1 Glaucomys volans | reverse complement strand
AGAGACAAACCCAAATAAGTACAGGTATCTCATACTTGACAAAGGAGGCAAAAACATGCAATGGAGAAAAGACAGCCTCTTCAACAAATGGTGCTGGGAAAACTGGAAATCCATATGCAGCAAAATGAAACTAAACCCATATCTCTCACCCTGTACAAAACTCAACTTAAAGTGGATCAAGGACCTAGAAATCAGACCAGAGACTCTGCACCTAGTAGAAGAGAAAATAGGTCCAAATCTTCATCATGTTGGACTAGGACCAGATTTCCTTAACATGACTCCCAAAGCGCAAGAAATAAAAGCACGAATATATGATTGGGATAGAGTCAAACTAAAAAGCTTCTTCTCAGCAAAGGAAACAATCAGCAATGTGAAGAGAGAGCCTTCAGAGTGGGAGAAAATCTTTGCCACACACACTTCGGACAGAGCACTAATCTCCAGAATCTACCAAGTACTCAAAAATCTTTACACCACGAACACTAATAACCCAATCAATAAATGGGCCAAGGAAATGAACAGACACTTTACAGAGGAAGATCTACAAGCAATCAGCAGATTTATGAAAAAATGTTCAACATCACTCGTTATAAGAGAAATGCAAATCAAAACCACCTTAAGATTTCATCTTACCCCAATTAGAATGTCTTTTATCAAGAACACAGGTAACAACAGGTGTTGGCGAGGATGTGGGGAAAAGGGTACACTCTTACATTGCTGGTGGGAGTGCAAGTTGGTGCAGCCACTCTGGAAAGCAGTGTGGAGATTCCTTAGAAAACTTGGAATGGATCCACCATTTGACCCTGCTATCCCACTCCTTGGCTTATACCCAAAGGACTTAAAATCAGATTGCCTCAGTGATGCAGCCACATCAATGTTCATAGCTGCTCAATTCACAATAGCTAGATTATGGAATCAACCTAGATGCCCTTCAGTAGATGAATGGATAAAGAAACTGTGGTATATATACACAATGGAATATTACTCAGCCATAAAGAAGAATAAAATTATGGTATTTGTAGGTAAATGGATGATGTTGGAAACTCTTATGCTAAGTGAGATCAGCCAATCCCAAAAATCCAAAAGCCGAATGGTCTCTCTGATATATGAATGATGATGCATAATGTGGGGGGGAAAGATGGCAAGAATGGAGGAAAGATAGCTAGCATAGAGGGAAGGGAGGGGTGGGGGCGGGTGGGGGGTAAAATTAATAACAGAGAGTGTGACAGATACCATTGCCCTGTGTAAATGCATGACCGCACAGATGGTGTGACTCTACTTTGTGTACAACCAGTGAAACAATAGCTGTACTCCATTTGTGTTCAATAAAAAAAAGAAAAAAAAAAAAAGAAAGTTAATTATATCCTAGATATAGAGTAATACACACCTGGTGGTGGTTTGGGAAGGTAAGTACTGATAAAAGGTAACTGATTTGCATTAACAATATCTTGAGTTTATTTAGTGCCTGCTGTTGAGCAACTTGAAGTATCACATTTATTCATTAGCAATGTTTTTGAATTAAAATTTGTTTTAGAGGTTGTATTTTTAAAACTCTTATTTAAAGCACAGAAACACTGTGCATTGCTTCATGTACATCTTGTTGAATTTTTATTATAATTTCTATTTCACTTAGCTATTTTTTTAAACTTGTAAATTACAATTTTCTGCCTCTTATAGTACTGATTCTTCTTTATTTCTCCAAGCATCTCCACTCTTGACTCATTTCTTCTGGAAGAAATGACTCCTGGCTGAGAAAATGTTGTGTTTGGATAGTCATCATCAGAACTTCTGTGTACACAGTATTCTTTAAAGAAGACAAATTAATCAAAAGATAATAGCACATATTTATTGAGTATATTCTTCATAACTATTCAACTGTGCGAAGTGTTTATATATGTAAATTTCATAGGTGAATAAACTGTCCTAGTTAAATAACTTGCCAAAGTTTACATACTTAGTGCTTAGTATATCCAGGGCCTGTTTGACTTCAAAGCTTATGTTTTAACTTTCAGATTATGTAGGTTCAGTATCCCTAATTCAGACATATGAAATCCAAAATGCTCCAAAATTTGAAACTTTTTGGGTGCTGACAGATACCACAAGTGAAAAATTTCGCACCTGATCTCATGTGACAAGTTGCAGTTAAAATGCAGGTGCCTATATCTATATCTATATATTATATAATACATAGATGAATTTTGTGTTTAGACTTGTATGTTAGCTTTCCAAAGCTGTGACAAAATACCTGAGAAAATCAGCTTAAAGGAAGAAAGATTTATTTTGATTCACATTTTCAGAGGTTTCAGTCCATGGTCACCTGGTTCCATTGTTTTTGGTACTGTGGTAAGGAGAAAATCATGATGGGGACTGTGGTGGAGCAAGGCTACTTATCATGGCTAGAAGCAAAGAGAAGAGAGAGCCAGTTTGCAATATTCCCTGCAAAGACACCCCACCCCCAAAGACCTACCTCGTTTAAGTAGGCCCCACCTCCTAATGTTTTGACCATCTCCCAATAATGTGACAAGCCAGGGACCAAGTCTTTAATACATGAATCTTTGGGGGACATTCCAAATCCAAACTATAAAAACATCCCCAAGATATCTCACTATGCACATGCAAATATTTCAAAATTTAAAAATATAGACTCTGTACCATTTCTGGTGCCAAGAATTTGGAATAAGGGATGATTTACCTGTAGTACCTCACTTATGCCCACCCCACTGATTTTCTATATCTTCTATCACATTCTGCAGTTTTGAAATTTACTTACTTATTTTTAATTCACTCATTCATTTTTTATTCAAAGCTAGGACCTCAAGCATGAAAAGCATGTGCTTTATCACTCAGTCCTCATTCTGCACTTTAAACTTTGTTCCTCTCTACATGTCTTTCTTCTAGTTATTTTTCACAAATGTTACTGGAGAGTTCGAAATTTCACACTTCTCCTTAAAACCTCCTAGTCACCTTACCACTCTTTAAAACTGTATTTCAATATAATTTAAAACCTACAGGAAAGTTACAAGACTAATACAGAAAACTCCTATGTATTCACTTTACCCAGATTCACTCATTGTTTATATCTTGTCTTGTTTGCTTTATCATTTGATATACATACTTGTTTCTTTTTCTCTAAATCTATCTACATGCATATTGTTAAAGAACCATATGAGAGTGATTTGGGGACACTGGAACTGTTTATCATCAAATATTTCAGTATGTATTTCTTGAAAATGAGAATATTCTCATATAAATAATATGGCTATAAAATCAGGACATTTAACATTGCTCCAACATTGTTATCAAGTGTACAATTCATATTCAATTTCAGCACTTGTCTCTATAATGTCTTTTATAGTTGTTTTCCCAGTCCAAGATCTATTCAGAAACACACATTCTATTTTCCATGCCTCTTTAGTCCCCTTTAAACTGTCTGTTCATCAGCCTTTCTTTCATGACAGTGACATTTTTGAAAATTATAGACCAGTTATTTTGTATAATGTCCTGCAATTTGCACTTCTCTAATGCTTCCTCATAATTAGTTTCAGCTTATGCATTTTTTGGCAGAAACAGTACAAAATTAGGCTATGTCCTTTTTCATGCATGATAACAGTAGGTACCTATGCCAGTTTGTTCTAATTTGGGCAGAGATACTGTGAAATTTATTAGCTGGAATTCTTTTGTAAGGAAGGGGTTTCCCTTCTCCCTCAATTAATCACTCTCCCCCCAAAATCACCCATATATTTATTATTTAATTAAACTGGTTATAATTCATTATTATCATTAATTTATTTTTGATACATAAATTGTTAAATATTTGGTCATAGGAGTCCTTTCAAGCTGGTTTTCATGTCCTTTTGATATGACACCATCCATGACTATTATGGTTTGGATGTGTGAGACAATGCAAGAAGGTTTAGAGGACAAATGATTGGGTTATGAGAGCCTTAACCCAATCAGTGAATGAATCCCCTGATGGGATTAACCAAGTGGTAATTGAAGGTGAGTAGGGTGAGGCTGGAGAAGGTAGGTCCCTGGGAGTGTGCCTTTGGGGAATATATTTGTATCCTGGTAGTGGAGTCTCAGCTTTCTGATCATCATGTGAGCAACTTCCCTCTACCACACTCTTCTGCTATGATGTTCTGCCTCACCTTGAGCCTCAGTGAATGGAGCCAGCTGTCTGTGGACTGAAACCTCTGGAACCATGAGCCCCCAAATAAACTTTTCCTTCTCTACAACTGTTCTGGACAAGTCTTTTAGTCAGAGCAGCAAAATAGCTGACTAAAACAATGATTTTTGAGTACTTTACTTTCTAGTGCAAAAAGATGTTTGAAGCTTATAATTTCTTTGCTGTAATACTGGCAAGCCCTCTCTTCATAAAGCCCTGGTTCCTTTTAGAAGAATAAAATATTTTGAAAACAAGATTCCCTTCCTAATCCATTTCTTTCCTCCCCTCTTTTACTCTGTCCCTCCCTCCCTTCCTTCCTGTTTGTGCTTTGTCTAGGCACAGAAGAAACAAATTAATATCACGATATTGTGGAAATTTGCTCGAACCTTTTGTATATAAGCATTTTCTCATTCTCTGATCTTGCTTCTTTAATATCTATTGAGTTCCATTTTGCATTTGTCCTTGGAGTCCAGGTTTTGTACTCATCCCTGCCTTGCCTCTTTTCTTCCTTTACTTGATACTTGATTTGTACCTACCACTAACCTTGCTTCACTCTCTATTCTTGGCTGTGAAACTCGATTTATATTTTCTGCACTCAGCTTCAACCCTTTCCTCACATTCAAACTTCATTCCTCTAGTCCTACTTAATGCCCTTAAATAAACTTATCTGGCCTTATCCTATAAGGTAGGATACTTATCACACTGATAAAGGCTTTATTGGAAGTTCTACCTCAGTGTTTCAGTCTTGTACTCAAATGAACCAGAGCAATAATAACATTTTATTTTGCAGAAGAGTAAGTTTTAGATCTGGATGCAAGGTAAAGAAATTGGATTTAGCATTTATCTGGTTCCCCTAACAGAACCAAGTGTTTAGGAAAGACTAATGGGACCCCAAGGCTGCAATTTGTAAGACCATTAAGTACAACAAGAGCAACTGTGTTACACTGTCCAGTTGCATTCATAACCAGATGTGTGGTATAGAAAGCCTTACAGAGAACAGGGAATGTTGGAAGAAGCATAAACCATATGTTTTAAAAGAAAATACATCTTACAAGGTTACCATCTCTTTAATGAGGTGGTAAGGACAAAGTCATCAGCTGATTTTAGTGACTTCTTGGCACTAAACAATTTTATTGAATGACAGTTATATATGCCAATCACAATATAAACCCCCCAGTAACAGCATCCATAGAGGTTTTTGGCTATCAGAAAATAGAGGTGACTATAATTGTCCCCATAATACTTTGCCTGACAACATGAAAATCTTTCCTATCACTTTGATGATATAATAGATGAGAAAATATATAAATATGTTATATGTTCTGCACTGTGGTTACTTCTTTGTTTTACTGCGTTTAAGTAGATAATTACAGAGCAATTTATGAGTCATAAAAGAATTTCTTAATCATATTTTCTGAATTTAATTCAAGCCTTATAAAAAGAAATCTACTTTCTATCATTCATCTTATTCACATTTTGCCTGATGAATTTTGGTTATTTAAAAAAATTGAATCTCTGCTCAGATTAAAATGATTTGTCACTTGGGAGGATAATTAAAATATATTCCTCAGATGCTTGAAGATATCTCTCAAAGAGGAGCTCTAAGGGTTTTTTGAGGAAAAAGCAGCATCATAGAAGTAATTATGCTATAATAAATAATCTCTGTTTAGAAGAAGATGAAATATTTTAGGTATATTAGTTTTGAAGAGTGTGCTTCTAAAGATAATTCTGTTTCTTATGGATTTCATTGAACATACAATTTGACAATTGAAAACTTTACTGTCCTAGAATCATCTCTTATTTCTATGGAATTTGGGTTAAAACAATAAAGAAAGGTTGAGCCAAACAGGAACTGTTTCAGACATCACCTAGAAGTAGATATTTTTGTGTGTGTGGTTTTAATGTCCTGAAGGCAGAACTGAAATACATTTCCTCTTAACTGAATTATCTAACTAATTGAATCTGAAACAATTTCGTCAGTAATATCCACTAAATAGTTTTTATTTTCAATCCGTGGGCACATCTTTTCTTTTGCCAACTTGCTTCTTTTACCAGAATTCCTCCATTCCCACCTCTTCATTCTGAAGAAGAGGATTGTAACTGAGGAAGGGCAATATGAAATGAAAGGCAGTATCAGGAGAGTATGAAGAGGGCTATATGAAATGAGAGTAGGAAGCCTCAGGTTCTAACTCTGAGGTGGTTTCTTAGGTCCAGTGTTGTCAGTGGATTAGAAGCCATGGACATCACCTGGGAGCTTATTAGAAATGCAGAGATTCAGGCCCCCAAATCCCCAGGTAATTCATGTGTACATTAGAGTTTGAGAAGCACTTATATATAAATTGGCAATAATTTATAGACTAGTTCTTTAACAAATTGTGAGCTTAAAATGGATATGCCTTTCAGAATTTGAGGAATTTATTTGAATATCCTCAGAGGTGGCAAATCTTTTATATTTGAGAGAGGAATGTGCAAAATAAAAAGTGCTAGCTGCTGTGATCAAGTAGTCTCGTCACATAAAAATGTAATCCAAATAATATGTAGGTTTCTGCAGTCCTGAGTGAGAAGGGATTTGATGTTGGTCAGTAGTTTTTCGTCTGTTTGAGCCTTAGAAAAGGAATGCAAATAAACTAAAATTAGCAAACATTGATTGTGTCCTTGCTGAGACTAAGGATGATGCTAGATACTAGAGAATGTGTGACTGTGCAGGACATTGTCTTTGTTCCTAAATGCCTTGCACTTAAAAATCACATATTTAATTGAAGTGTTGTAGAGAAAGTGGGTGAGAAACTACTTATAATCTAAGGTAGAATGAAAAATAAATATTAAATATATTTGAGTAATATGTTGTCAGAATGAAAGAAAAGCAGCAGCATTGTTGAACTTCCTCAACCCCTGCTGTTCCCCACACAAACGTTTACTCTTTTAAATGGTAGCTGCTTGGGGGTTCTTACTTCCCATTCAAGGGAACAAAGTTTTATTAAGAATGATTTTCATGCTGATGACATTTCATATTTACATCTCTGACTTCAAATATCTTTGTACAAAGGCATAGTACTGAGACTGGGAACTGGGCACTGGGAATTGAGGAGCAAGAGGGCATCTCTAGTAGGGGAATGGGCATCTGGACTTAGGAGGAGAGTGTGAGCAAGGGCCTGAATTCTGGAAGTGGACATGGAAAGGTGGCAGTGGTGGCAGTGGTGGCAGTGGAACAAAAGGGTGCCAAAAAGAGTTGCTCAGGAAATGACAAGTGGATATATGTCAGTCTTGCACTTGCTAAGCAAAAGTGAAATTTTACTTGATCAAAGAATAATTTTCAAATTTGAGTAATCTTTAAGGTTACTTTTCTCCTGTCTCATGGTTGCAAAGGTAGGGAGAAAAAGCACTGAAAGGAATAAAAGAGACTTTGAGCATTTCATTACATTTGGAGGCATAAGTTAATTAAAATTTGCAAAGTTGATATTAAAAATACTGTCCAGAGGGGAGTTTTAAAAATAGTTCAATCTTTTTATTTATTATTTATTATTTATTTGTTCTTTTTAGTTATACATTACAGTAGAATGTATTTTGACAATCATATATACATGGAGCATACCTTCCCATTTTTGTGGTTGTACATGATGTGGAGTTACACTGGTCGTGTATTGATATATGAATATAGGAAAGTATATCTGATTCATTCCACTGTCTTTCCCATTCCCAACAACCCCCCTTTCTCCCACTCTGCAGTATCTAATCTGGTAAACCTCCCCATCCCAAGTCTCCTGTGAATCAGCATCTGCTTAGCAGAGAGCATATTCGGCCTTTGGTTTTTTGGGGATTGGCTTATTTCACTTAGCATGATCATCTCCAGATCCATCCACTTCCTGGCAAATGGCATAATTTCATTATTCTTTATGACTGGGTAATACTCCATTGTCTATATGTACCACATTTTCTTTATCTATTCATCTGTTGAAGGTTACCTAGGCTGGTTCCATAGCTTAGCTATTGTGAATTGAGCTGCTATAAACATTGATGTGGCTGTTGTCACTGTAGTATGAGGATTTTAAGTCCTTTCAGCATATACCAAGGAATGGGATAACTGGGTCAATGGTGGTTCCATTCCAAGTTTTCTGAGGAATCTCCATACTGCTTTCTAGAGTAGTTGTACCAATTTGCAGTCCCACCAGCAATGTATGAGTGTGCCTTTTCCCCCACATGCTCGCCAGCACCTATTGTTGCTTGTGTTCTTAATAATTGCCATTCTGACTGGAGTGAGATGAAATCTCAGTGTAGTTTTAATTTTGCATTTCTCTAATTGCTAGTGATGTTGGACATTTTTTCATATATTTGTTGACTGATCATATTTCTTCTTCTGTGAAGTGTCTGTTCATTTCCTTTGCCCTTTTATTGATTGAGTTATTTGTTGTTTGGAGTTAAGTTTTTTGAGTTCTTTATATATCCTGGAATTAATGCTGTATCTGAGGTGTAGGTGGCAAAGATTTTTTCCCATTCTGTAGGCTCTCTCTTCACATTCTTGATTGTTTCCTTTGCTGTTAAGACTATTTTTAGTTTGATACCATCCCATTATTTATTCTTGGTTTTAGTTCTTGCACTTTACCAGTCTTCAGGAATTCAGTTCCTAAACTGACATGATGGACAGTTGGGCCTTTTTCTTCTAGTAGGCACAGAATCTAGAGTGTAATGCCTAGGTCCTTGATCCACTTTGAGTTGAATTTTTTGCAGGGTGAGATATAGGGGTTCAATTTCAATCTACCACATATGGATTTCTAGTTTTCCCAGAACCATTTGTTGAAAAGACTAACTTTTCTCCAACGTATGTTTAAGGTACCTTTGTCTAGTATGAGATGACTATATTTATGTGGGTTTGTCTCTGTGTCTTTTATTTTGTCACATTGGTCTTCATGTCTGTTTTGGTGCTAATACCATGCTATTTTGTTACTGTATCTCTGTACTCTAATTTGAGGTCTGGTATTGTGATGTCTCCTGCTTCACTTTTCTTGCTGAAGATTGCTTCAGCTATTCTGGGTCTCTTCTTTTTCCAAAGGAATTTCATGACTGCTTTTCCTATTTCTATGAAGAATGTCATTGGAATCTTAATAGGAATTGCATTAAATCTGTATAGCACTTTTGGTAGTAAGGCCATTTTGACAATATTAATTCTGTCTATCCAAGAACATGGGAGATCTTTCCATCTTCTAAGGTCTTCTTCGATTTCTTTCTTTAGTGTTCTGTAGTTTTCATTGTAGTGGTCCTTTACCTCTTTTATTAAATTGATTCTCCATAGGGTGTTCCTAAATGTGATGAAGTCCCTTTTCTGTATTATGTTTTCCAAGTATAGATTGATATGAGTATGATAAATATGCTTCCTTTTCTATATAATTTATATATCGAATATATAAAAATTTGGCAACTTACAAATGCTATGTATAAAACAATGCTAACGTCCTTAAAACAGGTGTAGAGGAAAAAATCTTGAAATTCAATTATCTGCAAATATTGTTTAGAACATGCAAGTCTTTGTCTTTTAAAAAAAACTCTATAATTTAGAAATCTTCACAGAGATTTCTTCTGTTTTCTTTTTAATTGATTCTTGAGACCAGATGATATAAACATCTTATTTTCTGGAGTTTACTTTTTTATTCCTTATTCCTCTGACAATTTATTGACCAATTAATACTCTACTAATCCTCACAGTATTTAAAAAATCTGGGATGAATACACACACACACACACACACACACACACACACACACACACAGCTTTTATCTCCTGTTATTGTGCCTTTCAAACATGACTTCACAGATACTTTATTTGCCAGTGGCAGAATAAAGCTGTAGCGTGCATAAAATTAAACAATTTTTATCTTTTTATGTAACTCTTACTATTGATGAAACACTTAAAACTTTCCATTATTTAAGAAAATCAGTGCCTTATACAAAATAATATATGTAACATACATAATATAAGCAAAATTAAACATTTCTGAAATTGCAATTCGGAAATTTTTAAATATAAAAATACATCATTACTATTAATTTACATCTACCTTTATGTTCCTCCCTTTTCCCATTTCCTTGCCCATCATGTCCACTGAATTAACAGGCCTGATATTGCAACTTTATGATAGTGTGAAAAAGATACATATTCAGTTGAAACTGTGCTTCAAATTTTGAATTTTGATTTTTTCCTATGCTAGTGATATTGGGTATAATACTCTTGCACTGCTGGGCAACAGCAGTGAGCCACAGCTCCTAGTCAGTCACACAGATCACCAGAATCAACAACTGAAAGTCTGCAGTGTACTCTGTTGCTAGGTTATGATGTTTGGTAGGTTAATTATATTAAATGCAATTTTTGACTTCAGAATTTTCAACTTAGGATGAGATTATATGGCTCTAGCATCCTCATAAGTTAAGTAACAACTGTACATATTTTCATGTACTCCTTTGCTTTGGTGCAATAATTTTGTTACATATGTTTGTGGATGCTCCAAATTGTACAGGTTAGCTTTTTCAGATTTTTGAACTTAAAAAATAGCATTTTTTTATGTTAAGTTTCACTTTTTCCACTCAGTGTTGTTTCTGAGATTTATTCACATAGTTCCATGATATTATAATTTATTCGTTTTTTAAATTCAATTTATTGTCACAATTTATTTTCCTTTTGATGAACCCTGGATTGTTTCTAATTTGGATTGCTATTATGATATATGCTGCTATAACCATTTTGGTTTGTTTTCTGATGCATATGTGCAAGATTTAACTAGGTTGAATTCTGGATAGTAAAAATGCGAGGTTCTAAAAGAAGCAAAATATTCGATTTTACAAGATCTTATCAAATTGCTTTTAAGATTTTTTCTCTTTTGATTTGTAGATTTTTTTCATTTCCATATTGTTTTCCTTTGTCTATAAGTTGTGAAATTCTTTCAATTTGTGCCTTTTTCTTCTGCTTTGCTTATTATGATATGACTGATATATAACAGACTGTGCATGCATAGTTTATTATATTTGGATATGTGTAGACACTCTCTTTGCACAATCAAGACAGCATATCCATACAAATAGAAAGGTTCATTGCCTTCTATTACTGAGTGATATTCTACTGTATGAATATACCACAAATTGATTATTCATTCATCTACTGATAATCATCTGGATTATTTCCAGGTCTTATTTTTCATAAGAACATATAAATATTTCCTTTTCTACTAGATAAATATCTAAGATAGGAATGGCTGGATTGTATGGTAGTCATATATTTATCTTTTTAATAAACTGCCAAACTGATTTTCAAAGATGATTTTTTACTCTCACCAACATTATATGAGAGTATCAGTTCCTGCACTTCACTGTCAATGATTGGTATGATTAGTCTTCTTAGTTTTAGCTACTATAATCAACATGTGCAGGCATCTTATTGTGGTTTTAATTTTAATTTCCCTGATGACTAATGACATTGCATATCTTTTCATGAACTGATTTGCAATCTGTTATTTGTGAAGCATTGGTTCAAATCTTTTGCCAATTTTTGTGTTGGATTATTTGGCTTCTTATTGGGTTTTCAAAGTTCTTTATATATTCTGTATGCAAGTTTTTTAAAAAAAGATTAGATGCAAAATTTGCAAAAGAATACAACTGTTGTTTATCTCAAAATAGCTGTTAATAGTTACTTCATCTCAAATCTTTGAAGTTCTAATGCTACTGTCTTCTAGCTTCCTTTATTGATAGTTGAGAAATCAGATATGTCCTTTCTCTCTGATTGCTTTAAACATTTTCTCTTTGTCTTATTCTGCAATTTCATTTTGATCTGCCTTGTCCTAGGCATAGGTTTTGTTTATTCTCTTTAGTATAAAATGTTGCTTTCAGAATCAGTGAATTCATATTTTCACAAGTTATAAAATTTTTATTACTATTATCTCTTTAAATATTATTTATTATTTATTCTCTCTTTTTTTCCTTGAAGACATCTATTATAAAAATATTGAACCCTCTTATCTATCCTCTACTTAGCTTAGCATCACTTTAATTTCCATTTATTCTTGTGTTTGCATTCTGGACAATTTCTGCTTTGTTCAGTCTGGTATTTAACCCATTCATTGAGTTTTTAACTTTAAATAAAAACATGTTTTTTCAACATTTCAACATTATTAAGGTTATGACAATATTAGAATGAGCACTGGTACCCCTACCATTGAGCATTTAATTACACTTTTTATATATTGTCTCAAGCTATCCTCCTTGCCATCCATTAATACATCTTTAAATAATTATATTTTTAAGAGTTGGAAGTTATATTGGCTCATTACCCCCTCTTCTGCCTGTCCATTCTTACTAGAGTCTTGTTATTTGCTCATTGTTTTTATTTTAACTTATTTCTTTAAAACAATGTACCTCTTCTTTATGCTATGTTGGATAATTCCAAAACCAATAGTAAGTAGGTACCTACACCTACTATTTTTTGTTTCTACTAAATTCCATTCATAGTAACATTACTTTATTGGTGGTGGTGGTGATGATGGTGGTTTGTGATCATAGTGGGCTTATTTCTTTTCCTACAGGCCTAAGTTGGAGCAGATTTTCTGTAGAAAATATTTTGTTTTGCTGCTTCTAGTACTGTAGAACAGACACTGATGTAAAATTATTTTAGCTCCTCTTGAGAGTATTGGTTCAATGAGGAAGTTCAAAGGTCAGTTTCCTTACCTGCTTGATAGTCCAAATTCTAATATGCTGATAACAGTATTCTATTGCTATCTGCCCTCAGAACAACTCCATTCACCTGGTGTCTGTCCATTTATATTATTCTAACCTCCTAACTCTATTCTCCCCCTGGTTGAGTGTATCTCCCCTACCCTCAGACCCCATTTGTATGAAAGAACATTCTTGGAGATCTCTCATCTGCTGCTATGAGTATATATGCAGAAGCTATTTTGAGGTGTTATATAACATTTTGATCCTTTCCTCATATCTTCTTTACAGATATTCAAGAATTTTATGAAGTGACATTACTTAATTCTCAAAAAAGTTGTGAGCAAAAGATTGAAGAAGCCAACCAAGTTGCACAGAAATGGGAGAAGACATCTATTCTTGCTCCATGCCATGACAGCCTTCAAAAATCTGCAGAGGTATGTTGTTGACACTTTTCAAAGTGCTGAATAATATTAGGACTTGTGCCAGTAAAGAAGTTGTGATGGTAGTAATAATAGTATTTATCATCAATATGGCAACAATAAATAATGTAAATGTAGTTATTCCACACTGTGTGCAATTTTCACATATGAAAATCTAGATTTTGCCAAGAGATAAAATAGGGCAAGGTAAAAGTATGACTCTTGTTTTTGATATGATTCTTTACATTGTACAAGTTTGGTTATGAATATTATTGTATTTTGAGTTGATTCAAGTATAAGCATTCTGGAATTTCAAAACATGGTTCCTTATGTAATGGGAGATTGGAGAAGGATATTGGAAAAGAAGAGTGTGGTCCAAAGCTATGATTTCTATAGCATGGACCCTTATCCTGGAGCATGAATAAAATGAACCACTGGGATATAGGAGCAAAATAATAGAACTCCTACTTAAACTTCTTTTTATTTTAGAATTCTTTTGAATTTAGATTCTTTAATTTTTTTATATTTGGGTAATTTATAACATACACTATATTAGTACATGTGCATTTAAAAATAAATATAAAGCTATTAAAAGTTGCATACTCAAAGAGTGTTTACAGATAGGATTGTGTGATCAAAGTATTTGGAGACTTCTGTTAGACTTAACAATTACCAAAGAGCAAGGTAAGTTGAGGACTGTTTTAGGTTCATAGCTGAGTCTAACTATGAAGGCAGGGGCAGATCAATAATACTTTCAAATGTCAGTCAATACTTCAAAGGGAGGTAATAGTATGCACTCATGCCATACGTAAAGTTTGGGGTTGTGTAGTTAATACCATGACTTGGAAGCTATAGTGAATGGTAACTTGATTATTGCATTCGAGGACTGTTAAGTTTGAGGTCTCTCATATACTTTTTGCCTTGCTCAGAATTGATTTGGAAATGAGGTAAGACTGAGCATAATGATCATTTTAGCTACTTGAATAAAAACTTAGTGACAATAAATTGTTAATTAAAAGATACCAAACATTTGAGTTTATACTTAAAAGTGTAAAAATAGGCATCATCCCAATTTGAACACTACAAATAATTATTTTTTACATTTTAACCCTTTTTATCCTATACAAATCTATGCATATTAAATAGAGACAAGAACATCTAAGGTATTTTTATGTGGGTTTTTTTTTTTTTTTTTTGGATGCCAGGGATTGAACTCAGGAGCCCTTGGCCACTGAGCCACATTCCCAGTCCTATTTTGCATTTTATTTAGAGACGGTCTCACTGAGTTGCTTAGTTCCTTGCTTTTGCTGAGGCTGACTTTGAATTTGACATCATCCTGCCTCAGCCTCCCAAATCATGGTGCCAGTGGTTTTTATACCTTTCAAAGTTAATGTTATCCAAATAGTGTTTATGCATACCTTGTCATTTAAGTTATCTTTGAAACTGAGTGGGTATGTAATATTCTATCATTTAAAACTTATTTAAGCAGTTCTCCATTCAATACTTAGGTTTTCTCAAATTTTCTCCTTAGTAGTGTGATGATAGACATCCATGTGATTATACTATTGCTTTTCTCATTCTTTCATTAGGGCTGATTTTATTTATGAGACTTTTGAGTCCCAGGATAATAATTTAAAACTCTTAATTCAGATTGGCAGAGTACTTTGCAAATATTTGCCATCAGCAGTGTTTCAAAAGACTTATATGCCTATATTCAAAGTAACATTAATTTTTTATTTAAAATATTTTGTCAAATCAATAGATTTTTTACTTAATACCTTTTATTGCAATTACTTGTTCACTATTGAGAATGAATTATTAGATATCATTCTCTCTTGTGATCATTCAAACTCATCCATTTTTCCAAGTAGTACTAGAGTTCTTGTTTTACAATAGCATTTTATTTACGAAACATGCCATCCTGTTGTCTTATTGTTACATTTTTCTACTTTGTTGATTACTACTACTTTTGCTTATAGTGCTTTTTTAACATTCAAAATGCTTTTAATTTTTATGTGAATCTATTTTTTCTTTCATTTTTTTTCTTTGCTTTGCCATTCTTCATTCTAAGATCAGTTAAGTAGTCTCCTACAATTTTTTCTACATTTTTATTGCTTTGACATTTTCCCTTTTAGAGTTTTCAAAAAACATTCTTATTCAATTTCTACATGCATAGTTCCATATTATACATAATTTGCATAAATTCAAAAATGATAAAATATATTCTTATTCTGAATGCATTTCTATTTAAACATTTTTCCCATTTTTGCATGTCTTCTTTCACTTTCTGCCTATACCACATCAACTCTGCTCTCTCCACATAAAAGGTAACCTGTGTTACAAACATGTTTCTTCCTTCTGAACATGTATAATATGTATTCATATATAAACTATATACATGTATATGGGAGTTTTATCTACATATCTTTACTGGCATATGCACATAGTTATATACAGAAAGGATTTGGGGAAGTCATTGTTTCTAAAAACCATGTTCATATTTCATGAATTTTTTTTCACATTGTCAGGTATAGTTTTAATTGGTTCTTCTTACGGATATGTGATTTCATAGCTTAGGTGTACCAATTCTTCCCTTTTTGGTGGGAATTTACTGTTTTTAATTTTCTGCCACTATGATTAGTGCTGCAATCATCTTTATATGTACGTTTGAAATAACTGATACTTTTGTTCTAAAGGATAAATTCTCAGAGGTGGCATTATTGGCTCCAAGAGTATGCAAACATCTAATTCAAATAAGTATTTCCAGACTGATTTCACTTTTCACATTTCAACCGCAAAGCATGTGAATGCAGTTTTTACCTTATATCCATGTCAGCAATAGGTGTTGTGGCTCTTATTTTTACCAGTTTAATAGGTATAGCGATATTTCATTGTTCTCATAATTTCTAGTATCCAGAATCTTAATGAATTAACTATTAGTGAATTTGGGCACAATTTCATTTGTCTATTGACTATTTGAATTTTTTTTTTTCTGTGAGTTTATGTATATTCTTTGCTCATTTTTTTTTCTTTTTGGTAAATTTCTTATAAATTTGTGTGGGGTTTTTATACATTTAAATAATTCAATTTATACAGTTTTGCTAGATATATTATATACATGCTTACATAGTCTTAGGGACAGATATTTTGCATGGATTGTTATATACATGCAATATCTTTGGTTTTTGATTAATACCTTCTCTTCAAATGTATCAGTCAAAACATTTTTTTAATGTTAGACTTTACTAGTGGTTATTTAAAAGATTATTTGACTTAATCCATACAAATTGGAGCTTTTAATTGTTTTTTAAATAGAATCCAGCAATATGAGGATGAATAATGAGAAAAACTTCACATGAATATTAGACTAATTTATACTTATTTATTTTTCAGTGATAAAATTAGCATAAACAAAACAGTTAATACAATCAGTGCTTTCCTACATGTAATTTTAGAGTTTCTGTTAACTCTGTTCCATGCATCTTGGACTTCTCAGCAAATGGTATTTTGAAGATTAACCAGCTGTATTTTAAATATCAGAAGATGAACACACAATAATTCCAATCAATTTGCTTCCTAAATGAGATTGATTGTTTTTTTCATGTATGACCTAAATAAGACAAAGGAATGAATTTGGTTGACCTATTTCACTGAAGATGGAGATGGACACAGTGGAAAGGGTCTTTTATTTGGGTTTTCAGTGTATTAAAACAGGAAAATTGAGGATCCTGTCCTGGGGAGTTTGACTTTATAAGGTCAAAATTTAGAAAGTGAATCCAAATTAAGTGGTCTAAGTAGAGAATAGTAATTGAGAAATGGAAACAAAATGAAATCTGTAACTAGAAAAGCTTAGACTAAGGGACAGCAGCCTATGTGGAGTCTGATGATGCAGTACAAATGCTGTTCTGGTTTTAATTCTCACCTTGTATTCTTTTTCTTGGACAAACTGAATTTATTTAAGATAGCTGGAAAGTACATATAAATTCTATAAGGCTTGAATCTCCCTTTTCTCCGATGCCTTACAACTCACAAAAGTGATTAGCACAGCATAGACTCAAGAAATGTATATCAAAATAGAAATCCAAGTGTCTTCTGGTTTCAACTTCAATCTGGCCATAGGGTTCCTTGCACATCCAGTTCTGCCTCTTTCTTTTCTGTTCCCTTAGCTAAGTTTCTCCAGAAAGTGGGCTAGACTAGAGAAGTAAGTGATATGCCTCATTTGATTAAATCTGGCAAAGGAAGACATGGATAATATCCTCTAAAGCAATATGCATTATTTCTTAAATGACTGGTAGATTGTCTCTGGATATAGAAGTTTTGAAAACATTTAAGGCAATGGAAGCACCATTGTAATATTATTTTCTAGTGGATTATCTAAGGTTCAGTACATTTTTAAAGATAAATATTTTCATAAGGTATCCATTAGCTTCTAAAAAATCCTTGATGATACAAGAAAAATGCAAAGGAATTATCCTCTGACAACTTCAGTCTACTGGTATGAGGCAAAAGTCATAATTAGTGATTGAAGTAGTAAAGCTTTATATATGAATTCAGGATTTAACTTATTGTCTGTATGTTTTATTGTAGTAGATTCAGGTCAATTTCTTGAATTATTTTGACAATGTGAAGATATAACATGATAGCATAAGAATGAAAACTTCAGGACAAACAAGCATTGTTTCTAGTATTTTAAAGACAGGTGGGCAGGAAGTGACTCTTGGCTCTAAGATGTCAGTGCTATTTTAATGAGAGGGAGGTGTCTGTCTCCCAAGTAGAGGGTTCCACAAAGAAGGGCACCAATGTATATCCAGTGCCTGGCACAGACTAATGTCAAAGAAATAGAGAAGTATACATCATTTTCAACTTTATTTTTTTATAAATCCTCCTGATCTTAGTATTAAGTCTTGAATATTCCTATGGACATAAAACAGTATTTTAACTCAAGTTTGAGTTGTCTCAGAGCATTTCTGCCTTATACTTAATAACTTCCATATTGTCCCCCCAACAGGTCTTTCTTCTCAGAGGGAACAATTCCCTTGTGCATATATATTCTACCATGCCATCTCAGTGAGAACAGAGATGTTGTATAATGTACATCTTTGCGCTGAGTACAGTACCTGGAGGTGCATTATAAGATAAAGTGAATACTGATAGATTGAGTGACATTGGGAGGACATCTGTGGAAGCATCAGGGTCACCAGTCAGCATTCACTATGAGATAATTCCCATAGGGACATTTCCTTTCAAATCTTTAGGCGTTATAATTTCTTTATTTTGGTATACAATGGTGATCATGTGTCTCTACCTGGTTTCTAGGTGTAAAGTGCATTCCACTAACTGCTTCTTCTCCTCATTTCAACCACAAACCTACTTCATTTAAAGAAGAATAAAAAACAAGCCAAAAACTCTGTCTAGTGCATACATGGGTAAAAATAAGAAGCAAAATGAATATTTGTATATTTCCTACTCCTTTTGCAGTACAGTGGAACCTTGTGAGGTTACCTAGGACTTTCTGCCTTGATATTCCTTTACAATTATTTCTTTTATTCCTCTGCATCTTTTTGTTTGTTTTGGTTTTTGGTGCCAGGGATTGAACTCAGGGGTGCTTAACCACTGAGGTACATTCCCAGACCTTTTTAGTTTTTATTTTGAGACAGGGTCTAAGTTGCTTACGGCCTCACAAAGTTGCTGAGTCTGTCCTTGAACTTGTGATCCTTCTGCCTCAGCCTCCTGAGTCACTGGGATTACAGGTATGAGCCAGCATGCCTGACAGTCTTCTGTATCTTAACATGAGGAAGCTAAACTGTGTATATCTCATTGGAGAGAAATATATTCCATTTTCTTGCATATTCTTATAAATCATTTTAGTCTTCCACCTGGAATGTAGCTTTTGAATATAAAAGCTAGCATATCATGTGTGCACTTTCTGTTTTTTTGCTCTTGTAGTTTCTTGAGGCCTCACATATAGTAGCTCAATATAGAATGGTCAAAGTAAAAATGAACATGCAAAGAAAGTCCATCAATATCTTACTCTATTCTTCAACAGATGAAGAAAGATTTGATGTTTTGAGAATAGCAAATATGCTGTAACTTGAATTTTAATGTCTGGCTTACTACAGAAAAATTTTCTATAAGGATAAGAGCATAGTAGACAACCCTTAATCAGGTTCTAAAAAATAAAAATGAATAAATAAAATGAAGCTAAATTTCACCAAAAGTTTGATTTTTAAAGATACTTGTGAAAAATTACAGCATATCTTACTTCCCAACTCAATAGTTCTTTGATATTTTTGACCCTGAGGTAGTAGTATTTCTAGGCCATTAAATTTTCTATAAGAGAAGTCAGATATGATGGAGAAATGAGGTTGGAATTTTATAACATGTACTATGACACTGCATAGTATTTAAAATAATTTTAAATGATTTTCTGTTGTTAGGTTTTCAAACAATGTGCATGGAGTCTAAAAATCTTTACAGAGGTGAAGTCTTTAACACTTCTTATTGGAACAGGAGTCATATCATGTCACTCTTTTGTCAAAGTCTTCCAGCCTCTTTTCTCACAGAGTTAACCTACATTTCTTACAATGACCTGTAAAGCTTTACAATTTGTGACCTCAGTTACTTCTCTGATCTAATCCTATTACTTTTCCCCTCGCTTCTGTCCAGCTTCCCTAGCTTCCTCACAAACACATAAAGCCTTAGACCTTTGTATTTACTTTCTCCTTCCCTGAAATGCTATTCCCGCAGATATCTGCATGGGGTAAGGGCATCACCTTTTTCAAATGTTTAATGGAACCTTCTCAGTGATTCCTACTCCATCCTGTTTAAAATACTTGCCTCACTTGCCTAGCACCTAGCACTGCGTCAGAGCATTTGGGTTTGAATTCAGGCTCCCTCACTTGACTTTGGGAAATTCCTTAACTTCTCTAGATCTGTTTCTTCCTCTATAATGGCATTCTCACAAGGATTAAATGTCTGCTTTCCCTCTTAGTAGAATGTAAATTTGATGATGCTAAGGATTTTTGTCTATTTTGTTACTTTTTCTCCAGCACATAGAATAGTCTCTCATTTTTGTCATTTGCTTATTGAGAAATTTAGTTATGTTGTTTTGTTTTATAACAAATTTTCCTAAGAACAAAGCTACAAAAGAGAACTCTAGCTTTTTAGGGTCATTTGAATCTTCCTTGAGAGTTAGCTATATTTTTAGAATACTTAGATAATCCAAGTGACTGTTAATAGAATGACTCATTCATCCATTAATTCTTTCATTTAAATATTTATTGCTTGAGCTACTATATTTTGTTAGGCTTTGTGCTAGATATATTTGGCAGGAGACACAAAATTAAAGAAATATTTTCCAATTGACCCTGATTTCAAGGAGTTTGTTGCTCAGTTGAGAATCTGAACTTTTAAACATGAGTTCAGAATGGAATCCTAATCAGAATAAGTTATACTCCATGTATGTATAATTTGTCAAAATACACTTTACTGTCATGTATATCTAAGCAGAAGAAATAAAATTTTTAAAAGATGAGTTCAGGTAGATTGTGACAGAAGTTGAGTAAGGTATACAATCACTCTCTACTTCAAATTCCTCATTAATACAGCAGGAATATTAGTCATAGCTACCTCAAAGGACTTTGAACTCATTAAATAAGTTATAAATGTGCTTAACACAGTGCTTGGCACTTTCAGTAATTGTTCTATACTATTATTATTACCTTGAATAAGACCTTGAATAATGGATAGAGTGCACAGAAATGGGTAAAAGGACTTTCTAGGCAGAGAGAATAGATTCTGTCAAGTCAGAGAATTGATAAAGCATGGGGTGTATACAAGGAATAACACCTGGTTTTATTTGAATAGAGTAGGTTGCGTGAAACTAGGTTGGGAAAGCCAGAAAGGTCAACTATGTCTGTCTATCGTTCTGAAGTAAACATGGTGAACATTTTGATATATTTTCTTCTTTTCTATATGATATAAATTTGAGGAAGCAATTGCTTATTATAGAATTGAGATTAGAAGTACAGATAACAATAGCAAACCTCTCCATGGGACTACTTAAATCCTAGACACACATCTAAGTGTTTTTTATGTGTTAATCCCTATTGCTTGCCCTCTAGCTCTTCCTGATCTCTTATTCCTTCCAAGGTTGGTTAAAAAAACAAACAAACAAACAACAACAACAACAAAAAAAAAAAAAAACAAAGAGAAGAAACATGAAAAGCTTACTCAACTTACTCAGAAATGCTCCCAAGACAATTTTTGGCTCCCTAGATGAAATAATTCTGGTATGACACTTCACAGCTGGTCCTTTGTCAGTATTTCTCCAAAAACCTACTTCTAATATGATTACAGTTGGTTTGGTTTACCTCTATTTCTGTAATTGGAGTTAACTCTTGGAGTAGAAATTCTTTTTTTTTTTTTTTTTTTTTTTGGTACTGGGGATTGAACTCAGGGGCACTTGACCACTGAGCCACATCCCCAGCCCTATTTTGTATTTTATTTAGAGACAGGGTCTCACTGAGTTGCTTAGGGCCTCGCTAAGTTGCTGAGGCTGGCTTTGAACTCTCGATCCTCCTGCCTCAGCCTCCTGAGTTGCTGGGATTTCAGGGGTGCACCACCACGCCCAGCTGGAGTATAAATTCATCATAGTCATTCTCCTATTAAAAGGAGGAAAGGAATAGTTGGCTAGATTAGAAGTGCAGAGATTTTTAGGATGATGTTTTCATTGTTCTAGTTGGTTTTGCCCTTTAATTAATTTAGACCTTAATATGGTAGCATGGTCTTGCCATATTACCATTTCCCATGGAGATGGAGAAAAACATGTTTGTCTTTTCTTCCTACATCTACATGCACAATCATGTGAAGATTCTTAAAGCAGGGGAGTGACAAACATCAGCTTCTCTGTTCAATCTTGTAATCTACCAAAAAGGGGACTACTGCTAGAGTTTTTAGGGTCGGGATTAGGGGCATTTAACCAGTAAGTGAGCTCTAAGGTATTTGTATTGCCAGAGTTTCTATAACAAGAAAGATTTCCTGTAATTTTCAGCCTTATTGAGGAACATTTCTTCCTTAGACCTCAAAACTAAGGATTTTGTTTTTTAACTGAGAACAAGATCTTTGGTTTAAAAAGTTTATACTTTTTAATAGAATAGTTTGTAATGATTGTTATTTTCTAGCTTATTCACTGAACCCATGTTTGTGAGGATAGCATCATTCCTTCATTAACTTATTCCATCAATATTTATTGAGTATCTGTTATAAGCCAGGTATTAGACACACATCAGAAAACAACAAAAATTTCTCCCTTCATGGATCTTATACTCCAATGGAGGAGAAAAACAGGTAATTATCATAATTAAGCAAAGTATATGATATAATAGTATGTGATGACTGCTATGAGAAAAACAGATCTGGTTGAAGACTATTAATTGTCCTATTTGCAGGAGATTATGATTTTTAATGGGGTGATTGGGAGAGACTTTAATGATGAGTTGATATCTGAGCAAAACTTGAAGAATATGAAGGAATTTTCCACAAGATTATCTGGGGGAGAGGCCATTCTAGGTGGAAGGACTGGCTATAGTGTGAAAATTCCAAAGTAGGAACATAGTGTATTCAAGCAATAATGGGACAGGATTGTTCACATGCAGCTGAATTAACAAAAGGAAAAAGTAGGGGTGGTCATAGAAGTAACCAGAGTTAGAGGATTTGGGGAGGGTTTTACTCTGAGAGAATTAAGAACCCATTGGGAGGTTTTGAGTAAGAAGGAGTTGATCTTGGTTTCCAAAACAGCATACAGAATCTCCTGTTTTTAGAAATTAGAAATATTTTATTTTTGCCTGAATCTGCTTCACTTATTAGTTTCCAGAGGCTTCTTTACTGTAGCATTAAATTTAGTGTGAATTTAGGTTAACAGTAAGAACAATGGGGTCATTGTTTTGGATTTTCTGGAGTCCCTGTAGTGTGCCTGTAAATGATTGTTTTTTCTCTTGAAATAAAATCAGATGGATTCTCAAAGTAAAGCTTTGATGTGGTTTTAATACTATATGGTTTTAAAAGACCCAAAGGTCTTATCTTGAAAGAAAGTGCCATTTACCTGTTTGCATTCAACCTGGGAAGAGCTTAAATATAAATATTGCCTTCTAGTTCTTGAAATATCTTCTCAGGTGGCTGGAGAAAAGGGATCTGTCTTCTCACTTCCTCAGCATATATGTGATAAAATTCTGGCTGCTTAGCTTAAATTCAGGTTTATATGATGTTTTTGGAAAATGTAAATCTGCACATTTACATTACTCCCACACCACACAAGATTTTAACCTGTAATATATTGCTTATATCTTAGGATGGCAGCAGCAGGGTACTCATAGGACTATTCTGTGTTGTGTTAGTGCTGGTGATATCTTGAAATAAGACAGAAATAACCTTGTCTTTATTTTAGGAATAAAATCAAGAAATGTGTTTTTTTGAAACATTTTAAAAGAAGCATCTAATCCAAGGTTTGAATTTTGTTGTTGTGGTTTCTTAGGTATTTTTCTGAGCATTAAATTATTCATCTCTGTGTTCTATGCTATTTTATACTGAGGCACGTATCACTGTCCTCCTATTCAGTAATGCAGCATTTCCTGATTTTAGCTCCCAATTATGGTTACTTTTCTGCCTAACGTGTGTGTGTGTGTGTGTGTGTGTGTGTGTGTGCAAGAAATGGACACAGTATCCTCCCCACTTTGACTTTAAGAATTTATATCTGTATTTTTTCCACAGAACTTGAGTTGCTGAGTTGAAATCTGCAATTCTAGCTTGGTTAACAGAGAGAAAGAATTTTTATACTACTAAACAATTAATGAACAACATTATAGTGTTATAATAACAGCACTGGGCAGGTTGGCATAGCAGAATGATTAGGAGTCATCTAAGAGCCCTGTATTTGAATTTTGCCATTTGCTAGTGATGTGTCCTTGAATAAATTAGTTAACATCTTTGAACTGTAATTCTTTTATTTATAAAATGTTAAAGTAAAAATAATAACTACTCATAGGATTACTGTGAAGAATGAATAAAATATAGGGCATGTGAAGTATTTAGTGGAATTCCTGTACTTATTACACACTCCATGAATAGCAGCTACATTGATAATGAATTTGTGGAGAGTCATTTCATATCTCTGAGTCTCACTTTCTTCATTAATAAATGGAAATTAAAATTACATGTTTGGGTGAATCAAATGGAAAGTATACATATAAGAAAGAAAGTTTTGAAAAATAAATTCTATGAAACCATATTATATTAAAATTTATGATAAAATAGGACTTTTTTCAATTCCATCATTCTCTGGGAATTCAGACCAAAGAATGAACAAGAGAGCATTTTGCAAAGAAAAAGAATTATGTGAATATAAAATAATGTTATTAACATTACTATAACATGAAAAATATCTTATCATTTACAATTGCTGTTACTTGAAATTCTTCCATGGATATTTTGGTAGGTTAAAGAATACAAAGGGAGTTAGGATAGTTCTTTTTAAAATGTGCTTAGTTCTGTAGGACAATATAATATTGATATCAACAGCTTTGAATTACTTTGTCAGAGTTCCATTATGACATTTAAATAAGAACAGTGCTTTTTAAATTTTAAATTTTAAAATTTTGGGCTTGTTTGTTTGAGAGAGTAGGTGGAAAAGAATAATTACTTGGTATGGATTAGGCACAGTGTTTGGGGGACCTAGGTAATGTGGAAGGGAACTAACTGCTGATAAATGGGGAGTTGGAAGAGGTGTGGAGTAGAGAGAAGAGAAGGAACTTAAAGGAGAAGTGCATGTTCTCACAATAAGGTGTATCTACTAGGAAAATTATTTTATACTGGTTATCCCACCCTGGCAAGGGTACAGAAATTAGTTCTTACAAGGAACAGCTAATTTCTTCCCTTCTGTTCCCTTTCCTTCCCCTCTTCTTCCTCCTTCCTTTTTTCTGCTTGAGTTATCACTTAATGAATATCTGCTATGTGTATTTATCTTTGTGTAACTTCTTTAAGCTGCCACATACCTTTGTACCTTTGTCACTAAGTGAAAGTGGGCCTCAGGAATGTGCTCTTCTTCCATAGCTTCAATTCTGTTCTGCTGTCTTTGGATTATCCCTTTTAGCTGATTCCTTCTTGTTTCCAATCTTCTAGTTCTTTTCCTGGATCCTAGTCACTCTTCTTCTTTGGACTTACTTTGCTATCAATTAAAAAGATAAGGAAGAACAAGGCTCTTCATTTGACCTTATATTTTTGGAGAGATAACTAAATCGTATGTATAGACCGCTTTATAGTTTAAATAAATAAGTTATTTTCCTTGATTCTCATAATGGCTAGTTAGCCAGATAGAGTTGGTTTCACTATCCATATTAAACATGAGAAAGTTGTGGGTGGTAACTTGTCCAGGAACATATTGTTAGAAATCGGTCGAGTCAGGAATCCAATTTCAAGCTAGTATCTCCCATTAGCTATAGAGAGAAAGGATTATTTTCACTAGGATATAGGAAATGTTTTCACAATTAGGTGGCTTTAGAACTTACTTTGTGTGATGCTTAAGATTTAGGTTGAAGATACAGGTATTCAAGGTAGAGGAAACTGCCTGACCAAAGGATTAGAAGAATAATAAAACACCTGGTTCTTACAAAGTAAGTCTATATTAGTTATTTTTCGTGTATTGTCTTCTAATCTCTATAGCAATTCAGTGAATTCAATATTTCATTGTTTGACTATGTATATTAAATAGGATTTGAGGTAGTATGTACAGATTATTATTTCTAATTTTCAGAAGGCAAAACTAAGTCTTGAGAAGTTAAGTGACCTGATTCAGGAATAGTGAAATGTGATACAGTAGGGAATGTGGGTCTGACATTCCAATACCTTTCCCAGAAGAATGTGGCAAAGTGACGCAGAGATAGTGAAATTGATTAGGTGATTCTAGCTGCCTACTTGACAGCTTTAATTTTAGTAATACCATAGAGTTTGTGCTGTCTTCTTTAGGCAGTTGTGAGCATCAGAAGGTTTCTGTGCAAGGGCATGGTCTTATCCTTTCTACTGAGGAAGATTAAACTGGCAGGATCATGCATTGTAGACCAGAGACAGGAGAAACTGATGGGGCAGGGGAAACTGTTAGGTAGTTGTCAGAACAGGAAATACTTAATTAGGTACCTGGAGAACTATGTATTACTTTCCTGAGGATAACAAATGGTGGAATTTTCTTTACAAAAGTATCATTACACATGGGTAATAACTTGATTTATGAAGAAGAAAACCATGTTAGATTTAGAAAATGCACTCAAACTAATAGAAAAGAGAATCCTAATTGCAGGATTACGTAGAAGCATGGGACAAACTCACAGAGCTGGTGTTTACTTTGGTGAAGCTGAAGGTAGCTCAGCATTTACTTACTAGTAATTTAGAGTAAGACTTTTCTTTGGAGTATTCAAGATAGACTTCTAACAATGTACTCTAAAATAAAGTATATTAACTTTCTACATAATATCATTTAAATGTAATGAAATTGGATTACATTCACACCTTACTAGAAACATAAGACCTCAAAGAATAGATGACTGGAATGGTGCAAAGATGCTTAACTGTAAAATCTCACAGATATTAATAACTTTGAAATGTCTTTATGCTTCAGCTTCCTTTCCATTTGCAATGACGTGTCTAAATCATGTATTTTAGAATTTAAGTATTTGGTAACAGGCTTCTACCTTACCTTCGTACTCTAGTCATTCCTTTTCTAACTGAACTTCCCTGCCAGTGATGCATGCCTGAAATCTCAGCTACTAGGGAGGCTGAGGCAGGAGGATCATAAGTTCAAGGCCACACTTAGCAACTTAATGAGACCCTGTCTCAACATAAAGAATAAAAAGGACTGGGTATGTAGCTCAGTGGCAGAGGGCCCCTAGGTTCAATTCCCAGTATTATTAAATCCTAACTCAACCTCCCCAATTCAATAACCTTTAACAGTAAGTAGAAACCACCTATGGACCCTCATTGCTTACCAAGTGTTATCAATCCATCTCCTTCTCAAAACCTTCACAGTCTTCACTGAGTTTACACAAAGACTGACTTAAGCCTTGTTTTATTATTTATTCTGTCTGGAAAATTCTTTCCATTATTTACATCTGAACATTTCTCATTCAATCTCTTAAAGTCCTACTTTCTATCACCAGTTTTCTAATGATCTCAAGTAGAAAACCTTCTTCTTTCTGTGCTGCCCAGGGACTCTGTTATAGTGTTCATCACTTTGTATTAGACAAGTTGCTTAAGTGTTGTACCTGGTAGATCACAGTGTCTTGATATCGGGTATTATATTTATTCATAGAACCGTAATATGGGTTCAGAACTTATTAGGTAGTATTCAGCAAATGTTTATGGAGCGGATGATTAACTGTATTTTTCTTGATATTAAAAAATGATACAATAGTTTATTAACTATACTACATATGTATTGCATTAGAGACATTCCTCAAAATCTCCGGGTTGACCCAGAGAAGAAATGCCTGGTTCTAGGTAAGATTCTGAAAGAAGTTGTTGAATGTACAGAAATGAGTCATGGTGGTCAACAGCTCACTATAGTTATCACTGAAAGTACTTATTATGTGAAAGAATGTGGGATGGTTGAGAGCTAAAATGATGTCATGTAGTTCCATGTCCTTCTTTGCATATAGAAGCTTAGCAGCAGATCGTGTTACTATAGTCAGAGATGTCAGAGATTTTCCAAGACTGGGTCATTGACAGTTAGGGTGCAATGACTGTCTTTTCTGTTGTAGGCTTGATTTGAGTTGATTTTTTCCCCACTTTAATAATTTATATTTTTTAAAAAGTCAATTTTAATAATTTTTCAAAGTTGCAATTACATTTCTTATTTAGCAAGCATAACATCATAACAAAAATGATAGAGAAGGGTCCACACTCCCAATTTTAAATCCCACAGAGAAAGAAGACTGTTTTATATAGAATCAATCCATCTTTAAAACTACTGTTGTTGAGGGAGTAAATTTGTTCAGGAGGTAGAATTATCAATAACCTGGTAATCAAAATGTAACAGTGAAAAAATGTTCAAAATATTTGTACTCTGGAAGGTTGCACTCCATTTATATATGACCTATTAAAACGTATAAATGCATTCTACTGTCATGTATAACAAATTAGAACAAATAAAAATTTTTTTAAAATGCTCTCTTAATAGCATTGCAGTGGTCTAAGAAAGTCTCCTTACCTTAGATTCTGCCTGTGGAGAATTTTATATGGAAACCTCAAAGGACTTGATATTCTTATTAAAAATCATGCTCTCTTTGCTTGGAATCAGCATAACATTTTTTTCTCCCTCTTGGAGCTTAGCACTTTTTCATCATATGATAGTTTCCAGGAACAGGCAAGAATTCCCCTATAACAGTATAGAGTCAGGACCTGTGCCCTGTGTATACAGGCCCTACCCTAGATTCCTGCATTTAGTAATTGCTCGGAAATTTATTGGATAAATGAGTAGATTATATTATTATCTAAAGTGGCCATTGTTTTCAAATTATATGAAGGTATGGAAACAAGGCAGGATAATTAAAATTGAGGATATTCCTTAAAGTTCCAGACACATGATTATTCAACTCATAACAGTGTCCAAGAACAGAATAAAATAGTAGTTTCAGGGTATTTTGAAGGTTAGAGAATATAAATTGATACATTATTAAAAATTTTATAAAAATGTCACAAATAATATAATTCTCAGTTATAATTTATTATTTTAGCAAATGCTATTGATTTATATTTATGTAACTATGATTGACAGTAAATAATATAATAGGACCTAGCATTTGAATAACCATTTGTTACTTGTTTAGGAGAAAGTTGTTTTACTTTAAATCTGTTGTGATATCTTCCACAGCCTCATGCAAAATGAATCAATTAATATAGTACCAGATTATTATAACAGCAGGGAAATCTAAGAAGTTCTTTTTTATAAAGTCTACAAGAGTTTACCAGTAGTAAATCCAAATAAATTAATAACTTTATTCATTGGTTAAACTAGTTTCTTAAAGATCATGTGTAACATAAAATCTATCTTATGAGACTTCTTGTAGTACTGTGATGGTTAGTTTTATGTGTAAATTTGGCTAGGCTATAGTACTCAGTTGTTTAATCAAACAATAATTTAAATGTTGCTGTGCAGTTATGTTATAGATATGGACAACATTTGCAATCAGATTATTTTAAGTAAATGATACCATTTGGTATATGGATAGGCTTCATAAATCACTTGAAGGCCTTAAGAGCAAAAACAATTTTCCTAGAGAAGGAATTCTGCCTCAAGACTACACCATTCCTGCCTGAGTTTCCAGACTGCCCTGCAGTCCTGCCCTGCAGATTTCAAGCTTGCAGTTCTTCATAACTGCAAGAGCCTACTGATGATTCATCCACTTGTCCATCCACTCATCTATACATACTGCCAGTTCTTTTTCTCTAGGTAACCCTGCCTAATATAAATACTAATACATTTTAATAATAACTAGCACTTATAGAGCATTTATATCCCAGGACACTGTCTAAGGCATTTTATATATGTTAATTCTGGCTAAAAGTCATACAAGGTGTTATCATTACTCCATTTTACAGTCAAATAAACTAGAATTACAGAAAGTTTAAATGATTTTCCCAAGGTCATACAGTTAGTAAGTGCTGCATACTTCTCAAAATGATAGATTATTTCCCTAGACTCAAATCACAAATCAAAATAGAACAAAAGCAGATCTTCATTTAATTCTTTTTCTTCTTTGTGATCAATTTGGGGTTGAAATTGGTACCATTATACTTTCTATGGACTTAACATTAACACTAGTATGGACAGTTAACATTACTGAGGATTTTAATGGTGCTGAGCTCTTCACTTACACAGTCTCATTGATTTATTCAATGATACTGTAAAGTTGGTCCTGAGAACTACCATAATTTTTAATGAAATAGAAGATTAAAAATTAAGTCTTCATTTTTTTCTCTGCCTCTACAATCTGTACTCTTAACCTCTCTGCCTCTTGGGTTACAATGGAATCCTAAGAATTTTGAAGAAAATCATATTGTTTATGGTCTAAGGATTTATCCAATACAGGATATATTATTTAGCATTCTATTTAATTTTCATCCAGGGTCATTTGAAGTCTCACCATTGCAAAGGGCCAGACAGATTAGGCCAGGAAAGTGTTATTTGGTGGGTAAAAGCTCAGGCCAGACATATTTTTAGGCAGTCTGAAGCTGAAGGAGTAGATGAGGTAGATCCAAGGTGGAGGTAAATGTGAAAATCAGATGGTAGGGTCTCAAGATGCAAATAATAATTCTAACAAAGAATCAGTGGACTTATCAGCAAAAGGAATTGGGCAAGCTCTAGACTGAAGTAGATGCTTGGGATATATTAACAAGGTGGGAGCTATATGGTTATAATCTCAGGCAATTTTAAAAGTTAGGACTGAGTTATAGAATTTACTATTCCATTATGGCAACATCCTTGTTGTTGGGAAGTTCTCTTGCAGATGGAATCAAAGCACATGCTTTCTTAAAATTCTACCCATTGGTTGTAATTCTGAAACACAGGACAAATATACTTTATTTTCCATCTGTTTTAAAACCACCAATTATTCTTTTGTTTTCCTCCCAACCTTTTTTTTTAACCAAGTATTTATCTGATATAGGCATCACAAAGAGCTTTTCAAGAGGCATTAGCAGTTCCAATTAGGTGTTATTTTAAACATTTAGTGAGAAAATTGTGTGACAATGAGTGAAGTATTTATCCTCACTGTAATGGTGCTATCTGAAATAAAATCATTGGGGTGGAGTTTTCTGAAAAAGGGATGAGAGTGATTTGGCCAGGTTTTGTTATAGCGCAGATACACAGAGCAAACTGTCAGGCTTTGCTCATGGGGAACATGTCAGTAAAAACAAAAAGTGCTGAGGAGTCAGAGCCAGATTTACTCTCTCAGAAAAATTTCAGGGTTAAATAAAATAATACAAAGGAAATGCTTCCCACATTGTCAATAAACTCTCAATAAATGAAAGTCATCAAATACATGGAGCAATTGCTTTTGGCAGATACAGTCCCATCCTAAGGAGTGAGATCTGATAGCTTGATAATAAAGGGAAGCAGGAAAAAATGAGCACACACAGAACAACAAAAACAAACACATGAAAAGTACCACAGCCTGACACCAGTTTGTGCAGGGCTGTCTAAAGCAATTATTCTATTTTAGAATAGAGAAATAGTTAATGTTCCAAGAAATTAAAATTATTGTAAGTATGATTCTCTTAAGAAGAAAGGCACGTGCATACTTTTAAATAACTTTCACACAAACTAAAAATGGGAATTTTATTTTAAAGGATTACATCCTGAGATACATGGAAAAGTTATCTTTTAAAAAAGACTTTTCCCACATGATTTAAAATAGGCAGGTATTTGTTTGGCCTTGTCTAACTTTAGTTTTATTTCTGAAATTATTCTGCAACACTACTTAACCCACACATTGATTAAATGCTTTCTACCAGGGTCTCTGTTGGTTGTTCTGGGAGGTATAGAAATGACAGCAGTTCCCTCCCTGAAGGAATTACAATCTAGAAAAAGGGTTGGCTACATACTGAAGTTATCTTTATATCAAATGTGTCTTGGTCAGTTTGGGCTGCTCTAACAGAATACCATAGACTGGATGGTTTGAACAACAAACACTTGTTTCTCATAGCTCTAGAGACTGGAAGTGTTAGATCAGTGTGGTAGCATATCTGGGTTCTTGGTGAAGGACCTCCTCCTGGTTTATAGATGACTGTCTTATCCTCACAAAGGAGGGGACAGAGAAGGAGAAAACAAGCTTTTTTGTGTGTGTCTTTTTATAATGACAACTAATACTATTCATGAATGTTCCATTGTTAGGAAATAATTACGTCCAAGAGTAACTTTACTTGTGAAAAGTTCCTGAAGCAAATTCTGATTTGAGAGGAAAAGATACCTATTACCAACTGGAAGTTAGGATCTCAAGATATAGTCTGGCAAAATGCCAATATAGAGATGGATGCAAAATTTCATGGGAGCAGAGCAAAGATCTACTGACTATGAACTATGCAACTTCTGACAAAAAAAAAATCCTGAGAAAATGTTCTTGCTCTCTAGAATGTATAGTGTAACACTAAATAGCTTTGATTTCTAACATTTTGTTGAAATGACTCCCTTTGAAGCAAATATATTTGCTCACCAGAATTGACTAGCTCTAAGAAATAAAGAAAAATGGGTATAAAAAACACTCAAGTAATCATGTCTTCACTCATTGAACAAATTTTTATTGAGTGGTCAAGGAAGCACATTCAGTGGGATCACAATAGATATGCCTTCTAGAATACAATGCTGTCACAGAATAGAAAGTACAAAGGTCTGCATAGTAGGAAAGGGAGGGTTTCTTAGAGCAGGAATGTTGGGAAACTCTTGAAGAATGATATAACAGGAGCATAGCATAGAGAATGAAGGGCGGTCCCAGCTGTCAGAGTAGTGTTTCCATAGGCATGACATTTGAGAATGAGTATATATGTATATATGAGTGTGTGTGTGCGTGTGTGTGTGCGTGTGTGTGTGTGTGTATACGCTCATTTTGGAAATGCAAAAAGATCTGCATAGGTAGACCATAGGTGAAATATCATGGGAGGTAACATGGGAACATAGGATCAGATTGATGAGAAATTTATGTAATCTTTAAGAATTTAGGTAGTAGGAAAATAGAAAGATTTTAAGGAGAAATTAAAGCAGAAGTTCATTGTCAATAACTGGACTGTTGAGAAGCTACATCCATGATACCTAATTGAAAGTAACTTTCCTTGTGAAAAGTGCTTGGGGCAAATACTGACTTTGAGAGGGGAAGATGTCTAGCACTCTATAGTCTGAGAAGGACCTACATTCCTGGGGCAGTTGGTTGATTCCTTGTGGATCCAACATTATTACCTTGGCTTTGCTTTTGTCTTTTTAGATACAATAGTAGCCTATCAACAATAACAAAGCTTAATGTAGGTTTGCTGACTAGTGGTGTAGCAAAGCTCAGCAGTGATCGCATTCAAATGAAAATGTACCTAATGATAACTATTGGTGTCATCCTAAACACATCTTCCGTTGATTGGCTACCTATTGTGGTAGCTGTCACATCTTGAAATTTCCTCTGAATGAAGAAAGATAAACAAAGGAAAAGAGCAGGCCAATAGATACTTAGTGATTAGCTGGACTTTGGCTCCAGGTTCCATTTTACTTTATGGTGGGGAGTAACATGTAGAGTTTGGAGGTCTTGCCTTGCTTATAACTAGGCCTGAGGTCTACATAAAAGCTGAGCCATCTTCTTGATTCCTTTGTTTTAGGCCTTTGTCTTTGTCTTAGCCCTCGAAATATTACCGTTTCGATGATAATATAGAGAAGTTGAACATAAGGGAAAAGATACCAAAGGAAATGATTTATCCATATGGTCTAGAATGTCCAGCTTAAGCAGGACATTTGTATCTCCTTTCCACTGAGTTATAGTACAGGTTTCTGCTTGGTTTCTTTGAGCCAGGGGGAGGAAGAGGATACTTTTCTCAAAAAGTGGAGATTATAAGCTTTTCTTACTGTCATGAACGGTTAAAGTATGAGACGTGAGAGGTAGTTTCTCAAATGCTGGTTTATTCACTGCAAACAATTACACACTTTACCTGATCTAACTCTAGCCCTAGCCTAACTCTATTCTCACACCTGACATCCCAGTGATCACCACATGATGTGTCTTGAGGCCCACTTCCCTGAGAATAGATCTGACCTGGAGGGCCTGTGGAGAATTCACCACAGTGGGGAAGCAGAGGCTGAACCATCTAGTCCTCTGCTCATCTTGCCTGGAGTCTCAGCTTTCTGGAGTCCTCTGGTGTCTTCAGCTCTCTGACATCCAGTCCAGCCTGGTCTCAGTCGTCTGCTGTCCTATCCCCTGCTCTTGGGCCTGTCTTCTTATAGTTCTTTCTTGTGTCTGTGTCGATAAGGTGGATGGCGCTTGGGGGTGTTGGGTATGGTTGCTTCAAGCTATTTCCCATTTTGGGGATCTCTCATTGGTTACACCTTTTTTAGGGTTACATTATTGGGTTTTTGCATAGTCACATTAACACTGCAATTTTCCATATAGTAAAGTTCCATATAGTAAAATATAACAAAGCATAGTAAAGATTCACACAGCCAAAGCAAAACAAAGCATGCCAATCATAACACTTTCTGAACTGAATTTATGAGAAAAAAGACTGCATACAGTAAGTCCCCAAAAAAGGGAAAATTTCAAAAGACTATAAATTTTTAAAAACAATTCACAATTTGGATCTAACAGCTTTTTTTTTTTTTTTGATACTGGGGACTGAAGTCAGGCACTCAACCCCTAAGCCACATCCCCAGCCCTATTTTGTATTTTATTTAGAGACATAGTCTCACTGAGTTGCTTAGCACCTCACTTTTGCTGAGGCTGACTTTGAACTTGTGATCCTCCTGCCTCAGCCTCTGAGCCACTGGGATCATAGGCATACACCACGCCCGACTCTAACAGTTTTTAACCTTTGCTTACCACCCCTACAATGGCCCATGTGAAGTGGAGTGGGTGTGGGTCTGGAGTGGAGAGATGGCCAATTCCTATTCTCTGGTTTCTTCCCATTTAGAGATGTAATGATCTTGCTGTACTTAATGGTGATCAGATGTTGTGCTCCCTTTTGGAACCCTTAGGAGGAATATAGACGAAATAGAGGGCATCCAAAGGAGGGTGAATGGATGACCAAGAGACACAAAACCATGCCATCTCATGCCCAGAAGTGACTGTGTTGAAGACAAAAATTCTGTTTCATTTATCTGTACTTACGCTTATCTGGCAGAGTGCCTATTATATTGTAGGAGCTTAATAGATGTCATTTATATTGAACATGGTGGTAAATGCCTGTAATCCCAGTGACTGGGGGTCTGATGCAAGAGGACTATAAATTTCAGGCTAACCTCAGCAACTTAGTGGGGCCCTAAGCAACTTGGTGAAACCCTGTCTCAAAATACAAAAAAAAGAGTTGGGAATATAGCTCAGTGGTAAAGTACCCATGGGTTCAATTCCTAGGGCCCCCTCAAAGATGTTATTTAATGAGTGAATCAGTGAATCAGTGAATGGATGAAGATGAAAAAATTTAGAATTTAAATTATTTGGGATGCATAAACCAAAAACTAATGACCATGGACACATGAGATTTTTGGTTTCCATGTGGAAGAAGATCCTCAAAAGATAAATCCAGAAAAAAGTGTAGAAGTGATAGAAATGTTCATATAGGCCAAATGGAAGGAATAATTATTTAACAATTGATTTCATCATATGATAGTCATGTGTGATCTGTCTGAAAAATTCTATTAAAAATCAAGAAGTAGAACTCTATTTCCAGTTTTCTCAATTACCTGGAATAAAAGGTAAGAGAAAGACATTCTGCTTATTTTGTGCCAGGTTTATTAAGGACAATTACATTAATCTTCTAATTTAATCCTCACATCTACCTATACCATACAGTCTATCATCCCCATTTTACAAATAAGGAATCTGAGGCAAATAAGTTAAATAACTTGCTAAAAGTCACATAATTTGTGGCTGACCCAAGACTTAAAACTTTGAAATTCTCATTCTGATGCTGTGCTCAAATAACGACAGAAGAAAAATAAAACAAAGAATCAACCCTAAACAACTTAATCTGATGTTCACTAATATAATCCTTCACCACTCCTTCATTAGTTAAAAACATATTTGAGAGCCTTTTACTAGATATTGTGTTAGTTACAGTGATTGTGAATACAAAACAATTCCTACCCTCAAGGTACTTGTGTTCTCAAGACAGTGAATTGCTTCAAATATGCCTGGAAAAAATAGTGAGGGGAAGATCCACATGGATTTATCAAATAATTTACAATTTCTGGCCAGGGATTCAAGAAGCAGTAAAACAGAAAGTATGTTCAGACAGAAATGGTAGGGGGATCATGGAAATAAAAAGAAAGTTAAGGGTCAGCTGGATTGTCTATGGATGATATGGTGGAACAAATCACAAAGTGAGGGGTATAAATTAGGACAACCTCAAAGTAGACACATGAGCCAACTGAATTTTGAGTCCAGTTTTGCATTGTATTGAGTGCCCATTTTTCTGTGAACCTCAGTTTTCTTACCTGTAAAATAAGGATTATCATACATACATTGAAAGATTAAATGAGATCAAAGGATGGTAAAACAAAAAATTTTGCCTGAACAAAGTAGGTACTCAATAAATGTCAATTCCCTCTATCCAGCTCTGAGGGGCAAGGTTGAGCCTCCCCTGACCCTACTGATCCCTCCTGATCCTAAACAACTTCTGTTCTATCTTAACTTTTTTTTTTAAGGTTTCTATAAAATCAGACCTTTAAATGGAACACACTTGCCTATGAAAGAAGTGTTCAGGGAGCAGAGTATATTGATCTTTTAATCATTTTCTCTTAACCTTTTTCAGAACTATTATATGGCATATAGTTTAAACATTAAAAATATACACTGGATATCCACTTATTTTAAAAATCAATTTAATAAAAGTGTATTGAAATGCACTGCGCTGAACCCAGATCCTCAGAGGTTTGCATTCTCACAAGAAGTCAACGTATCTCAAGAAATAATATTTCAGTTCCTTGAGTTTTATTCTTTAGGCAGAATTTTCTCTTAGAGCTTGAGTTGAATATTCACCTAAAAACCTGAGAGAGTGACTCAATCATTTCTTGATTTACTAATCTCTATCCTTAAATATTACTTACACAGATTATAGGAACAATAATGATGTCCAATTTGAGTTTTAAAGGGATAAGAAATGGTGGGAGGGACATATTGAATAGGTAAGTCAAAATAATCTGTACACATTATTTCTAAAGTAGAAAAAGATTTGTGTGTTTTCAAAAAATTAATTTGCTATGTAACCAAGTCATAGAAGACCACAAATTACATATTATACTAAATTTGGTCCTTTGACTTGAAATCTATTTTTTAAAAGGAGAAAGAAGCCCCTTGGTCAATATAACAGGGGTGAAATCTTCCTCACTGTTTTTAAGACCACCACAGTACCAGTTCCTAAGTCCTTAGAGTTAAAACAGTATATACAAAAGCTCATTTGAATCCGGACTTGATATTATAGTATCTTGTGACCTTTGGTAAATATCTACCCTCTCTCCAAACTTCAATTTCTTAATTTGTTAAACTCTTCAAATGGTGAAATGATATTATATAGGAATGCAGTCTGCAATCTTAAATTTTCTTTTTTGTTGTTTTGATCTTTTGGAGTGGGTTTTTCTCCCAGAAGGAAAACACAACCAAAACTTGAAAAACTCATTGTACAGCATAAGAGGACATGAGTTAACTTACTACCTCATTGTTATATAAATAGGTATAGGTGAATATTGTCTACATATTTCCATTATTATTTAGCAGAAGTGCATGAGCAAAATAGTGAACTCCTTCATCCTTTTCTTTATCTTTATGGACAAGTTTTACTGCATCATTATATAAAAATTCTGATCACATTGTTGTCAATGGCAATATCTGATGCTGATGCATTGTAAATAATATTTTTCACAGACACATCTTCACTGTGTTCATCTAGTTTATCTAGTTTCAGAAATCCTCCAAATATAAACATTTTGTGTTGATTCTCAAATATTTGATACTTTGATTCTTATAAATAGCTATTATGTTTGTTTCCTTTCTCACTACACTTCCTTTTAGGAGAGTGTACTTCTAAGTTCATCTCCCTCCATATGTTTTCGAACAAATTTCATTTGACCAAAAAGTATTAGCCTTCTTAGGCTTGTTGTGCAGCATATTTGCATGCTAATAGATGTGATGTGATTTTGCCTCATGGTCACTTCACTTTTATAGCAGTGATGATTTTGGGTTTCCAGAAGGAATTTAATGTAGATGGCCCAGCACCTACTTTTTCTACCATCAGATATAATAAAATTGCTCATTCCCTGCAAAGATAGCATGCGTCCATCGTCTTTTGCATCAGTAATAGTTGAGGTAATTTTCCTTCTTTCTTCTCTGTTTTGTTTTCTTTCATTTTCTGAATTTAACTCACATATACAATGTTTTCATTTTTTTTTCAGCTTGAGTAATTCATTGTCATGTATTCTTAAAGTCTACTTAATTACCTGAGAAGTTTTGGGTTAGGTTTCTATAATTATTCTGATTATTATTGTTTTAGTCAGTATTTTTATTGCTGTGACCAAAAGACCTGGCAAGAATAATTTTAAGAAGGAAAAGTTTACTTGGGGGCACATGCTTTCAGAGATCTTGGTCCATAGCTAGCTAGTTCCATTCCTTGGGGTGCCAAGTAAGGCAGAACATCATGGTGGAAGTGCATGGTTGAGGAAAGTAGCTGGGAACATGGCACCCAGGAAGGAGAGAAAAAGAGAGAGAGAGAGAGAGAGAGAGAGAGAGAGAGAGAGAGAGAACAACTGCAAGAGAGTGCTCTGCTCAACAAGGACAAAATATAAATTCTAAAGGCATGTCCCCAGGAATGCACCTCTTCCAGCCATATCCTACCTGCCTACAATTCCCGCCAAGTTAATCCTTATCAGGGGATTACTACACTGATTAGGTTAAACATTTTTATAACCCAGTCATTTCATTTCAAAACTTTCTTGCATTGTCTCACACATAAGCTTTTGGAGGACACCTAAGATCTAAACTATAATCATAATGAGTTATAAATCATTCCATATTAGGTAGCTTATCTGAGTATTTTTTTTTCAGATTACCTCTTGATCTGTTGTATTGGAACTAAGGATAGCAATAATATGTCTGACATGTTTATAAAGGCTTTAATTTTTCTTTTTAACAAAGTATATAAAGCATCTTTCTAACACTGTTTCTTTTAGCCAAAGGGCTGATAATGTTTCTGAATCTTCTTGTCTTTAACTCTATTGATGAAAATTGACAGCCTGATAAGATATTCCGGTTGCATAGTTATTTGCAACACATTTTCTTTCTTATTTCTTTTTCTGCTCACTCGTGCTCTTCTTTCTGTCTGCCTTCCCTCCTTCCAGCAGTGAACAAATATAATTTTAAATTTGTTTTTCAATCCAAAGACCATATGAATAGTTACAGAAGGCTTTTTCAAATTTAGAAGTACAGGGAATATATCTGCATTCTAAGTATTTGATATTGGTCTTCGGATTGCTTAAGATTCTATTAATTTAGACAGCTTTGTCTGGGGGCATAGGATAGTGAAAGATGTAACCAAATAAATGAAAGGCAGACTTGAAGTGCCTCTAAATGAATAATAACTATTTAATTCATACTGAGTTTTCTGAAATATTTGGACTTTAAGTGAAATTAATTTAAATGTTTAAGCATTTTAAAGAATATATGGCATTCTCTACATATATGCTATATATAAACATATACATAATTATCTATGTATCTATGAATGTATGGGCATGAGTATCCATGTGTATGTTTGTGTGTGTGTATGTGATGTCCTTTCTACATAAAATTTAATTGTGGCAAATACCAAATAGAATAAAACCCTGAAAAATACTAGAAACTTTTCTTTGGATGTATATACCCAGGAGTGGGATTGCTGGGTCACATAGTTCTATTTGTTAAGTTTTGAAGGAATCCCTTTACTGTTTTCCATAATGGCCATCCTAAATTACATTCCTACCAACACTGTGCAAGGGTTCTCTTTTCTCTCCATGCTCATGAGTACTTACCTTCAGTCATTTTGAAGACAGATCTTCTTATTGAAGTACAATAATATTCTATTATGGTTTTGATTTTTATTTCCTAATGATTAGTGATGTTACATTGTTTCATGTATCTGTTGACCATTTCTATGTCTTCTTTTGAGAAATGTCTATTTTTATTCATTGCCCATTTTTTTTTTTTTGTTTTGGTACCGGGGATTGAACCCAGGGGCATTCCATCACTGAGCCACATCCCCAGCCTATTTTGAATTTATTTAGAGACAGGGTCTCACTGAGTTGCTTAGGGCCTCGCTAAGTTGCTGAGGCTGGCTTTGAACTCGCAATCTTCCTTTCTCAGCCTCCCAAGTGCTGGGATTACAGGTGTGCGCCACCACGCCTGGCTCATTGTCCATTTTTAATCAAGCTATTTGTTTTTCTTTTATTGCATTGTTTGAGATCCTTACACCTACTGGCGATTAATCCATTGTTTTAGTCAGCTTTTTCACTGCTGCAACCAAAGGACCTGACCAGCGCAACTGTAGAGGAGAAAAGATTTATTTGAGGGCTCACAGTTTCAGAGGTCTTAGTCCATAGAAGTCCAGCTCATTCCTCGGGGCTTGAGGTGAGGCTAAACATTATGGGGGGTGCCAGGGTCCAGCCCTAGCAGGGGTCGCAGGATCCTCTGGTGAGAGGGATGGCGACGGTGAGGTGGAGAACAAAGCAATACAGACTCAGAGATCTGCTGCTAAGTTCTAACTTCATTTTTTTCCACACACCATTTTATGTTAACTTCTAGCTTGAGTACAATGTCTTGAGGTTACACAAAGGAAACTGACATTATTATAAGGCAATAGGCAAGACATATTAGTAGATTAAATATTATCAGCTCTTCATAATATTTTTAAGTATTCTTCTATATAATCTTTAGCTAGTTCTACTTTCTATATTACTATAAACATCATGCACAGAAGCCATTTCTATGAACAACATATAAGCTTACACTATGTGGTTAATAACTAGGTTAACAGGAACAATAGGGAGTTTCTTTCTGAGCTTTCTCTGGATCATTGATTAACTGAGCTGCTTTAGGCCAGTTAGGAGTGGTAACCATTTCCCTGGGGGTAAACAGTAGCTTTTGCTAGATTTTATAAGATTCCTTATTACTTAAAGTCTTAATACATATGAAACTACTTAAGGGGGAAACGGTCTTGTTTTTATGTTCTAATTCATATAATGTTTAATTTTCCTTAGAAATTTGCAAATGTAGAAATACCCAATTATTACACCATTAACAGTAAGAAATAACACAAAAACAGGAAGGAGCATGCCATGTCCACATTTCCCAGAAGACTAGACTGTGCAAGAATCTTCATTATTCCCAGTGGAACCATGTCAAGCACTGAGGGGAATAGCAGTGGGCGTGGCAGGTGGGAGAGTGTGGCAGAGGGAAGCAGCTCACATCATGGTGATCAGGAAGCAGGTAGAGAGAGAGAGTCTCCACTCTTGAGATACAAAATATATACCCATAGCCATGCTCCAATAGCCACCTCCTCCAGTCACACCCTACCGCTTGAGTTCACACTCAGCTAATCCCTATCAGGGGATTAAATCACTGATTGGGTTAGGACTTTTATAACCCAATCATGTCTCCTCTGAACCTTCTTGTATGGTCTCACACGTGAGCTTTTGGGGGACACCTCACATCCAAACCATAACATCCACTGTCAGACATATAATTTGCAAATATTTTCTCCTATTCTGTAGGTTGTCTTTTTATTCTGATGATTGTTTTCTTTACTGCACAGAATATATTCAGTCTGCTATAATCCCAGTTGTCTACTTTTGCTTTTGTTTCCTATTTTGAGGGTCTTGTTCAAAATTTCCTTGCCCATTTCAATGCCATTAAGCATTTCCCCTATGTTTTCTTTTATTAGTTTCATAGTGTCAGGTCTCAAATTTAAGTTTTTAAACTTGTTTGACCTGAATTTTATAACTGGTCAGAGGTAGGGGTCTAGTTTCATTTTCTGCATTTGAACATCCAATTTTTCCAGGACCATTGATTGAAAAGACTGTCCTTTCTCCAGTGTGTGGTCTTAGCACCTTTCTCAAAAAGCAATTGGCTAAAGATTTGTTGTCTTACTTTTAGGCTCTCGACTTTCTTCCATTGGTGTTGTGTCTGTTTTTATGCCAGTACAATGTTGTTTTGACTACTACAGCTTTGTAGTATACTTTTATGTCAAACAATGTACTTCTTGCTTTGCTCTTTTAGTAGAAGTTTCCTTTGGTTATGTGGAATTTTTATGTGGTTCCATACGGATTTTAAGATTTTTTTCTAATTCTATGAACAATTTCATTGAGATTTTGATAGAGATTGCATTAAATTTACATAGACTGGATGATATGCATGCTTTAACAACATTAATTCTTCTAAACACTGAAAAGATAATTTCCTCTGGCATTGTTAGTTAAAATTATTTTTTTTATTATTGATAATTAAAAGAAAATTCTTTTAGTCTTACCCATTGCTATTTTTTGCTTGATATAGGTAAGTTTTAGGATATTTTAGGACCACCAAATTTGAAAAAAAAACTGTCTCAAGTTTTTCATATATGATCTGTTAGAGAAATACTTTTGCTATATATTTGTGTAGGAAATCTGATAGAGTCTGTTTTAGTCAGATTTGTGTCACTGTGACCAATATACCCAACAGTTTAGAGGAGGAAATGTTTATTTTGGCTCACTTTCAGAGGTTTAGTCCATGGTAGAGTAACTTAGCTCTGGGCCTGAGATGAGGTAAAACATCATGGTGGAAGGACATGGCAGAGGAAAGCAGCTGGGGACATGGCATCCAGGAAGAAGAAGAGAAGAGAGAAAGAGAAAGAGAGGGAGTGGGGAGAGAACACTAGAGCACTGCTCTCACCAGGACAAAATGTAAATCCTAAAGTCATGTCCTCAGTGACTGGCTTCCTCTAGCCACACCCTACCTGCCTACAATTACCTCCTAGTTTAAGTGGATTAATCCACTGATCAAGTCACAGATCTCATAATCTAATCATTTCACTTCTGAACATTCTTTTTTAAAATAACACAATCATTTAATTGAACCTACATATATACGTGCCTCTTTCGTAGATTAAATAATATGTCAACGAACCTCTGGTATATTATTGACACTCATACTGTTCACATATGAATCTAATTGGAATTAATATGTATCATTTTGCTTGCAATTATTAAGTTAGGAACAGTAGTTATTTTTTGCATTCAGTGCATTACAATTAAAATATCATAGAATCTCAAGACTATAGGAACAATAATACTGATGTGTCCATTTCACTCAACTAAAGCTTCTACCAAGGGAGTATCATTCAGCATGACTGACCACCTCAGAAAAGTTCTTTGCACAAAGTATTGCTCAGACAATCTGTCAGGATACGCTCACCCTTGATTGCCACCAACTCTTCAGTGACAAACATTGGGGAAACAAACTGCCATCCTGAACATTCTTTCATTGTCTCACACATGATCATCTCAGGGAAACTACATGTTCAAACCATAACAGAGTGTATTTCATTAGATTCCCATAAAAAAAGGAAAAATGCATAGGGCCTTGAAAATTGTCTTTCTGCATTATCAAGTATGATTCCAACATGTAAGAACTTCCATTTTGACTAGGTAATTAATGAAAACTGAATATTCTGCTATCAATATTATGTCTTCTTATTGGAAGAATTTCCCACAGTCTAACTTCATATATTCTGATTTTCTTTCTACAACACTTCCTGGCATCACATTTATGATCATTGTTTTAATTATCTTTTTTGCTGCTGCAACTATGAGACCTGATAAGAACAATTTTAGAGGAGAAAAAGTTTATCTAGGGGTTCACAGTTTTAGAGATCTCAGTCCATAGACAGCTGGTTTCATTTGTTGGGGCTTGAGGTGAAGCAGAACATCATGGCAGAAGGGTCTGGTGAAGGTAAGTGGCTCAAGACATCATATCAGGAACAGAGAGGGAATAAGCTCAACTCACCAAATGTATACCCCAAAGGCATGTCTACAAAGGCATGATCCACCTCCTTCAGCTATATTCTACTAGCCTGCTGTTGACAGTTAAACCCCACTGGGATTAATTCACTGACTTAAGGCTCTCATAACCCCTTCATTTCACCTCAAAAACCTTCTTACATTGCTTCACACATGAGCTTTTGGGGGACACCTAGATCTAAACTATAACAGTCATGCTATAATGCCATATCTGGCTTTGCCATAATGGGTGGTGGGAATGTACTAGAAGCCATTTATACACTGGGAATGCTAAAACCCTAACTATGGGTTCATGTTGAGTTTGACGAATTTCATATATCGAACCCAATATGTTTTCCAAACTCAGTAACCCCTTTGTCAGTTATCCAAAGTTCCTTTGGCCATTTGAGTGGTACCCTATACAAGGAAAATATAATGAAGAAGTTGGAATGGAAATTCCAATGGTCTTAAACGTTTGTGGTTAGAAGATATTATCTTTTCAAATCTTATAAAACCATATGACAATATAATATCATTTTTAGGGCTTCTCCTAGGGCTTGGAGGGAGCTTGTCTAATAATTTCTGAAGTTTAAAGTTTACTAACATCACTAATTTTGCCTTTATTACTATTATAACTTTGAATTGTAGTTAATTGTTTATTTTTCTCTTCCACTAGATTGTGAACTCCATGATCTATTATATTCAAGGGGCTCAAAGAGGAATGTGAAAGTAACAGGAGTTTAAAAATTTATAAGATTTAATATTAGTGATTAATAAAATTCTTGTAAGAAAAGAAGACAGCATGAGATACCCCCATCAAATTGGGAAATGATATTATATTATCTCAAGATAAATACCTGGATAACTTTTTAAAGGGTTAATTTCTTATCACTTTATTAAATTTATTGAATGCAGATCCTGAAGCAGGCTTCTGCTGTGGTAATTTGCTAAACAGAATAAAAATGTATATAACAAGTTATTAATTGTATATTAAACTACTGCAATGACTGACAACATAGCAGACAGATAGTAAATGTTTGACAAATGAGTGAATAAAACTAAGATACAGTTAATCTTTTGGTGCACTTGATTTATTTTGGTATGTAGATTGATAATTAGGTCTTCATAAAGAAACTCATTTATAAAAAAAAGTTCAGAGTTTCTGGCTTTTAAAACTATTAAAGTTGTGATGAGGCCATATTTCTTGCTATATGATGACTTTCTTATTCCTTCTCACAAATGTCTTTATGACCACTCCCTCCTTTGAGCCCCTATGTAAATTTCCATCTTAGCTCTAGCATTTTTTTATTATGACATATTTTGTGATTTATTTATGATCATTAAACACCTGGCCTAAAGTAGAATTTGAGCTCTTTTGGATTTGGAAACAAAGCTTTTCCTTCTCTCTCTCTCTCTCTCTCTCTCTCATTTCTCTCCCCCACCCCCAAAATCTGGATCTCCATGTTACCTAGCAGTATGCTTGAAATAAATGAAATTCTCAGTTGCTTAAGGAGTAAGATCCTGCTATATAAGGAAATGTGCACATTCATCTAGATAATGCAAAAGTAATGTACCCAAACTGAACCAGGAGGACATACACAATTTGAACAAATCAATCTCAAGCAATGAAATTGAAGACACCATGAAAAGCCTACCAACTAACCCCAGGCCAGATGGATTTTCAGTCAAGTTCTACAAAACCTTCAAAGAAGAATTAACACCAATACTTCTCAAATTATTCCATGAAATAGAAAAGGAAGGAAACCTTCCAAACTCATTCTATGAAGCTAGTATCACCCTGACACCAAAAGCAAAGACACATCAAGGAAAGAAAACTTCAGACCAATATCCCTGATGAACATAGATGCAAAAATTCTCAAAAAAGTTCTGGCAAATCACATACAAAAACATATTTAAAAGACAGTACACCATGATCAAGTGGGGTTCAATCCAGGAATGCAAGTTTGTTTCAATGTATGAAAACCAATAAACATAATTCATCATATCAATAGACTTAAAAACAAGAATCATATGGTCATCTCAATAGATGCAGAAAAAGCATTTGACAAAATACAGCTTCATGTTCAAAATGCTAGAAAAACTAGAGATAGTAGAAACTTACCTAAACATCATAAAAGTCATTTATGCTAAACCCAAAGCGAACATAATTCTGAACAGAGAAAAATTGAAAGCATTCCCTCTAAGAACTGGAAGAAGACAAGGATACCCTCTTTCATCACTTTCATTCAACATTGTCCTTGAAACTCTAGCCAGAGCCATCAGACAGAAGAAAGAAATTAAAGGGATATGAATAGGAAAAGAAGAACTCAAACTATCACTATTTGAAGATGACATAATTCTATATTTAGAAGACCTAAAAAATTCCATGAGAAACACTTTAGGATAACTGAATTCAGCGAAGTAGTACAATATAAAATTAACACCATTAAATCAAATGCATTCCTATACATCAGTGAGGAATCCACTGAAAGAGAAATTAGGAAAACTACCCCATTCACAGTAGCTTCAAAAAAAAAATTTGGAATCAATCTACCAAAAGAAGTAAAGACCTCTACAATGAAAACTACAGAATACTAAAGAAAGAAATTGAAGAAGATCTTAGAAGATGGAAAGATCTCCCATGCCCTTGGGTAGGCAGAATTAATATTGTCAAAATGGTCACACTACCAAAACTTTATACAGATTTAATACAATTCCTATTAAAATCAAATTCATTTGGAAAAATAAGAGACCCAGAATAGCCAAAGCAATCCTTAGCAAGAAAAGTGAAGCAGGAGGTATCACTATACCAGACCTTAAACAGAACTATAGTAACAAAGACAGCATGGTATTGGCACCAAAATAGACATGTAGACCAATGGTACAGAATAGAAGACAAAGAGACAAACCCACATAAATACAGTTATCTCAGACTAGACAAAGGTGCCATAAACATACATTGGAGAAAAGATAGCCTCTTCAACCAATGGTGCTGGCAAAACTGGAAATCCATATGTAGCAAAATGAAATTAAACCTCTATCTCTCACCCTGCACAAAAATCAATTCAAAATGGATCAAAGAGTTATGCACTAGAACACAGACTCTGTGTCTAATAGAAGAAAAAGTAGGTCCAAATTTCTACTGTGTCCTCACATTAGGAACTTACTTCCTCAACAGGACTCTTAATGTGCAAGAAATAAAATCAAGAATCAATCATTGGGATGGAATCAAACTAAAAAGCTTCTTCACAGCTGAGGAAACAATAATGTGAAGAGACAGCCTACAAAATGGGAGAAAATCTTTACCACATGCACCTCAGATGAGCATTAATCTCCAGGATGTATAAAGAACTCAAAAAACTTAGCGCACACACACACACACACACACACACACACACACACACAAAACAAATAACCCAATCAATAAATAGTCAAAGGAAATGAATGGACACTTCACAGAAGAAGAAATACAATCAATCAAGAAATATATGATAAACTGTTTAACCTCTCTAGCAATTAGAAAAATGCAAATTTTTCTAAGATTTCATCTCACTACTCAAAATGGCCATTATTAAGAATATAAGCTGCAATAAATATTGGATAGGAAATGGAGAAAAAGGTACATTCATACTTTGCTGGTGGGACTGCAAATTGATGCAGCCACTATGGAAAGCAGTATGGAGATTCCTAAGAAAACTTGGAATGGAACCACCATTTGACTCAGTCATCCCACTCCTTGGTTTATACCCAAAGGACTTAAAATCAGCATACTACAGTGACACAGTCAAATCAATGTTTACAGCAGCTCAATTCACAATAGCTAAACTATGGAAACAACTTAGGTGCCCTTCAACAGATGAATGGATAAAGAAACTATGGTATGTATATGCAATGGAATATTACTCAGTCTTAAAGAAGAATGAAATTATGGCATTTGCCAGTAAATGAATGGGACTGGAGATTATCATGCTAAGAGAAATAAGCCAATCCCCAGAACTGAAGGCTGAATGTTTTCTCTGATATGCAGATGCTAATTCATAGTAAAGAGGGGGGAGAATAGAGGTATTTTGGACTACACAGAGGGGAGTAAAGGGAAGAGATGGGGCATGGGGGTAGGAATGATAGTAGAATGAATTGGACATTGTCACCCTATATGCATATATGATTACTTGTCCTATGTAATTCTACATCTGGTACAACCAGATCTATAAGATGTTATACTCAATTTATGTATGATGCACTCTACTGTCAAGAGGAACTAATTAGAACAAAAACAAATAAAATAAAGATAATACAAAAGTAATCTAATTCTTTGCTTTGATTCCTGGCTCACCTTCTCCAGATTTGATGTTGATCTGTTAGTGTTCACTCTGTGACACAGATATAGTGTCTTTAGGTATTTGATGCATAAATAACCTCAGTCCAACCTTAATTCTGCTTCTGGTATGCCAATGACATTCTTTTGGGCATCTAACCCTTGTTTATTCCTTCTTTTCAATTTCATTACTTCTTAGCAGTGTTAACTCAAAGAACCTACTTTGTTATATGAGTCAATGTAGAATACTTATCAACTAGTTAGACTGTAATCTTACTAGGAAGGTATTCATCATACATTTGTTTTATATTTCTAAACATATATATATATATGTTTATGTGCGCATACACATATATTTTCATAAGAATACAAACATATAGGCTAAAATACTGATGATCGACACTGTATCTTAAACTAATATCTTAAACTGCATCTATTATCATGGGGAAATATTTCTTAGCAGTTAGTAGTATTTATTAGTACACAATTCTAATTAGTCTTCAGTCTCATGGCACCTGTAACAGTTATTATAAAAGTTACCTATGGTCCCACGTGAATATAATGAGACATCCAGAAATAAACTAAAATCCCCCAAAGAATTTGTCAGACCTGAGGCATTTGTAAAGCATAATTTATTCCCAGCATTTAATGAAAGAATTTTTAAACACACAGTGAACATACTCTTAAAAATAACCCTTTGATCTATAATGTACCCTCCCCTCAAATTATTTGATCTCATTGAATAACTTGGAATTTTGAAATGTCCTCCATTGTCACTGATAAACCTGTGTATCTAAAAATTTTCCCCGGAATCTGTTCTCTAATCAAAAGATTTCCACATCTGAATCTGTGGAACCTTGCCTTTGGTTACCACACTGTATTTGGGCCCTCTAGTGAGGCAGTAAGTATGGTGTAAAATGACACTGTAGCTTCATATTCTTAAATTTGGTAATTATTGTATGCTTGGCTTTCAACATTTACTTTCAACATTTTCACACTTTCTCCTATCTTTTCCTATTTGGACTTAGTAACTTTGCTTCAGGCTGTCTCTTTTTAATGAAATATTCACCTTTGTTGAGCACTTTCACTAGGAAATTTTGTCTTTCTTCTGTCCCCACTGCCACCTCCACACTGTTTTAAACTCTCATCTCAAATTCTGTCTTGTATATTATAAGCTGTGATTCTAGCTGCTATACTCTAATTCAGCTCCATGAGAAAAGGCTGGTAGGTAGAAATGTCAGATGTTTTCTCTTGACTTTGAAGCAAATCTTTGAATGTTAAGATTTTTAAACTTAAAAAAGCTCTAACTTAAAAACATCTGCCATTTGAGAATTTTTATTCAATGATGCCAAGAATGTAAGTACATTTCAACTTTAAAATAATAATAGTCTCAATAAACTTTGCAAGGGCAGTCACATAAAATGGTAAGAACACACTGGATCAGAATTAAACAACAATGAAAACACTAAGAGAGGCTGTGCTGTCACCTAGGCGCACTAGGCTCTGTTCCCTGGGTTATAAAATGGCTCATTAGCAATTGTCTTATCTATCTCTGTGAGATGCTGAGAATGAAAGTGCTTGGAAAAGCAAAACATGTTATACAGCTATGAGGGATGATGACTATGCATCCGGTCTACATTTCTAGGATGGAATGACAAAGGAGTACATTGGCAATAATATATTGAAGGTTGGCATCTGAGATCAGAGAGCTGAAATAAACAAGGTCCTAAGCTTCTTTAGGATGGCAAGTTATGGAAAATGATGAATGTTGTCAAGACAATTGAATTTGGAAGAGGACCAAAGGAATGATTGGAAAATGTGGTTCTGAGTTGCTGAGAAATTGAAATAGAAGGATCAACAAAATATCTAATATAATATATACTCCTGTGATTTAGGAAGATGATGAGCTTGTCTCTATATTAATATTCATGCTTAGATCTACAAAGCAAAGCATTCCTTGGCTATTTGTTGTCTCTGCAACAAAAGTAGTATCTGAGTATGAGTAGGGGAAGATTGCATTCCTTTTAACAACTTGTAAAGGCCCTCTGTCACCTATAGTTGAATGTTAGTTAGGAATTATTAACAGTAAGAAAATTGAATAACTAAAATGTATATTTACTGATGAGTACTAAGCAGAAAATGAAGCAAGAGAGGGTTGTAGGATATGCCTGGGTTAGGAATTGTAATTTTGGATAAAATGGCTGGGAAGGACTCACTGAGAAGATGACATCTGAGTTCAGACCTACAGGATATTCCTAAGATCTATGAATGAATCATGCCTCATTCCTTCCTTACCAACTCCACTTGACCCTGTGCCAAGGAGGAGGTACATGAATCAGCAGCAGTAGTTACCATTATTCATATAGTGTTATAAACAAATAAAAATAATTTTGTTTCTTTTGTTTCAGTATCTCCTTTTCTAATGACAGCAAAATGGTACTGACAGCAAAATACTGCCCTTACATTACATATGCAATAAGTAGAATGAACTTTTACACAAGATTTTTAAAATGTGTGTCATGACAGTGAAACTCTTACTGTTACAAATGGAACTATAAGAAAGCATAGAATAACCTTTATTTGATTTGAACATAAAATTTTATCAGCATATTAAGTATCCTTCTCTCTTTTAGTGACTGACATGTTAAAAGTGAAGTTTGGAATGTCATTTAGCTTACATATGTTTCAAGAGGTTCTGGAATGCTATTCTAGTGGCTTACCCCAAAAAAGTAGGGATGCACTTAAATTATACTAAAAACTTAGTTACTGTGTATTACTGACTGGATACATAAGTTAGTGATTTCTGTTTTGTATCATTTATATGTTCAGATTAGATATGGATTCATGTTCTCATTATTATACAACTATATAAATACAAGTATACAATTATTTGAGTGAATATAAACAAGTATACAATTATGTGTCTGAATACAATTATACAACTACTGTATAATTATGCAACTATTAAGCAATTATACCACTACTATCAAATACTATTTTCATGAAGCTACCTCATAGATTTAGTTGCTGAGAATGAATATTTTATGCAAAGCTTCATGTATTCCTTATTTTAATTGTATTTATGTTATATCTAAATTTCCCCTATGTGTGGGAGAGAGAAGAGGGATGGAGAAAGGAGGGAGAGAGAGGAATAAGCATGGTAAAATGCTGACATTCGGGAAATCTATATGAAGAGCATATGAAAATTCCTTGTATTATTTGTTGTAATTTTTCTGTAGGTATGGTATTATATTCTAAACAAAAAGTTTTAAAAAATGACTTTATTTTGCCCTTACCTTTTATGTTTAGAGATAGTTTGATATGGAATTCAAGGTTCCTCTTTCTCAGAAATGACAAATATCGCTGTATTGCCTTCTAGCATTCATTGAGGCTAGTCCAATGAATGTTTCTTCATGAGTAAACTTTGAATCCCATCTCCATTTCATGATTTACTTCTTGAACATTTACGTGTATCTTCATTACTTATTCTTTGAGCTTGCTCTATATTTTTGATTCTATTGTAGGCATTTTAAATGCATCCATGAGCAAAACAAAGACTTTTGCCATTGTAGAGTTCATGTTCTCCCAGGATGGGGTGGTGGTGGCACAGACAGTAAAAGTCGTAAATAAATGAAAATTAAATAATATGTTAGAAGATGAGTGCTGTGGAAATACAGAAATTAGGTGAGGGTGAAGAGGACAGATGTAGGAGGGGATAGTGATTTTAAACATAACAGTCCTACTAGGCATCAAGAGAAAAAGAAAATTGAACAAAGTGTTGGGCCAGATGAAGGAATTAGCTGCATGGGTATTTGTGAGGGTCCTCTCTGCCACATCCCGAGTGCAGGAGAAAAGGGTTAACTGCCAGAGGAGGACGTTGGTGGTTTTTCTATCTGTTACCCAAAAAACTTACCTACTCAATAAACACACAAGAGCCAATACTCCTTTTAAATGAGAGGGAGCATGACAGGTCTGGCCATATCAGCTCTGGCCTCTTACAACAACAACTCACCCAACTCTCTTTTATTTATAGACACACAGGTAAAGGGAGCGAGGACTGGGAGGAGCTTCTTCTGTGATGGACATTCTCTTAGCGGGAAAATTCTAGAAGGAGACAGGGAACCACTCCCATGTATGCCACATGCCTCCCACAGTTCCTAGAAGCTAGGCCTCTGTGTCACATGGCTCAACCTAGTCTAATTCTGCTAAATAAGAATGACTTTCCACATGTCCCCCTTTTTAATATTTTTAAATGCAAATGTTGGGCAGTTATGTTGAAGCTCCAGATCTTAGTTCTGAGAGCTGCTCCAAGGTCCCAGCTCTTGGTTCTGAGGCTATGGTAACCTATTAACATGCTACAAAAAGAATTAGTAGCAAACATATTATTCCATTTAATTTAGGAAATATCTAAGTAACCAGAAAAGTAGAGTCCATGAGATCAATTCTATCTTTTGAATATCCTGGATGTGGTGATATGATTTTACAAAATCCAGGCTACTATTACTGCTTTGTCAAATGTTCTTTAGATGATTCTTGATTATCTCTTAGTCTCATTGGGAAGTATGATATTTAGTTGTAGCAACATAAATGCTTACAGTCATTACAGCATTTAAGCCTTTGTTTAAATTTGAGAGCGAAGAGCTCATCACTGATATTAGTAATAGTAGCTGTTAAAGCATTTAATTTAATCTCAATAATTCTATTAATACTTAATTTTCAGGAGCATAGCATCATAACAGAAGGAATCATGTCCCTAGGTATAATGAATATGAGAACAGATAGAAACCTAAAAGAATACATTAAAATATATAAGAACCAAATTATTCACCTAGTTCCTTAGATCTTTCTTAGCATTAAAGATTTAGATTAAACATAGTTGTTTGCAGATTCTTTTCAAGCAGTAAAAGTGAAACATTTAGCGGCAATGTCGTCCTGTTAGGGCTTTCTGGATTTGAATATTCTAGAGGAAAATATTTTGATGTAACTGTCTTTCATTGATATTTTTTAAGGTAAATCCAAAACATATCCACCACCTTTAGAGATAATATGTAACATTGGCAAAACATTTGTATATTTTTTATATAAAACAACAATAAAATATACAAAACATTTGTATATTTTATTCATTTAAGAAAAGTGTCAGATTTTATCACAAAACAATTAAGACAGTGAGATATTGGATATTTCATAGACATGACTGGCTTTATATGATAAAGTCCCATTCTAATAACTATAACTAAGATTGCTATAAACTGGAGCATTATTAACCTTAAATTGTAGACAATGGCTTAACAGTGTACAAATATTTAAACCATAAGAAGTGACAATAAATATTTCTATTTGGCCGGGAAAATTAGTAAAATTTACCTATTGTTAAAGTCAATGTTGTTAAGTTGAAAAGGGCATTACAATAAAAGAAGAAAGGCCCAGTTTTCACCAAATATAGGATTTGATTTCATCTCTAATAGTGAGCTGAGTTACAAAGCTATAAAATGCAAGTCAGCAAAGACATTGAAAATTAGTTTCATGACCTGTGTGTTTATAGGTAATGGCTTTATTATTCTAAATTAATTTAAGTCATTATATTAGAATTGGTAGTATCTGTCAGGATAGTGATTTAATAATTTATTTAAAAATCTTATAATTTGTCATTGATCTAGCAATTGTATTTTAAGGGATCTATGGAAAGATAATCTGTATAAAGATATAGTTGTATTTATATCTTTAATAAACTTCTTTTTAAAGTAGTAAAAGTAATCCAAATTTCCAACATAGGGTTTCTGGATAAATGAACTATATGAAAAACATCTGGCATTAAAAGTAATGTTGTGGGGCTGGGGTTGTGGCTCAGTGGCAAAATACTTGCCTAGCACGTGCGAGGCACTGGGTTCGATTCTCAACACCCATATAAATAAATAAAATAAAGGTCCATTGCCAACTAAAAACAATATTTTAAAGAAAAAAAAATAGTGTTGTAAAAGACTAGTAATTATGTGCAATTTAAAACAAGGTTATAAGCTTTAAAATCAACAATATAATTGTGTATGTACAGAGTAAGTATATCTCTGAGCTTATGTATGGAAAGCAGTTTAGGATATTTAGTAAATGTTAATAATAGTTGTCAGAACCTGAAAAAAATTTTTTTATGTAAGCTTAATTTTTCCTAAGTGGGTCTCTTGACAAAATCCAGAGAAGTTACCTTAATCTTGAAACCATCTTTAGCTTCTTTATCTGGATATTTTTTATAAACCTTCCATATAGAATTCTTTGGATTAATATAAATTAAGTAGCATAATCTAATATCACATCTGAAACATGAAACAGACAAGCCAACAGCTTTTATCCCCTCTTGAGGGAAGGTATCAAAATACTTTCATATCCCATATTGTTAGACTTTAAATAAGCCAGTATGTCCTGAATGTTCTCTAAAAATATAGCTAAGTTTACTTTGTAGTGTAGAGAATAATATAAAAAATGTGTAACATATTTATTTAATTTTAAAATATTAAATGACATAATTAATTAATTTGTTATTATTATATAAATTTGTAGGAGACCATTATTGTAAAAGCTTTAGTTTGGGGAGGATCAGCTTAATAAAATGTTTCTTTAAATCTAATATTTTAAAGGCTTCTTTATCTGGAGGACAAGAACATAGTTAACATAATAAGTACTAATTACCATGGTTAATTAAAATATAGCCATTGATGTTTTTGTATTAATCAAATTTGGCTTTTAAAGAGAAATTTAAAATTTGGAATGGAAGGTGGTATTTTAAAATAACAGCTATTGTTTAACCAAATTGTATAAACCATAATGTCTTTGAAATTAGCCTTTTTAAAAAATAATAGAAATTTAGCAGGCATAAGAAATTATTTTATTAGAATGAGAAATTAATGTTTTAAGCATTTTCTTTTTCTTCTGTCCTTTAGTTAGAAGACCCAATTAATGGGGGTTTCTGAAAAGATCTTATCTATATATGTAACTACCCATTATGATAGAAACTTAGTAGAATTTATTTATTTATTTTTAATATATCTTTTTATTTTCACAATGTAGATTCACACGATTCATATAATCTTACATATACATCGGGTAATACTGTCTTGTCTCAGTCTACTATCTTTCCTTCCCCCACCCCCTCCCATCCCATTTACTGTCTGTCTCAGTCTACTATTTTTCCTTCCCCCACTCCCTCCCATCCCATTTTCCTCTTCACCATCCATACTTCCTCCATTCTTTTCTTATCCCCTCATACCCTCCCCCCCATTATGTATCAGCTTCCACTGATCAGAGAAAACCAGTCAGACTTTGGTTTCTTGGACTTGGCTTATTTCACTTAGCATGATATTCTCCAACTCCACCCATTTACCAGCAAATGCCATAGTTTTATTCTTCTTTATGGCTGAGTAATATTCCACTGTGTATATGTACCACAGTTTCTTTATCCATTCTTCAACTGAAGGGCATCTAGGTTGGTTCCACAATCTAGCTATTATGAATTGAGCAACTATGAACATAGATGCGGCTGCATCCCTATATTTTGCTGATTTTAAAACCTTTTTTTAAGACAGTAGAATTTAAACAATAAAAAGCTTTTAATAAATTTAGCTGATTGTGTTAATATATATAGCCAATTTAATTACACATAAATCTTTTGAAAATTATTTTGTACAAATTTTGCTTTAATTTATTCATCATGTTATAGTCTTCTATTTTATCAGGTGAAAAAAAATTTTTTAAAACACTTAGATATCACACCTGATAGTTAAAGTGCTTGCTCAATGAGAACATAGAGAATAAAGGAATTTTAGGCCTTCTTTATATTAGCCAAATTACAAATATGTCTAATGTTTAAATATCTTTTAGTTAAGAGTATCTGATGTTTTCATTTAGTAGACGATGTTCCAATCGATGATCTTTTAGCATCCGATCCTTGTAAATCAATTAAGTATCTCTTGTAATAAAAGCTTAAGTAATTAATTTAAATACCTCAAATTAAATTTATTTATTCTTAATTGTCAAAGTTGAGATATCAAATGTAAATAATATTAATAATTTCCTGTTTAAAAAAATTAGAAACAAGGGATATAAATCTTAAATATTATAGAATTTAGCAATTTTATTATTTATTTGACCACCTTGAAAACGTGAATTAGTTAAGCAGCCTTTTTACCTGGAAAAATGTGAGTTAATAAGTATAAAGAAGCCTTTTTCATTTTTAGTTGTTTACCCAATATACATTAAATCTTATTAATTCACATGAATTCAAGTTATATGGATCCATTTTTTTTTAAATTTAAAAAATATATACTTATTTTATTTTATTTTATTTTATTTTTCCAGATAAAAGTAAATTTTAATAATATATTTTTTAAATTCAGTATAATCAAGAATATTATCTCAATGTATATTCAACATAAAACATTATCAACAAAATTTTTTTACATTTTTATCTTGAACTAAGGCTTCAAAATCTGGAGTGTCTTTTTTTTTTATTTACTTATTGATTCATTGAACACAAATGGAGTACAGCTATTGTTTCACTGGTTGTACACAAAATAGAGTCACACCATCTGTGCGTTCATGCATGTACACAGGGCAATGGTATCTGTCACACACTCTGTTATTAATTTTACCCCCCACCCACCCCCACCCCTCCCTTCCCTCTATGCTAGCTATCTTTCCTCCATTCTTGCCATCTTTCTCCCCCACATTATGCATCATCATTCATATATCAGAGAGACCATTCGGCTTTTGGATTTTTGGGATTGGCTGTTCTCACTTACCATAACAGTTTCCAACATCATCCATTTACCTACAAATGTCATAATTTTATTCTTCTTTATGGCTGAGTAATATTCCATTGTGTATATATACCACAGTTTCTTTATCCATTCATCTACTGAAGGGCATCTAGGTTGATTCCATAATCTAGCTATTGTGAATTGAGCAGCTATGAACATTGATGTGGCTGCATCACTGAGGCAATCTGATTTTAAGTCCTTTGGGTATAAGCCAAGGAGTGGGATAGCAGGGTCAAATGGTGGATCCATTCCAAGTTTTCTAAGGAATCTCCACACTGCTTTCCAGAGTGGCTGCACCAACTTGCACTCCCACCAGCAATGTATGAGTGTACCCTTTTCCCCACATCCTCGCCAACACCTGTTGTTGCCTGTATTCTTAATAAAAAGACATTCTAATTGGGGTAAGATGAAATCTTAAGGTGGTTTTGATTTGCATTTCTCTTATAACGAGGGATGTTGAACATTTTTTCATAAATCTGTTGATTGCTTGTAGATCTTCCTCTGTAAAGTGTCTGTTCATTTCCTTGGCCCATTTATTGATTGGGTTATTGGTGTTCGTGGTGTAAAGATTTTTGAGTACTTGGTAGATTCTGGAGATTAGTGCTCTGTCCGAAGTGTGTGTGGCAAAGATTTTCTCCCACTCTGAAGGCTCTCTCTTCACATTGCTGATTGTTTCCTTTGCTGAGAAGAAGCTTTTTAGTTTGACTCTATCCCAATCATTGATTCGTGCTTTTATTTCTTGCGCTTTGGGAGTCATGTTAAGGAAATCTGGTCCTAGGCCAACATGATGAAGATTTGGACCTATTTTCTCTTCTATTAGGTGCAGAGTCTCTGGTCTGATTTCTAGGTCCTTGATCCACTTTGAGTTGAGTTTTGTACAGGGTGAGAGATATGGGTTTAGTTTCATTTTGCTGCATATGGATTTCCAGTTTTCCCAGCACCATTTGTTGAAGAGGCTGTCTTTTCTCCATGGTACAGAATAGAGGACACAGAGACAAACCCAAATAAGTACAGGTATCTCATACTTGACAAAGGAGGCAAAAACATGCAATGGAGAAAAGACAGCCTCTTCAACAAATGGATCCATTTTTATTTTAATTTTAAAATATGAGCATGCTCATTGAACTGTAAGTAAATTTAAATCATGTAAATATAGTCATTGTGTGCACACATTTATAAATCAGTCAAAGAAAGGAAATTTTTATAATTTATTGTAAGTGATGCTACATCACAATGAACAAACATGTATTAAACATTTTCAATTTGTCTAAGAATTTAAGATATAAAAACATAAATTTCAATGTAACTCAGGTTGCTGGCTTTTGTCCTATTGATTGTTATTCCTTTAAAATAACCCCTAAAAAGTGAAAGATTAATTCACCAAAGGGCACAATTAGAACACCTTTTATCAACTTAAGAAAAAAATCTTTTCTTTCACTTGGGTCTGAGTGGTTTCCTAGACAGCCTGCAGGGCTTCTCCATTTACATTTCCATATACCTTCACTGAGACCTGTAAGGAACAAAAAGAAAGATTAGTGGTCCCAGCAAAAGCTTGATGCTGAGGGCATTTTAACCATTTTTTATTTTTAGGACAGGTTTGGATGTCAAAGAAAATTGGACTTTATTTTCCATTACTTTTGAGAATGAAGCTAATATGCTAAGCTCCTTACTGAGATATGCCATTGGCTATTGACCTGATTAGTCCATGACTGCCTATCCAGCAGTTTTGGGTGAATATTTTTAGGGTAATTTTTCTCTCAGTGACAAACAGGTTAATCTTGTTCTTTATGTACTCTGAGAACAGGGGCTTAAAATAAGGCCCCTTTTTGATATTTTAAAAACCTTTCCTTGAGACAATTGCAATCCTAAATATTGAACCTGTTGATGGCATAATTGAGCTTTCTTTTTTGAGATCTTATAATCCCTGTCAGCTAAGAAGTTTAGGAGCTTTGTAATGGCCTTTTGATATTCCTCCTGGGTGGAGGTACATAAAGAATGTCCTGTACATATTGGGCAACAATTACAAATGTTTTATCTCTGAAATTTGTTAAGTCCTAAGCTAGGGTTTGTCTGAACAGGTGAAGGCTATCTCCAAATCCTTGAGGCAACAGATTAGTTGTTACAAAGTCTGAAAAATTTTCCTCTGGCCCCTGCCAAATTTGGCTGGAGTTTAGAGTTTTTTCTCCTTGGGCAGGTAATTCTTTCCATGCTCTTTGTGCATATGCACTTATTTGAGCATAAGTGTATAAGTCATAAGTCAAATGTTGTCCCAAATCAGCAAATTGTCCTGAGCTGGTAAACATATCCAAAGTAATTTGAACTCAATTTGATTTTTGAATTTCTGCCTGATCTGAACAATTCTCTATCCAATTGGATTTCCTTGTTAAATAATCACCTTCAGAAAGGCAGGAGCTAGTTAGTAAGAGCCAATCCTTAGGTGGCAAAGCCTCATTATATATGAATTGTAAGAGACAATACAAATGGTGTGTTTGCTCCATACATAGAGCTGCTATAGCAACAGAAAACAGATTAAAATGTTGTGTTCCCCAGGGAGATTCTCCAGCAGGATCCCCACCCCAATCCCAAATCCCCTCCCTATAGCCAACCCCAAATCCCTTCCCCTCCCTATAGCCCCACCTTAATCCCTTCCCAAGCCCTATAAAAGTTAGCAACAAAAGAATTAACCTGAGATTTTCCTGGCACACTGGGCGATCGTCACTGCCCAGCTAAAATAAAGGCTTCTCTTGGCTCTACATGATCGGCTTGGATGATTTTATTTTCTTTGGGTACAACATTTGGAGGCCCCAGCGAGATTTGATTTCTTCAAGCCCTCACACCTAAATTGGCCTCCTGTGATGGTTGCCTGGGAGCCTCCACCCTGAGTAGAGGGGAGTTCCTGAGAGACGTGCCTCAGCCTCACTCTTGGGGGGACCCCAGCCCATCTTCAGGATGCCCTTCTGGACGAAGCCACCTGGTATCCTATTTTGGTGAGTCGGCTATCTGTATCTGCAGGACATGGTCAGACTGGATGCAGTCGCTTACACCAGTCCCAGGTCAGGGTGAGTCCTGGCTCCTGGTAGGCCTCCTCGAGAGGCCTAGTCTGGTGAACCCCCTTGTGGGTTCAATCTGGTGGGCCCCCACCATGGGGTACAGTCTAGGCCGAGGGGGGCCTAATCTGGTTGGTTGATGTCTGTCTGTGTGTTTTTGTCTTGTTACTCTGGTCTGGGCCACATGGGGTCCGCTCGGCTTGGCTGCCACATGGCTGGCTGCTGGCATAGCTGCCGCCTGGAGCCTGGTCTACTCAGCCGCCACATGTGGCTTGGGCCTAGTCCCGTAGGCCTCTGTGTGGAGTCCAGTAGGACCTCCGTGTGGGCCCAGTCTGGTAGGCCTCGCCCTGGGGACGTGTGCCCTGGGGGCAAGTTGTGGGACACATGTTGCCTGCTGTCGCGTGCCTGCCGTAAGCTGGGGGTTCTGTTGCTGTTGCCACTGCCGTGGCCGCCGCCTGTCTGCCTCATGGCACAGCACCCATGCATGGCGGGGCACAGCGATGCCGGCCACAGCTGGGGCAATCCACGGGAAGGGCCCAACTTGCATCCAGAGTCGCCTTCGCCACTGGCCCCCTGGTGTCCAGGCTGTTTGTGTTTTCTGTGTCTTTTCTTTCCTTGCTTTCTGTGTCGCATCTCTTCAGGACAGTCTACTATGGGACATAGTCAACCACGTGCCCCGCTGTTCTAACTTGGTTTTTTTAGATACTTTTCAGGACTTCCAAGAATGTGCCGCTGGAGCTTTTGTTAATGGATGTTACAGTAAGAAAGTTTTGTAAATCAGAATGGCCCACTTTCGAGGTTGATTGGGGCCCTCAGGGCATTGGGCGGCCAAACCATCAGGATCGGGTGCCTTACATTCAAATTTGGATTATGGTTTAAGCATTGCTTTCAGATTCTGCGTCCTCTAGTTGGGGAACTAGGAGAGGCTGCACCGGTTTGATGGCTAAGGCCAGACCAGACTTAAATGCAGCTCACGCTGCTACCAATCCCTCAAGACTCAGGTAAAGCCATTTCCAAATCCAGGGGCCAAGGGAGGGAAAAGGTGGCTTGGGGGCACCCGCCCTCTCACCCTCAGGAGGGGGAGGAGAAACCAGATCCAACCCCCTCCCCAGTGTTACAGCACCCCCACAGTGAATTGTTTTACAATATGTAAATGACATGTGCCTCCACCCAGGAGGAATAGCAAAAGCCAGTTACATAGCTCTTAAGCATTCAAACCCTGTCCTGATAAAAATGGTTAAAGTGCCTGAGATATCAGGTTTCTGCTGGAACCAAATCTCAAGTAGAACTCATATTGAAATGACAATAGAGGAAGCAAAAAGCCCAGTAGGAGACCAATTTCCAACCCAAGGAAAAAAAACCAAGAGTGTTTTATTTGAGAATAACTAGTGGCTAAGTACTTGTTGAGCTCATAACTTTTGGTCAGTCCTATTTTTTATTCAACTTAGATTTTTGAACATCTTGTTACATTGCAATGGAGATAAAAAACTACAAGGCCTTTGTTTAAGTGTATATTGTGTCCAAAATTCATGTACATGATATTAGAGATTAACATAGAAAGTGCTAAAAGAAGAAATGGATCCAGGTATATTTGATTCATGTGATTAAAAAGGTTCAATTTAAATTCAGTAAATAAATGAAGGTAAAAAATATATCTCACCTCACAAGTCTAGGTGGTCAATTAAAAAAATGTTGATGTTTATAAAATGTGTAATATCAAATGTTGTTTTAGGACTTTTCCACAGGAAAGAGATGGCAAATACTATTCAAAATACTTGTCGGATCTTGGTTATTACGGTAAAGTAAGTAAATTAGAGTTAATATATTACACCTTAAATTCCATGGAGTAACATGCTTTAGCATTATTGGTGTCTTCATGGATTGGTAAATAAAGGGATTTGGAATTGTTTTGTATCATCCCTGAGAGCAAGGTTACTAAGAGTGAAATCCTAATAATTTATCTAAATTCAGAAATTTCATAGGAGTTGTTTTAGAATATGAACAAGGAAGGAGTCAACAGATGGGAAAGGGAAAGTGGAAAGTTCTAGGTATGAAAATATATTCAGGAAAAGGAAAATATTTCTGGGTAAGAAAGTCTGTGTGTAGGTAAAGGGAAAATTCCAACAAGTTTTTGTGTAACTAAGTAGTTACGTGTATGTGAGATCATCAATTAGAAACTGTTAAAAGTTTTCCCCTAAGGTCAAATGTTAATGAGCTAATATAAATCAAAGTGTAATCAATATGTTAAAATGACAAGGATTTCTTTAAGTTTTATTCTTTATTGTGGTTAAATAACTGGTAGGGTATTGTGCTATGTTGCAGAGCCTAGGATTTTTTCTTGAAAAACTAGGTTTGGTTGCTCTTTGTATATTCATGTGTCCATGTCTCCGGGTACGCAGGTCTTTAGAGCAGAGAATTTGTCAGGCTGCTGTTCTCCAGGTTAGACTTGTCTGTGTTGGTAGTTTCAGGTTTGTGGGAATGGCAAATTTTATTGGGGACTTATTTTTCTCATTTAATGTTCTGTAACAGAACCTGCAATCAATAGGGTCTATGTAAATTTGTTACTTTTTACACTGAGATCAAAATTTAAATGCAAATGTATTTAACCTGGAAAGCTAGTGAGAGCCTGATTTTTTTAAAGGTTAATATCATGAAACATAAAACATATTTGGTCACTTTGCCACACAAAAGGAAAGTTAAAAGCTCTCAGCCTTTCCTTGATTTGTTTTAAATGCAACATATTGTGTTAACAACTATTCACATAGATTCAGGAAACAATACATATAAACTGTGTAAAATGATGTCCCAAGAAGAGGCAAAACAAAACAAAACAAAACAAAACAAAACAAAACAAAACTTCAAACCTGGAACACTCTGCCTAAGACTGTAAAAGGCCCTGCCTTAACTGAAATAAGGGTCTGCCTCCCAACGTGCTACAAATCAGAACGCTTCCAAAATATGTCAGCTTTCAGCTCATTTAAAGTTATATTCAAAAGGTTGTTTTTTGTTGTAAAATTACTATGATATCAAATAAGAAATATAATATATAACTCAGGCAGGATTTAGGATGACTATTACACAAACTAGATATGTTTTTACTGTTGTTAATTCTATTTTGTATTTTTCCTTGTGAGCTCTGTAGCTGATACCTAATTAATGTTTTGAAGAAGAATACTAGGCCATCACCTATGAAATAGACGAGATAGTAACTGGTGAAACTGGCTTGCTGCATGTTTAGGATCAAACTTAGAGATCAAGATTGACAAAGGGGCCAAGAAAACCAGTTTTGGCTCTTGCCCTAAGAGTCAGCCTGAATCTAGGGAGCAAGGGGGCTTCTCTGGGGAACTTTTTGACTCTGGGTCACATGACCTCCTGATCAGGGAGATTGATGAGACCACTAGAGGATGAAAAGCAAATCAGTGCACCTGCTGCAGAGGAGGGTCACTGGAAAAGGGAGACATCCCTGATGCTTCCAAGGGAAGCCACCTCATCAAGGAGAACCCTACCTAGCAAATGGCAAGCACAAAAGGAGCTAAGAAGCTGCTCTCAAGTGCCCCACGAGTGATCCTGTGGGAACTCAGCTGACTCTTAAGAGACAGGAACAGGTCAATTTGACCAACTTGATCTTAAACACCTAGCAAAACAGTTAAAACCAAACCATAGACATTCTTGGGCATTTAAAAGAAATATTAGTTTAATGTAATTTAAGATGTACTTGTGTTAGGCCCTAGAATAGGACTGGAGGCTACAAAAGAGAGATTCTCAGGTAAATGTACCTGATAACTCAAGTTCCCAAATAAACGCCTCAACCTCTCCAGCCTTTGATAGGCCTTGTTATGGGAACAACTTCTCAGTTCTTCCACCTGGTGAGAGATTGACTTCTACCATGTCATAATATTCTGTATTAATCTCATTTTGGTACTTATGTCATTTGTTTCTCTCTCATAGAAGCACCCACCCCAGATGACTTTATAACCTGCTTTTTCCAAGCAGACTTCTGCTCCTCATTGACCAGATTTCTAAAAGGAACTTCAAACTGCTTCCCCAGACTCCGCCCCCTTCCAACTTGAAGCAGCAGGAGCAGAGCGGTTGGTGCCTCCTCTCCTTACAGCAGTAAAAGGTTCCTAATTAAGGACAGGCAGTTAGTATAAAATAAGAAATCTGATCAAACTGAGGAATGGAACCTATCAGAGTCTGGGAAGTTGGAAACTGAAAAACTACTAGTTTCCTAAACAAGGATTTGTTAATGTGGATAAGACCAGTGGGGAATGTTATAGCAACAGAAAACAGATTAGAATGTTGTGTTCCCCAGGGAGATTCTCCAGTATGATCCAGAGAGTCAGCCCCAGCCCAATCCCAAATCCCCTCCCTACAGCCCACCCCAATCCCAAATCCCCTCCCTATAGCCCACCCCAATTCCCTTCCCCTCTCTACAGCCCCACCCTAATCCCTTCCTGAGCCTTATAAAAGTTAGCAACAAAAGAATGCGCGATTTTCCAGGCACACTGCTCTTAGGTGTAACGGCGATCCTTGCTGGCCAGCTAAAATAAAGTCTTCTTTTTGCTTTACGTGATCGGCTTGGATGATTTTATTTTCTTTGGGTACAACAGAGCATGCAGATGTTAGCTCCCATAATGTTGTAAAAGGAATAGACACATGAGTTCTTTTTGGTCCCTCAGAACTTTGAGAATCATTTTGCTTAAAAATGGGGTATAACCCAAATTTTGCTAATTCCTTCTCTGCTGTATTAACAGTGGTCAGAATCCTTGGTCTTGTGACTTCAAGTTCTTCTGCAGGAGCAAGGTGGGACTTTGAAATAGGACCTTTCAAATGTAAATTACAGAAGTCCCTTGCTAGGTCATCTTCCTTTACATCTGAATGCCTTCCAGTCCTCTGAATGGAAACTTTGTCCTGACTATCACGTGACTCTGTTCATAAAATCAGGCTTGGGGCTAGTTTCTGAATCCTTTTCTTTGTTATCAACTGACAGATCCAAAAGACAAAAATGGCCTGGAGGATGAGCATTTTTCTGACTCTTAGATTTAAAGTTTCTAATAGCATTTCTAAGATTCATGCTCAAATCTTCCAAAAACCACAAATCATCATCTTGGACCATATAAAAGTAAATTTCTATTACAGTCCAAATTAAATTCCCATAGCGTGCCATTGTGCTTCTTGTGCTATTTCTCTTCTCAACAAGGGTTTGGCCCTAGTGGCTCTACTTGAGCAGGGAGTAGCCATGTTTTTTGGTAGGCTTTTTCCTTCTCACCAGGGAACAGAAACCATACTGTTTCTGGAGGGCAGGAGCCATGGCAGGAACACACATATTTAAACTAGGAAACTCATTAATTTCCCCATCTTAAGTTAGAGATTTTCTCTGAATTCCTGATTAGGATCTTTTCTTCCCAGGATTCTAAGCTTTTGCACCTTATGTAAGTCAAGTTAGGTCTCAGACTCATACAGTCACAAGATGCAGACAGACCTGCCTGACTGAGTCTGCAGTGTTCAAAGCCATCAGGTCTCCATTTACATTTCAAGGACTGTAGGGATTGCATTCTTTCCACTGAATTTTCACTCTGGCTAAGTATTGAATATAGCTGAATAGATCTATTTTTATTTCTCTCTCTGTAGAGAGCAAATTTCCCAAGCTTAACATCACACAATTAAATTCCTTTTCCTTTCTTACTACTAAACTTTTTCACATGCGCATGCTTCTCACCAGAAAAGGGACCAAACATCCTTACCTTTCTTTCTTCTTCTAAAATCTTCTTTCATCTAAAATCCTCTTGAATTGTCCCTGTTCAGGCACCAAATATGAGGGTCCTCTCTGCCATGTCCTGTGTGCAGAAGAACAGGGTTAACTGCTGGAGGAGGATTCTGGTGACTTTTCTATGTTACCCAAAAAACTTATCTACAATAAACACCCAAGAGCCAATACTCTTTAAATGAGAGGGGGCATGACAGGTCTGGCCATACCAACTCTGGCCTCTTACAACAACAGCTCACCCAACTCTCTTTTATTTGTAGACACACAGGTAAAAGGAGCAAGGACTGGGAGGAGCTACTTCTGTGATGGACAGGATAGGGTGGAGCCATTCTTTTAGGGGGAAAATTCCAGAAGGAGACAGGGAACCACTCCTATGCATGCCACATGCCTTCCACGGTTTCTAGAAGCCAGGCCTCTGCGTCACATGGCTCAACCTTGTCCAGCTCTGCTAAATAAGAATGGCATCCCACAGATATTTATGGCAACAGCATCTGAGCAGGGGGAATGACCAGTCTAAATGTCCAAAGGAGTCTACAATATGTGACTAAGAAAAGCAGAAAAGACAATGAGGTTAAGGTGAAGTAGATGAAAAGAGAGCAACAGAGTGTAGAAAGTGAAGTCAGAGAAAGAATGGAGGTCAGATCATCTGGAATGTTGGTCATGTTGTACACAAAGAAAATAAAATCATCCAAGCTGATCAAGTAAAGCCAAAAGAAGCCTTTATTTTAGCTGGCCAGCAACAATTGCCCTTACTCCTAAAAGTGGGGTGCCGGGAATTGCAAGTAAATTGTGTCATTGCCAACTTTTATAGGGCTCAGGACGGGGGATTAGGGCGGGGCTATAGGGAGGGGGATTAGGGTGGGGCTGACTCTCTCCTGATGATGGCATTGGAGAATCTTTTTGGGAAGTATAACAGTTATTTTAATGACTTTCATTTTTATTTTGAGTAAAAGGAATATTCATTACAAGGAGTTGAGTTGAGAATTGGTATGATCTGCCATGATTTCAAAGGCTTATTCTGGATGCTGTATTCTGGATACTTCACAGAGGCCAATAACAAAAGCATAGAGACTGAGGCAGACTCCACTGCAGAATCTAGACTTGAAATTAAGGTAGGTCAGACAAGGCTGAGATAATGGAAATGGTAAGAAGTATTAGGATTCTCAATATATTTTGAATTTAAAACCAAAATGTGAAATCTTACTCTGGCATGTGAAAGAAAGTCAGAAGTCAAAATGTCTTCAGGGCTGGGCATGGTGGTATACACCTGTACTCCCAGTGGCTTGGGAGGCTGAGGCAGGAGGATGGCAAGTTCAAGGTCAGCCTGAGCAATGGCAAGTCACTGTCTCTAAATAAAATACAAATAGTGATAGGAATGTGGCTCAGTGGTTGAGTGCCCCTGATTTCAATCCCCAGGACCTCCCCAAAATAAAAGTAAAAAAGAAAATGTCTTCAGGGTTTTGATAATGACCAATGAAAAGAATAAATGGACATTGATTAAAAACTATAAGCTGAGCAAATTTGGAGGTGGGAGAAGATCTGGCATTCAGGTTTTTACAGGCTAAGCTTGTACTTTCTATTACATATTCAAGCATAGATGTTAAATACAGTTGAATATACCCAGTGAAATTACTGTTGAAGGATGATATGAAGTGAAGTGTCTGAAGCCAGTTTAATTTCCTTCTTGATTCCCCATTTTCATCTTTGGAGTTTTAAATCTTGTCTTTAATGTAGAATTCTGAAATTTCACAATAATGAGTGAATTAATGAATTTATTAATTTACCTTTGTAATTAATTAGCGGAGTAAATTTTGAAACAAACTCCCATGTAACTCCAAGTCTTTAAGCCTATCAATGATGCTATAGAGTCCACTTTTCAGGATAAACAGAAGTGAATGGATTAGATACTGAGGGATCTTTTACTAAAGGTCCCTTGTAATAGATGAGAAATTGTACCATGATCAACATTCAAATCACTGAAAAGAGTACTAATTACTCTTATTGTAAAGCAATGCAACTACCATGATGTAGTGTTTCATTTCATAGAAACCACTAAACCATATCAGTTATTTGATAGCTGTTACATAAATAGTTCAAGAGAGATCTCCTGACACACACACATTTATTTCTCATCATTGGCATATATAATATGAAGCTGTCTTTTTATTTAGTGTAACATTTAAACACTTTTCAGTTTAGTAAAATTGATAGATATTTATTTTTGCTGCCAAATATGAGGGTACCAATAGCAATCATCTCTTTACTCTGATCCTTGTCACAAATTTATTACCCACCCCTCTATGGTTGCCCATTCATTTCACAGCTAAGACCACTGATACATTTTTTAAACCACAGGTGTTGATTTCCATGTTGTTGCCCCATTGCATAAACACTACCCTAGTATATCTTGGCAGATGAATATTTCACTAGAGCAGTTTCTGATGCTTAAAATATAAATGATATATGCACATCACTTTACTTTTCCTCTCCTTGTATAAACTTTCACCACTAGCCAATGATGACTGAATATTTAACACCCCAAAGCATTGAAATACATCTACTTAACTTTTAAATAATTTATAACTAAAGGTTGACATCTAAAAGGAAACCTTAGCTTTCAGAAGGCATAATACAGTGTAGAAACATTGGTTGGCATCCATGTTGAATATGAGAAATAGATACATTTTCAGTAAATCATCTAGGTTCATAGCAATATGAAGCCAGAAGACACTTCAGAAAATGTGAAGGAGAAAAGATGCTAACATTTTAGAAATATTCAGTATGTATCAGATACTATGTAAGGCAATTTATGTATATTATTTCATTGAAACTTAATAGCAATTCTAGGAAAGCAATCATAGTTTTACTTTCTGGATGAATTGAATCTATAAAATTGTTAAGATATTGATGTAAGTACAATAATAAGAAAGTGGGAGATTTGACATATGCCTGTAATCTCAGTGACTTGAGAGGCCAAGACGGGAGAATCACAAGTTTGAAACCAGCCTTTGTCACTGCCATCTTGGGGTACAGCCACACCTGCCTGGGGATTCTGGCCAGGACCTAGAGGTTGAGTGTTGGGGTGCCTGTGGTTTTCGCTGTGCCTGGGGCCTTCCTCCTGGGAGTACTGGTAGCATCCATCCAGTTGCTATTTCTAAGGATTGTTCATCCTTGGTGGTGTCTCTCCAAATTCCAGCAGCATTGAGATCTTGGGACTGCAACCTGGTCAAAACCAGGAAATCTGAAGGCCAGATTGGTGGGATAGTGACTGGGTCTGCCAGGGCTGGTCTGGGTCAGACAGTTTTGTGGGAAGTCAGAGACAGAGCTGGGAAACTTTCGAATGACAGAGACAATTATTCAATTTTCCATTGAGATTTATTTTATTTTTGTTCTTTTCTTCTTCAACATCTTTCTCCACCATATTTGGACCAGGGTACTTTTCATGCATCAGTTTGTTGAAGACAGTGATATACGCATGATGTTTTGTGATTCTGTTGTATATTCTTATATTTTTAATTTTATTTTCTCTTTATATGTATTCCTCCTCTCACTGGTCTGTTTTCCTCCTCTCACTGGTCTGTTTTCCTGGATTCCTTTTCTAACCTAACAACCAATCTCTCTTAGTTCCAGTTCCATTCTTCTTGTGGATTTTTACTTCTACTTCTCTCTTTCTTCCTTGTGAACATCATGTCATATAGTATTTCTGTTCTCTTTGTTCACCATTTGAAATAGTAAACACTTGTGGCAAATTTTCTGTTTATAATTGTGCACAGTGATTAAGCTCATCATTTCTGTTTATAGTAAGAAAGCAGTAGACACATTTGTGGGAGCTATCAGATTTAAGGCTACATATTGTTTACACTTGGAGCTGTTGATATTGGTCTCCCTATTAAAGGTGGGGTACTGGAAATCTTCAGGGGAAATATAGGGCTACAGGGTAGAATCTGTACTGCCTTAGATCCATACAACTAGAAGGGGCAACACAAAAGAAATATGAAAAAACAAGGGAACAAAGTGCCTCAAATAAACCAAGATGCCCCAATAAGAGAATTCATTGACAACACAGTAGAAGAAATGTCTGAGGAGTTTAGAATGTACATAATTAAACTGATCTGTGAAGTAAAGGATGGTATGAAGAATGAAATCAAATAGAAAATACAGGAAGTGAAAGATCACTTCAATAAAGAGTTAGAGATTCTGAAAAACATCCAAACAGAAATCCTCAAAATGCAGGAATCAATAAACCAAAGTATTAATTCAATGGAAAGCATCACCAAAAGACTAGACCATTTGGAAGACAGAACCTCAGGCAAGAAGACAAAATATTAAATATTGAAAATAAAGCTGACCATGCAGAGAAGATGGTAAGAATCCATGAACACAACTTCCAATAATTATGGGATAACATGAAAAGACCAAATTTAAGAGTTAGCAGGGTAGATGAAGGGGCAGAGGTACAAACAAAAGGAATGCACAATATTGTCAATGATATAATATCAGAAAATTTCATAAATCAAAATAATGAAATGAAAATCAAATATAAGAGGTGTCCAGGACCCCAAATGTACAAAATTAGAGCAGACCCATACCAAGACACATTATAATGAGAATGACTAAAAAACAGACTAAGGATCAAATCTTAAAGGCTGTGAGACAAAAAAAGCAAATTACGTATAGGGGTAAACCAATTCAGAGCTCAACTGATTTCCCAACCCAGACCCTCAAATCTAGGAGGTCATGGAGCAACATATTTCAGGCTCTGAAAGAAAATGGATGAAAGCCCAGAATTTTATATCCAGTAAATTTAAGTTTCAGATTTGAAGATGAAATAAAAACCTTCCATGATAAACAAAAGTTAGTAGAATTCACAATTAGAAATCCTGAACTACAGAATACAAAATCAAATACAAATCTCGAATACAAAATATTTCATGAGAGTGAAGTGAAAAAAAGTGAAAACTAGCAAAAGGAGGAACTACACTAAAGGAATAGTCAAAGGAGAAACTAAATCAAATTAAAACCCAGAAATAAATCAAAATGACTTGGAATACAAATCATATCTTAATAATAAACTTGAATGTTAATGGCCTAAAGTTATCAATCAAAAGACATAGACCTGCAGATTGGATTAAAAACAAGACCCAACAATATGCTGTCTTCAAGAGACTCACCTCAGACAAAAACATCCACAGACTGAAGGTGAAAAGATGGAAAAAACATATCACTCATAATGGATTGCATAAATAAGCAGGAGTTTCCGTCCTCATATCAGATGAAGTGGATTTTAAACCAAAGTTTATCAGAAGGGAAAAAGAAGGACATTTTATTCTATGGAAGGGAATTATACATCAGCAAGACATAATGATTATAAATATTTATGCCCCAAACAATGGAGCATCAATATACATCAAACAAACCCTTCTCAATTTCAAGAATCAAATAGACAACACAATAATAATGGATGACTTTAATAGATCTCTCTCACCACTGGATAGATCTTCCAAACAAAAACTAAACAAATAAACTATAGAACTAAATAATATAATCACTAATTTAGACTTAACAGACATTTATAGAATATTTCATCCATTGATGAGCGAATACACTTTTTTCTCGGCAGCACATGGATCCTTCTCTAAAATAGATCGTATCTTATGCTACAAAGCAACTCTTAGTAAATACAAAAATGTGGAGATAATACCCTGTATTTTATCAGATCATAATGAACTGAAATTTGAAATCAATGATAAAATAAAGAATAGAATCTACTCTAACACATGGAGACTAAATAATACACTATTGAATGAAACTGGAGAGTAGAGGAAATTGAGTATGAAATAAAAAAAAAAAAAAAAAACACTTAGAAGTAAATAAGAATACCAATACAATATACCAAAATCTCTGGGACACTACAAAGGCAGTGCTAAGAGGAATGTTTATTTCATTGAGCTCGTTTATTAAAAGAATAAAAAGTCAACAAATAAATGATTTAACATTATATCTCAAAAGTGCTAGAAAAAGAATAACAAATCAACACCAAAAACAGTAGAAGACAGGAAATAATTAAAATCACAGTTGAAATCAGCGAAATTGAAACAAAAGAAACAATTGAAAAAATTAACAAAACAAATATTTGGTTCTTTGAAAAAATAAATAAAATCGATAAACCCCTAGTTACACTAATGAAGAGAAAAAGAGAAAACCCAAATTACTAAAATATGTGATGAAAAAAGAAATATCACAACAGACACAACTGAAGTACAGAAGGTAATTAGAAAGTATTTTTGAAAATTTATACTCACATAAAATAGAAAATATTGAAGACATCAAAAAATTTCTAGAAACATATGACCTACCTAAACTGATGCACAAGGTCAAACATGATTTATACAGAACAATTTCAAGTAATAAAATAGAAAATGCCATAAAAAGCTCACCAATTAAGAGAAGCCCAGGACCAGATGGATTCTCAACCTAGTTCTACAAGGCCTTCAAAGAAGAATTAACACCAATACTCCTCAAATTATTCCATGAAATAGAATTCTAAGTGAGTCTTTGTTAGAGACCTCCTCCATTTTACCTAAAACAGACAAAAACACATCAAGGTAAGGAAACTTCAGACCAATATCCCCAATGAACACTGCTGCAAAAATTCTCAATAAAATTCTGGAAAATCACATAAAAATATATTAAAAAGATAGTACACCATGATCAAGTGGGATTCATTCCAGGGATGCAGGGTTAGTTCAACATATGGAAATCAATTAACGTGATTCATCATATCAATAGACTTAAAAGCAAGAATCATATGATCATTTGAATAGATGCAGAAAAATGATTTGACAAAATACAGGCTCCCTTCATGTTCAAAACAGTAGAAAAACTAGGGATAGTAGGAACATACCTCAACATCATAAAAGCCATTTTTGGCTTAATTTCCATCTTAATTCATATGGTCCTAGGCCAACCATGATGATCTTGTACTTTGGGAGTATATTAAGGAAATCTGGTCCAAGGCCAATATAATTCTAAACAGAGAAAAATTGACAAAATTCCCGCTAAAAACTGGAACAAGGCAAGGATGCTGTCTTTTACCACTTCCATTCAACATTGTCCTTGAAACTCTAGCCAGAGCCATCAGATAGAAGAAATTAAAGGGATATAAATAGGTAAAGAAAAACTCAAACTATCACTATTTGCAGGTGACAAGATTCTATATTTAGAAGATCAAAACTTCTAGAACTAATAAATGAATTTATTTATATTCACACTATAAAATCAATACTCAGGAATAAAATGTATTCCTATACATCAGTAATGAATCCACTAAAAGAGAAATTAGGAAAACTATCCCATTCACAGTAGCCTCAAAAAAATAAAAATTAAAATACTTGGGAATCAACCTAATAAAAAAGGTGAAAGACCTCTACAATTAAAACTAAAGAACACTAAAGAAATAAATTGAAGAGGGCCTTAGAAGATGGAAATATCTCCTATGTTCTTGGATAGGCGGAATTAATATTGTCAAAA
>JAJEJO010000591.1:62791-82443 GCA_020662805.1 Glaucomys volans | reverse complement strand
GCCAGGGAAGCTGTAGAATGGCGCCTCTGGACCCAGCAAGCAGCTCTGCTCCTGGCCAAATCTCTCCAATGATGTTCTTCATAGAACTAGAGAAAGCAATCATGAAATTCATTTGGAAAAATAAGAGACCCAGAATAGCCAAAGCAATCCTTAGCAAGAAAAGTGAAGCAGGAGGCATCACAATAGCAGGATTCAAACTATATTACAGAGTTATAGTAATAAAAACAGCATGGTATTGGCACCAAAATGGACATGTAGACCAATGGTACAGAATAGAAGATACAAACTGATATAAACACAGTTATCTCATACTAGACAATGGTGCCAAAAACATTCAATAAGAAAACATAGCTTATTCAACAAATGGTGCTGGGAAAAATAGAAAGCCACATGTAACAAAATGAAATTAAACCTTTATCTCACACCCTGCATGAAATTCAACTCACAATGGATCAAAGACTTATGCACTAGAATAAATACCCTGTGACTACTAGACGAAAAAGTAGGCCCATATCTTCAAGAAGTTGACCTAGGATCTGACTTTCTTAACAAGACCCCTAAAGCACAAGAAGTTAAATCAAGAATCAATAAATGGGATGGATTCAAACTAAAAAGCTTCTTCTCAACAAAAGAAACAATCAATAATGTGAAGAGAGAGCCTACAGATTGGGAGAAAAATCTTTACCACATGCACCTCAGATAAAGCATTAATCCCTAGGATATATAAAGAATCAAAAACCTTAACACCAAAAATACAACCCAATCAATAAATGGGCTAAGGAACTTAACAAACACTTAACAGAAGAAAATATACAATTGATCAAAAATAAATGAAAAAATGTTCAACTTCTCTAGCAATTAGAGAAATTCAAATCAAAACTACTCTAAGATTTCCTCTCAGTTCAACAATAATGGCAATTATTAAGAATACAAGCAATAATAAATGTAGGCCAGGATGTGGGGAAAAGGTACACTCATACATTGCTGGTGGGACTGCAAACTGGTGCAACCATTATGGAAAATAGTATGGAGATTCCTCAGAAAACATGGAATGGAACCACCATTTGACCCAGTCGTCCTACTCCTCAGTTTATATCCAAAGGACTTAAGATCAACACATTATAGTAATGTAGTCACATCAATGTTTATTGCAGCTCAACTCACAATAGCTAAACTATGGAACCAACCTAGGTGTCCTTCAGCAGATGAATGGATAAAGAAAATATGATATATATTGAATTGATGTCATATATTGAATATGATATATATTGACATATATATTCATAATATATATGACATGATGAAAATATGATATATATATCACACATATATATGATGGAATATTACTCAGCTTTAAAGAAGAATTAAATTATGGCATTTGCTGGTAAATGAGAGCATCATGCTAAGTGAAATAAGTCAAACCCTCAAAACCAAAGGCTGAATGTTTTCTCTGATATGTGAATGCTATTTCACAGTAGGATGGGGGGCACTAGGGAAGAATAGAGTTACTTTAGGTAGAGGGAAGTGAAGGGAGAGGAATGGGTATGGGGGGTAGGAAGTTTAGAAGAATGAAACAGACATTATTACCTCATGTACATATATGACTACATGACCCATGTGATCCTACAACATGTACAATCAGAAAAATGAGAAACTATACTTGTTTATACATGATTTATCAGAATTCATGAATGCATTCTACTGTCATGTGTAACTAATTAGAACAAATTTAAAAAATTTTACAAAGAGGATGGGGTGTGACTCTGTGGTACTGGGTTCAATTCCTAGTACCATAAAAGAAGAAAAAAAGTGAGAGATCTGAGATTCAATTATAGTTTGTCTTCCATGTCACTCTGCCTCTCAATTCTCTCATTTTATAATTGAGGAAAATATTTAGAGATGTTTAATGAGTTATTCAAAGTCAGGTATGGTTAGGGGACACCTAGAGTTAGAACCCCTGGTGCATCCAGACTCTCTGTCCCTCTTTCTGTCTTCTACATTAACCTTTCTTCCTGTAGAAATCCATAATTCACAATAGTTAGTATCTGACCTTGTTTTGAAATTTGATTTTTCTCTCGGAAAAAAATGGTACTGGATTTCAAAAAATAAGTAACTGTAAATATTAGACATCTCAACTCTTCTAACAAGCTATTAATCTGTTTTGGGCTTGTGATTCTTTGACTGTGAAGACTTGCTTCATTTTAGAAAGGCCTTCTGCTGCATTAAACCCTTTATTTAGAAAGGAAAGGGCCAGATAGCTGCTAAATAAGTGATACAGTGCCACAAAAGATAAGATCAGTGGTATCTTCTAATCATAGTAGAAACTTTTTGGTAAAATATTCCCTATTTTAAACAGAGAATATATTTATTCAGTCCAGAATTGTCTGTTGAATGTTAACTACATGCCAGATATTGTTTATATCCGGGGATATAAAATTGAATAAAATAGAATCTCTGAATTTAAGAAACTCAATGAGTAGTCATAGTGGAAAACTCAAGAAATAAGCAAATATAGTTTAGAATTATGTTCCTGAAGAAATGCAAAATTAGCCTAGGTTTTTAGTTTCCTCCCTCAAAGTCAATTCCAGATGGAAATCCAAGAATTATAAAAGAATCTGGCCAGGCAAGATGGTGAACACCTGTCATCCCAGCAGTTTAGAAGGCTGAAGCAGGAGGATTGAAAGTTCAAAACCAGCTTCACCTATTTAGTGAGGCCCTAAGCAATTTAGTGAAACCCTGTCTCAAAATAAAAACTAGAACTAAAAAAAAGGACTGAAGAAGTTGCTCAATGGTTAAACATCTCTGGGTTCAATCCCTGGTACCCCCCCACAAAAAAAAATCTGTGAGGAAACAGATCGTTTGAACTGTTGAGGGTAGTGTGATGGTTTTCCAGCAAGGCTTTGAGAGGTTAAATCAGGGAAAGAAAGCAATCTGATATTTGCTCTTGATTTTCCACTGCTTTTGCCTTGGGACACTCAATACCCAACTGGTTACCCTGGATACTGGCAGCTATTCCTTAGACTTCAGGTAACCACATCTATGGTGCGGGACTTTTTGGGCTCTGTTGTATGCCCACAGCAAGAATGAAGCCCATAGGCCAAGATAATAAGGTTTAGGAGCATATCCACTTCAAAAGGAAAAAAGATAACAAATACAAATTATAGATATAATGTAAATTAGGGGCGCTAGGACAAGAATTTCAGATAAACATAAAAGTCCAACTAAAAGAAGGAATAATATTAGAATTACAAGACAAGGAAATAATTATAAAAAGTCAACTACTTGGCATTGTAAATTAACTATTTGAACTGAATGCCACAGGTGGGACTAATAACAGAATGACTACATCTAAAAAAAATGGATTAGCTCATTGAAGGAAAAGAGGAATTTTTCCAGGGAGAAGCAGGAAAGATTAGTATGTAATATATATAAAAAATGTCTTTTTCTTCCAAAGTGACCTGTATGTACAATGACATTTATAAAAATCTCAACAGAATTTTTTTCTGAAGATTGATAACTTGATTTAAAATTTTTACGAAAGTGTATGTGTGAAGAAGAGCCAAGATACTTCTAATGAAGAGTAAAGATGTATGATTTACCACCAGGCATCAAGAATTATTATAAAGTTACTATAAGTAAGAAAGCATAATACTGTCCCTGGTATTAACAAATTGATCAAGTATGAAAAATCACCTAAAAGTAGACTTATTATATGTGAAACTTTGATATATAAAAGTCATACTGTGATAAATGAATGAAGAAAGGAGGAGGTATTTAATAACCTAGACATACATAAAGAAAAATAAATTTGTATCATCATCTGCTAAGTGTAGAAATCAATTCAAGATAAATAAAAGATTTAAATAACAGAAGTAAGCCTTTAAAACTTTTGTAAAAAATGTATTCAAGTATTACTTTAACATTGGAGGTAGGGAATGATTTCTTAAAATACCATAAAAGCTAATGATAAAGAAAAAGTGATAAATCTGAATTTAAAACAAAAGAACTTTTGTTCATCAAATCATTTTAAGAAAGTGAGAAACTAAGATATACACAGTGAAATGTTCATAGTACTGCACATCATCAACATAAGGTTCTTTTTCATAAGTACATAATGAACAAAATAACAATAAATGCCAAATAACCCCAAAAGAAAAACAATCAGGATTTTCACAGATGAGGAAACATATGTGACCAATAGCTGTATGAAGAAATGTTCAGCTTCATTAGTAATCAGGCAAACGCAAATTAAGACAGGGATGAAATTCCATTTTACATTCATTTTGATGGGAAAGAATTTTTAAAATATCATGTGGAGAAGATATGCAGTAGCAAGATTTCTTAAAATGTTAGTGAAAATGTGATTTGACATAGCAAATTGATTTGGTATTGTCTTAAAAATGAATATTTGCATATTCTTTGAGCCAGCAATTTCTAGTCCTGGATATTGATGCTAGAGAAATGTCTTGCAAATTTTGTGTAGGAGAAATGGACAAGAATTCATAGCATATTCATGACAGTAAAAATGGAAATTGCTTAAATGTTCATTTACAGAGGAATGGATTGTGTTATGTCCATGGAAAGGAATATTTTGTAGTATTCAAAATGTTGACTATAGCTACATGCAAAAATATAAATCAACTTTAGCAATGCAATATTGAGTGAAAAGGGAAATGCCAAAAGATTATATAAACAGGATAGATTTTTATGAAGTTAAAAACATTAAAATCTAAACAATATACTTTTTCTCAGAATATTTATAGATCTAACAAAATTTTATAATTCTGCATGTATATACGTACATACTTGTGTGTATACATTTAAGCATATCTGTGTATGCGTGTGTGTGTGTATGTATGTGTGCAAGCATGCACATTGGTGGGCATGGTGGCACACATCTGTAATTCCTGTGACTTGAGAGGCTGAGGCAAGAGAAACCCAAGTTTGAGGCCAGCCTCAGCAATTTAGTGATACCCTGTCTCAAAATAAAAAGGACTGGGGATGCATAGTGCCTGGGTTCAATCCCCACTATTATAAAGAAAATAAAAGTGTATATGCATAAATAAAATATATAAATATGCATTTATACTTATACATATAAACCTAAGGTAACCTACCATATAATTCAGGATGGTAAAATAGTGGTGTTTAGGAGATAAAATTTTGAATAGTCCCAATGATAAATATAAATGATTGTGGTTTTTCTAATTTCTATTTCAAAAGGAGAAAGGAAGGAATGAAAAAAGGTCATGCAAGGATAAATGATGAGAGTGTGTCATGAATCAATGAGTATAATGAATTTTATTTTATTTTTAAAGCATACATATACTCACAATTCTAAAATAAAATGGTGGTATTGCTATGGATACATTGTTATGAGAACATAGGACAATGACCTTTAATCCACATAGAGAAAGTAAAGAATCTGGCAACACTTTCCGCAGAAGAAGATGATATCTGAGCTACAGAATTGATCACTTGTTTTGTGCATGTTCTATTAAACTGTTTAAAATTTTATATATTGTGTTAGATTTCTCTCAGTGTAACAAGATGCCTGAGATACATGATTTAAAAGAAGAAAATGTTTATTTTGGCCCATGGTTTCAGACATTTCTATTCATGGTTGCTTAACCTTGCTGCCTTTGGGTCTGTGGTGAAGCAATACATCATGGCAGGAAGCACATGGCAGAGGAGGCATGCTCACTTCTTGGTAACTGGGAAGAAAAGAGAGAGAAAGAAGGAGCCTGGGTCCAAGTATCTCCTTTTAGGACATGCACCCAATGAGCTAACTTTCTTCCACTAGGCCTCACCTTCTAAAGGTTCTACCACCTCACAATAGTGCCACAGACTATTGACCAAGCCTTCAACACATGACTTTTGGGGGACATTTAAGATCCAAATCATAAAATGTGTGTTGACTTATTTAATTTTCACAATAGTAGGTGCTATTATTAGACTTCTGTTATCAGGTACAGATAATTTAAGTACCAATGTCACAAAACTAACAAATGACAGAATGAAGTTTATAATTTGGGCAGTTTGACCTTCTTAATCTCCATATTACTTTGCTCTTTATTTTTTCTTCAGGACCCAGTAGAGTTTGGATATTTAATCTACATGAACAATCACAGGTTATCATGTGTGTAGATAAGTATCCTCCACAATGACCTGTCTCAGGCTAGATGTCATAGTCAGGGATTACAGGATGAGAAATAGCTTCTAAATTGATTCTATTGGACCTTGGCAACACAATGAACTTCATCCAGTCTTGATGACCAGAAGCTTTGATGTCCACTACTGCATATATCAGCTGCATGGGCACCACTGTGGTTTCAGGATATTTCTTTAGTCCTACTCCCTTAACCTCATCCTCTTACAGTTAACCTTAGGTAATAAAATATTTTGTTTTATTATATATTATATTAGAGAGTTCATGGCAATACTTATTTCCACTCTAAAAACTTTCTTTTAAATTTGACACCCATCTACATAATAATCTATCAGATTACTAGCCTTAGCTGGTTAATCAGAGGTCTGACCTACTTAGCATCAATCTCAATCTTTCTCAACAGTTAGATTTTCTCTGAATATGAATTATGAACATTACATAATTTTCCATGAAGTCATGATTGTTTTGTAGATTTCTTTGAATACAAATGTTTTGTACTATGGTATGTTAAACAATATACATCAGTCTATTCTATCCCATGAGAAAAGACAATAAAGTCTTTAGGGGCAGGGTATATATGCATTCATTCATTCATTTATTCATTCACCAATTCTATGAGCACTTAGTGAACACATGATAAGTTGAGATCTTGTTGTAGGTCTGGTAAGAAAAAAATAATAAAGCAAGGGTGACACTACACTCCAACTTTTATGAGGAAGATAGAAATTAACATGAAGTCTGATGAGCACAGTGATAGCACTGTGCATGTGGATGAGAATAACTGACAGGGAGTTACAAGGAATTCTTCCCAGAAGCAGCAGAATGATTTGTCTTTTCAGGTCAAAAACAGGCTGATAAGGTGAATGTCTCACTTTGCTTTATGATAGTTCCAGGGTACATAATATATGCTCAAAATTTTGTTAAATTGAGTTTTAATTCACTAATTTAGTTTTGATTCACTTTTTCAATAAAAATTTTTGATTCTGTCCTATGCCAGGCACTTTAGCCAGTACATCAATAAATAGAAAGCATACTCCTTGACCTCAAATGGCTTATAATCTGATAGATTATTTTTGATTATTAAGGGCTTGCTAAATTGACTCAAATTCAGTGAGATATGACATAGTTTTGGGCTGATATCAGAGATCTCTTCTCATAATGTTTCTTATTGTTTCCTCAGCTATCAGTAGTAATCAGATTATTCTACAAAGAAGAACAATTAAAAACTGAAAAAGCAAAACTCCTTATTTCATCCTGTTTCTGAAATGGAAACATCCATGCCCCACCTCTCTCTTTCTCTCTTTGCCTTTTTTTTTTTTTTTTTAATTTACAGTGCTAGGGATTGAATCCAGAACCTTGTACATGCTAGATACCCACTCCAGTACTGAGCTACATCCTGAGCCCTTTTTATTTTACTATGAGACAGGGTCTCACTAAGTTGCACAGTCTTGCCTCAAAGTTCCAGTCCTGCACCAGCCTCCTGAGTAGCTGGGAATACAGACATGTGCCACCACACCTGAGCATTTCTCCATTAATTAATATCAGAAAATTTATTTAATTTCCCTTTCTTTCTTGCCCTTCAACAAATAATATGTAGTTGTAAGAACTTTGCATATACACTTATGAAAACTCAATCTACCCTTCTTTTCTGTCTAGGGAGAAATAACTGTTCTAGAGATGGATTTAACTCTCTCACTCCCTCAGGGATACTGCTTAACCAAGGCATCTTTTTAGGTGCTGGGCAATGTCATTTCATCAGATGTGTTCATGTGGAGATTTTCATGTCTCTCATGAAGCTTGCCTTCTATGGACTATGTGTCTCCACACATAGAGCCATGTAGCTTACAGGAAGCTTCCTTTTAAAACATGAATTACTGCTGATTCCTGTCAGAATCCAATTGTGTCTGCACAAAGAGGTTTTCTTATAGATGAAGTACTTAGATCCCTGAAGCAGAAAGATTAGATAGATCTGGGTTTAATCAGTCTTTTCTTTATCTAACTTCATAAACAGACAAGTTCTTGAAATTTTTGGAACCTCAGATTCCTTGTTTGTTAAGTTTACATGGTAGTAAGAAACTTGTATAGTTATTTGATATTTAAATTAAGAACATATATAAAATATATGAACTGAATACAAAATACAGTACAAAATACAGAGGTGCTTGTATTGCATGCCTGCACATCTTTCTTTCATCCTCCAGGTATTATGAACTGAATTGTGTCCACTCCAAAATTCATATGCTGAAGCCCTTAACAGAGCATCTCAAAAAGTAACTGTGTTTGGAAATAGGTCCTTTAAAGAGGTTATTAAATTAAAATGGAGCTGTGGGAGTGGGATCCTAATCCAATATGATTGATAACCTTGTAAGAATATATATCCAGGTTGCACAGAAGGATGGCCATGTAGAGATGGAACAAGCCAAACACAGGCTTCAGAGAAAACCAATCCAACCTGCCTGGATCTTGACTTTCAGCCTCTAGAAGTGTGAGAAAGTAATTTTTTATTGTTTAAGTTCTCTACTTGTATGATATTTTGTGTGCATGTGTGTGTGTGTGTGTGTGTGTGTGTACTAAAAAAAAATACAGTTTGCATTTAACATATGGTGGCTATTATTATTTTTGATAATTGGATTTAGAGCCAGTTATGGATTTGAGTTCTCCATTCTTAAGAGTTTTCATTTGTGAAGCGAGATGAATAATATTTCCCCTGTAGTTCGGGATCAAACCCAGGGCCTCATGCATGCTAGGTATGCACTCTACCATTCTACCCAACTTTTTTTTTTTAAAGTAAGTTATCTTACTTCTACCTTGATCCTTCCCTTATCCTGACTACACAAATGTTAAAATATGAATGTTTTCATCTTCCAAAAATATTTTCCTACTTGTGAACTTTTTAGTCAATATTTTATATATACATGCTTTACATTATCCTGGAGTAGACTTTCTAAAGGTCCTCTGATTATTTTATTGCTCAACAAATTTTGTGGGTCCTCATATAATGACATAATATCTATAATATCTATTGTGGCATTCAAAGACTTTAAAAATCTAGAGCCTAACCTCCAGTGTAGCCTTATTTCCTACTACTCTGCTCCCTACTCCAAACCCTCCTGCTTATATTATTCATAAACCCTTAGAAAATTATATATACTTAAGTTAATTTGCCCATATTAACTTATCCTTTCCTGAACATACTTTTCGGTTTCTGTTTTATAGTCCAGATTTTTCTTTCTTTGTGTATTCTATGTCGTTGATTTCCCACCTTCCCATTAAAATCCTGTAACATTCCATTAGATGACTGAAGGATGGAAGAAGGATGTGCAGGCATGCAACACAAGCACCTCTGTATTTTGCATCAACTTAACAAAAACATTTTTTATATGGCAGGTGAATTTGAGAAGGTCTTTAAAGTCTGTTATTAAAAATTAAAACCACACACTTTTAAAATGAATTATTAATTGCAGCAAATGATCTAATAGTATTCACAATTTTTATCTTTATCTCTGCTTTTTAGTTAAATATACTGGCCAATATTGATCTTGAAATTAGCATATCTGCCTCATTATATGCCCCATTGCTCAAGCTGAAATAGAGAATTTATTTAAAAGATCGTCTTTATTAAATGACTGAGAAAGTCTTCCTTAATATTTATGATACTGAATGAGTATATAGATCAATATAGGCTGATGCATAGTAACATTCTAATTTTCTTGTCTGATGGGAGCATTGCAAAGGTAAATTAGTGCCTTTGATGATTCTTGTTCCCCTTGATGAGAAGACACTATGCAAATACAGAGGGCAGAATAGAAATTTCATTAAAAGAGTTGTATCATCAGTGGCTGTAGATAGATTTAAAAATTGTGTTTGAGAAGGGAGGGGGCTTTAGTTTTAATCCTGAGGCATTGCCTTTAGGTCAAGTGTTTCAACCCAAGGTTTTGTGATGAACATGTTTTCATTTGGATGAGACCATGGAATTATGGATTTATGACTACAATGGCCAGACAGAAAGAATAAGGAAAAGTATTTATTTCTCCCTTTTTAATATCTATGGGTACTCCATTTAGTCATTAATACAAAATTGATTGCTGGGCACTTCCTTCTGCTATAAGGTACATTACCAAACCCCTAGGGTAATATATTTCACATAAGCAGATCCTGCTCTTAGCTGGCATGACCTGGGTTTGACTCTAAGAATTTAGTCCTTATGCAACCATGCCTAGAGAAAACAAATACCTTGCTTCGCAAAATAATGACCACTTTCTAACAACACCAGAAGTAGGCAATTCAGATTGCCATAATTTTACAAGTGTTTGGAGGTTTAGGGAGGAAAGAGAATTAACATTTTCTGAGCATCAGCTATATCCAAGCACTGGATTTTGTATTTTATTAACTTGAAAAGCTCTCACTGGCATTACATCAGGAATCTCTGTTATGAGGTGAAACTTCCTCTATTATAGAATTTATTTGACTATTAGTTCATGGTTTAAGAGTCCATTTTTCCTAATAGCAGATAAACTCTGTGAGTGCATCAGTCATTTATTTATTTATCTCTTGTTCGTTTCTGCATCCTCATTGCCAGTACAATGTTTGGCACATGGTAGGATATCAATTAATATTGTTAAAAATAATAATTTTATACATGTACTTGATCTTTTTATTAATACTTGTAACCTCTTTGCACCATATAATAACAAAGCTCATAACCCTCAGGATTGTTGTGACAATTAAATACACCTCCAGATTAAGGTGACAATTAAAACTATAGCATACATTTCCCCTTCCTCAATACTTAATTGCATGAACAAAAAATAATTTAAACAGGCCCCCTCACCTCCTCACATCCTCTCTCTCTCTCTCTCTCTCTCTCTCACACACACACACACACACACACACACACACCAATAATCACCATCACCAGAGAAGCAACAGGTGTAATCTAATGCAACAACCTTGAAAAATGAGTGGCCAAGGAAGAAAACCAAAGGATCTCCAGTGAAACAGAGAGGTGGCAGCGCAATGTTGTTCCTAGAGGCAATCATTCTACTCCCCGATCTTTGATAAAATCTATTTAGTAAGTTGGCTTAACTTTAGAATTCTTACTAATATAACCAAATCTGGAGAGACACCAAAATGAACAAACTTCTTATTAAAGGGTACTGGAAATAGCTTCTGGGGAGAAACAGCTGCAGTGATGAAGTACATAGTGAGGGTGTCTCTCTTTGTGAAAGTGAGGGATCCTAGGGAGACCATACATAATAGAGAATAACACCTGGGCATCCTGGAACTGGATGCTTAACAGAATCTCAGAAAAGAGTGTAATCAGTTGAACTCCAAAAACTCTTATATTTGCTCAGTCTATGTTCCTCTTCCCCTCTTTATTCCCTTAAAACCAAGGAACATCCATACCTTACACTGTAGCTGGGTACAGGAATGGATGGGAAATTGTATCAAGAAGTCACACATATAACTGCAGAATGAAATTCACCAAACTATGTTTATGTGTGTGTATGACTGTATCACAATGATTTCCACTTTTATGTATAAATGTAATGTACCAATTTAAAAATAAATTAATAGAAGACCAGTAGAGTAGAGGAAGGGATCAGGGGAGGGAGGAGACAAAAGAACATAGTATTAGGTATTGAAATGGAGCAGATTGTGTTATATGCATATACGTATGTCAAAGTGATTTCTGCAATAATGGATAACTATAAAGCACCAATAAAAATCACACACATCATAGCAAAGAATTCCCAGCCAGAATGCCTTTTTATCTTATGAGGAAAAGAAAAAAAACATGATAATCTACAATAAAAAGAAATTAAAGGTATGCAAAAGATAAAAAGTTGACATGGAATTAAACATAACTCATGGAAAGAAAGACATTTATGCTATAAAGAATCAGTTCTTCCTATTGAAGTTTTTAATTTTACCTTTCTCCCATTTGTAGACTTATATGCTGCTCAGGTGTTAAGTTTCATCTCAAGCACCAAATAAAAGTACATATGGAAATACTGAGTCTACAAAATGCCCTGAATTAAAGCCTCAGAAACCTATGATGGGGCACTCTGTCTTTCAATGTTTTAAACATATGTTTGTTGAAAAACAGAGGTAATTAAGATAGTATATTTTTTCTCATATCATATTCTGAATTCAGATATGTTTTAGAGAGAAATAGTGAGAGCAATGTCATTTTGTTCAATGACCTCATTACTTCTATCCCTTGATTATTTTAAAAAGTAAATTTCTACTGTAAGAGAAAAACAAAAAAAATTTAAGAAATATTTAAGGCATTTATATTTACTTTTTTCAGATGACAATCATGGAAATTCTTCTATCATCTATTATCCATTTATCTATCCATCCATCCATCTACTTCAAATGAAGAAGTAGGACTGTTTCATTAAAAGGTGTATTAATACATTTGTTTGAGTTAAAATAAAGCCAAATTTTGTTCTGACAGAAACTAGAATGATTTGCTGATGGTTTGATAATAACTTAGGTATGTCATTTAGGCTACGTTATAGTTTGGATGTGAGGTGTCTCCCAAAAGTTCATGTGCGAGACAATGCAAGAAGGTTCAGAGGAGAAATTATTGGGTTGTAACAGTCTTAACCCAATCAGTAAATTAATCCCCTGATAGGGATTAAGTGAGTGGTAACTAGAGTGGTAGGGTATGGCTGGAGGCCGTGGGAATTGGGGCATGGCTTTGGTGTATATATTTGTATCTTGCAAGTGGAAATTCTACTTCCTGATCCCCCTATAGCAGCTTCCCTCTGCCATACTCTCCCACCTTGATATTCTGCCTCACCTCGAGCCCTGAGGAATGGAGCTGGTCGTCTTTGGACTAAGACCTCTGAAACTGTGAGCCCTCAAATAAACTTTTCCTCCTCTATTATTGTTCTGGTCAGATATTTAAGTCACAATGGCAAAAAAGCTGACTAAAACAGACTATTTTGTATTTTTCCATAAAGTAAGTGAACTAATTCCACTCCAAACTGTTGATGAAAATAAGAATTATAAAAAGGCATTATATTACTCAAATATTATGGAATAATGGATGTCAGGCTTCTTTTTGTTCCATAAATATCTACAACCTGGATAAAAGTCACAAAGTTACTGTGTTCAGTCATCAGACAATAGACCATAGAAGACTATGATCCCTAAGATGAGTAAAATACAGAAGAAGGTAATTTTGTTGGTGTCTTAGCTTTTTGCTTGGCAGAGAGCAACAATCTTAATGGGTGGAGGAAGGAATATTGGAGCTCATTGCTGCTCACTCGGGTAGAATTTGCAGGGCAAAATACTAGAAGTGAGAGAACTGCAAAGAGAAAGAGCCCTAGTAATCTGCATAGAAAATATCACTGCATCGTGCTAAATAGTGAGATGCATGAGTTCAGGTTGAAATTTCATGAGGACTGGAAGAAAGCAGCAACTAAGTATCTGTTAGTAACCCGGAGATTTGAAAGTCTGTACAGTTTTTGGTAACACTGAAATTTTGCTGAGCTGGAGCATTGGGATCTTGCCGAACACCTTAATCATAAGGCTGATGCCACCAAAAGGTCATGCTTTAGGAGGAGGGCTACTCTGGACTTAAATTAAAACTCTATCAACCAGAAGTGGTGGTGCATGCCTGTAATCCCAGCCACTCAGGAGGCTGAAGCAGGATTACAAATTCAAGGTAAACCTATGTAATTTAGCAACGCCCTAAGCAACTTCATAAGAACCTGTCTTAAAATTAAAAAATAAAAATAAAAAAGGGCTGGGGATGTAGCTCAGTGGTAAAGCACCTCTGGGTTTAATTCCCACATTGGCATTCCCTAACAAAGCCTATAAAGAAGTCTTGATAAGCTAAAGTTGATCTTTCAGTAAATTAGTTGCCTGTTAGAACAGAACTGATCACTCTTTAAAGGAAGACAACAAAATTCTACTGTCAAAATGTGATATTTACAATGTCCAGCTACCTTAAGTAATTACTAAATTTGCAAGAAAAAAAAAAAAACAGGAGCAGAATGTAGAATTAATGAAATATATGACAGAGATATCAGAATTAGTAAACAAGGCTGTTAAAATGTTACTGTAAATATTTTTAATAATGGGAAAGTTGGATTTAATGATTGAACAGATGTGGGGAAATCATAGCCAAGAAACAGGAAACTATAAATAAGAACAAAATAGATATTCTAAATTTTGAAAGTACAATATCTTATATGAAAAATTGACTAAATAGACTAAATAGGAGTCAATTGCTGTAGAAGATAGTAAACTTAATTCTTGTTTGATTTCTGGTATTACAGATCGAACTCAGGGGTTCTTTACCACTGAGTTACACAAGTCATTTTTGTTTTATATTTTGAGCCAGGGTTTTGATAACTTTCTGAGGGTCTGCTTAAATTCTGAGTTTGACCTCAACTTGCAGTCCTCCTGCCTCAGCCTCCTGAGTCACTGAGATTATGGGTGTGCACCATCATGACTGGTAAAAACAGTGAACCTGAAATCAGTGCAAAAGAAACTATCAACACTGAAGTTTATTGAGAAGGACAACCTTAAAAAAAGCCTCAGCAACTTTATATTTCAAAATCAAACAGTCTAATATGTGTACAATTGCAGATCTAATAGAAGTGAAGGGAAAAAGGGCAATTTTTTTTTCATGAAATCACGGTTAATAATTTTCTAAATTTTAGTAAAAACTATCAAGTCATATGTCTTAGTCAATTTCGTTGCTACAACAAATTACCTAAGATCAAATAATTTATAAATAATAGAAATGTATTTCTCATAGTTATGGAGGATATGAAGACCAAGATCAAGGTGTTAGCAAATTTGGTATTTGGTAAGCACATACTCTTTTAATCCAGCATGGCACCTTCTTGGTGTATCCTCAGTGGACAAAAGGAGAGGAGATTGGTAAAAGTGCAAAAAGATAGTGACAGACTATGTTAAGTCCTTTTATAGGGGTACTGATTCCATTTATGGGACTGGAATCCTCGTGAGTGATCAATCACCCCCTACCCTACCTGTTAATATGATTGCATTGGGTTGTTAAATTTCAGCAAGAATTTTGGAGGGATGCAGGGATACAAAAATGCAAACCACAATGCCACAAATTCAAGAAGCTTAAAAAACAGCCATTATAATCATGGTCAAATTGCTGAAAACCAAAGCTAAAGGGAATCTTAGAATCAGTGTCATTAAAGATCTCTTTGTAAGGCCCAGTGATTTCTCTTATAAGTGGTTGATGACACATAGCGGGATTGGGGGAGGTACGGGAAAAATGGAGAAAGGATGGATTGCATAGAGGAAAATGAAGGGTGGGGAGGGGGTGAGGAAGGAAAGATAATAGAATGAGACAAACATCTTTATGTATATGTATGAATATGCAGATTGTATGGTTCTACTTTGTGTACAACCAGAAAAACGATAGTTGTACTCCATTTGTGTACAATGAACTAAAGTAAAAAAAAAATATTAATTAAAAAAAAGATCTCTTTGTAAACTGGGAATTATAAGAAATGCTGCTGACTTTTATGTAAAACAATGACTGAAGAAAAACTACTCTTTAAAGTGCTGTAAGTGCTACATCCGTGAAAATGTTTTTCAAAAGTTAAAGTAAATTAAGACATATTCAAATAAACAAAGAATTCAAACCAGCATACTTATGCTAAGGTATACTAAAGTAAGATCTCCAGAATGAAAGGAAACAATACAAGATAGAAATTCAGATCTACATAAAGATATATAAAACACCAAAATGCTAAATGTAAGATACTTTTTTCTTTTCTCAATTTCTTGAAAAGACAATTAACCCTTTAAACCAAAAATAATTCAAAATTGGCAGTAATAATATAAGGATACATTTTACAATTCCTAGAATAACCTCTGAAAAGGTATAGCAAAATATCCAATAGAAGAGATAAAATGCTATCTATTTCTGTTATTTAAATCCAAAGTAAGACAGAAAAATTTAAAAGACACATACCTAGGACAAATAAAAAACAAAAGACAAAATAGTATTCTTGAAACTATAATACTAATTACATTAAATAAAAATGGGATAAGAAAGGCAGAGATTATCAGATTGCATGAAAAGTCAAGAATCACATATGCTGATTACAAGAGAAAAAGCTAAATATAAATATGACAACTAGGTAGGTACAAAAATGTTAAAAACATAAACAATGCAAATAGCCATTAACAAGACGGGGGGAAGTAAGAAAGCTGTGTGGCTCTTTTAATATCAGAAAGTCAACTTAAATACAAGAAGTATTACCAGAGGTGTCAAGGTACGTTTAATAATGATGAAGGAAAGATAAAAATTCCTCAAATGTCTTGACCTCTTGGTGAAAGAGTCACTAACAAGATTAAGAAAGATTAAACCTGAACTTCAAGGGAGTCTTTCTCAAATACATATTTCCTTGCTTCTTAGAATTTGTCTGATTTTAACGTGTTCTTGTATACTTTATTCTCTGATTGTTATCATACATATTGTTCATGTAAAGTGCTTTTTTTTTCTCTTTAAAATTCTTTTGTTATCTGGTCATCTTATTGATCCAGCAGGTCACAATTCAGGTAAAAAGCAGAACTTATGAGCACCTCTTGGTAACCTCATCATGTTTAACCTTTTATTATTTAGTCATTCAATAAGTATATATTGAGTTTCTTCTATGTACATTAATGCTTGCAATAGAAAAAAATAAAGGTAGGGATTTAGGAAATGTCATTGAAGGGCAGTAAAGTATAACGTCTTTGAGAAAAGTATCATTTATGTTGACCCAAGAAAGTAAAGTATCAGCCAGGCATGGAGGTACATTCTTGTAATCCCAGTGACTTGGGTGACTGAGGCAGGAAGGTCACAAGTTCAAGGTCGGCCTCAACAATTCAGCAAAACTCTTAACAATTTAGTAAGATCCTGCTCAATAAATTAAAAAATAAAAAGGACTAGGGATGTAGCTCGGAGGTGGAGCACACATGAGTTTAATCCACAGTACCCAAAAAAGAAGGAAGGAAAGGTTATTTATATTATCATTTTTATATTCAGTTTTTTCTCTTATAAACAGTATACCTTCTCCATATATCACCTTCAGATACCTAGAGAAAGACTGTCCTGGGCAGAGGCAACATGTGCAAAGTTATTTACCTGCTAAGAATGTGAAATGGACGGGAATTGAATGTGGTAGAGGAGAGTGAGAGAGGGATATAGTAGTAGTAGATGAGGCAAGCAGGTAGTGGGAAGTTATATCATGTGGAATCAAGAATGCTTCTGTAAGCACTTAGCTTATTCTCTAAATGAGACGGGAAGCCAGTGGAGAGGTTTTAGGGTAGAGAAGTAGCATTTGGCATGTTCTATGTTATCATTTGGCTGCAGTGTGGAGATTAAATTCCTATCCTTTAAGATAGCTAACAAAGCATTATGTAAGGCAGACAAAAATACTTGTAGATTTATTGGACTGTCCTTGATACTAGATTTATGTGTTGGTGGTTTTTATATGCACTGTTTGTGTTGCTTTGAGTTTTTGGAAATATCTTTGACATTCAGTATTGAAATATTTATTTTTATATAGTTGTATATCTGATGAGTGACTATAGGAATAATCATTGTGTACTTTTACATCTAATTAAATAACAGACCAATAACAAACAATAGGAATACAGGACCTTTCCTTATTTTTCATTTAAATTTTTTTAACTCCACATTAAGGACAGGTGATATTTATTTATAAATAAAATTAATTTGTTAATGTTATGTACTTATATCTTGGCTTATTTCTTTCATCTTTAGGAGTTCTAGTAATAGTCCCAACTGATGTGTTATCATTAGAATGATCCAGCAATATTCCTTCCATATATGTGCCTACTAGTTTTGCCTTTGTCCTTCAATGATAATGCAGGCCTTAGGCATGATTTTTACTTTCAGTCACTCCTCTGACTTTCCTCTTTGACACCATTCTGTCTTTTGCAGCAACTTCAGAAAGGAGCCAAAATGTCTAAATGTAGCTAACATTGGATAAGAAAATGAAAACTTCACCAAAGACTTTTAATTCCAATGTATGAGATCCTTGGATTTTTTTTTAAATGATTAGAGTAACGCCTTTGTTGATAACTGAATTCTGTTCTGGCTATAAAGATACTTTGGTGTCAGATTTTTACTAAAAGAACAGGAATATGCTATAACCCAGGAAGTTTTCATAATTTCAAGTCATGAGATAAGGATTTTCAGGACTGGGGAATGACAATATTATTTTTCCCCATGTGTTAAACTTTAATTTATTTTAAAGGAATCACTTTTTAATATATCATGTCCCATGGCTTGTTATTTTACTAATCCTTTCAATTTGCGCCAATTTGCACATTTGTGGATTGGTTGCATATCTATTTATTTAATGTTATTGTGTCTTAATGTTTTGTCCTAAAATATTCAAATATGACACTTGGGTGAATCATCAGATTTGTCATAAATGCTGATTCATTTTTTGTGAGTGATCATGCATAACATTGTGGTTTCTCTTATAGCCTTCCCTTTATTTTTGGAATTATCCATTCATCCATCCATCCATCCATCCAAGAATCCACTCATCTATCCATCCATTTATCCTGTCTAACAAATGTACTCTGTAGTTTTATTGGATTTCAGGATGGAGATAAATAATTTGATACAAAATGAATAAGAATTAGAGGTATACAATACATATTTGTGGTTTAATTATTGTTGATCTAAATTTAAAACAATTGAATTCATCAGAGTTTAGATTCCATAATACTTTTTTATTTATTCACTAATAAATTAACTCAATAAATGCTTTTAATCAGCACCTACTATATATCAGAGTTTAGTATGTGAGCTAGAGGTTAGTATGTGAAAATGAAAGGGTGGTCGATGCCTTTCAAATAGTTACGGTTTAGTAAGAAATATATATGACAAACAATTATGTGACAATTAAAAGTGCTATAATAGAAGTCAACACAATGTTCTTACAGAAGCAGAGGGATAAGAGTAACTCACTATGTCTGGGAGAGAAAAATGGCATTCAAAGGAGGTAATATTTAATCTGGACCTAATTTTGCTACTTACTTTGTGGTCAATAGTCTAACAGCATTGGTATTACATGGGAGATTATTAGAAATGTAGAATCTCAGTCAACCTTGGGTTATGAAGTCGGAATTTGATTCTAACAAGATCCTCAAGTGAATTGGTAGTACTTTAAGATCCGAGAATCACTGGTTTACAGTAAGAGTAATGTAGTAACAGAAGAACATATATGTCATTTTAAAGAGAAGAGGGACCATATACAAGGCACAGGCATGGAGAAAAGAAACATGGCATGCCTGGAGCTGTTATGTGTGGTTAAATCTTATAATGCATCAAGTAAGGGAAGGAAGAAATCTCTACAGAAATCACACACCTGAGAACCAGACTGTGAAGGAATTATATGCTCTGCAAAGAATTTAAAATTTCTGAACCATGATGATTGGAGGTTTTTAAACA